>JBBPBQ010000002.1:11781102-11798535 GCA_037974755.1 Cicer yamashitae
ATTTTATTTATAATTATTTTATTCTCGTTATTTTTTATTTTTTATAAAAAATGTCTCATTAATTATTTTATTTATAATTATTTTATTCTCGTTATTAATTTTATTTTTGTTATATGTTATTAATTTCAGTAACCCTTAACGGATAAACTGAAATGTCAAGGGCATGTTAACAAAAAAACCAAATGATGTCATATTACCATATTTGCAAGCGGCTGACTTCGGCGAAGTGATCAAACTCAGAAATTATAAAATAGATGTCAGCCTGATTACTGCTATGGTTGAGAGATGGAGACCTGAAACTCACGCGTTTCATCTTCCAGTATGTGAATGCACCATAACTTTGGAAGATGTATATTATATTTTAGGATTAAATGTTTCTGGTTTACCTGTTAGCGGTTTAAATTTTGTACACGTTAAAGAAGTTTGTTAGGATTACCTAGGAGTTATCCCACCTGAGGGAGCAACAAAAGGTAATTCTATTAAATTAAAGTGGCTCAAAGATACGTTTGACAATGTTGGTGAAAATGCATCTGAATTAGAAAAACAAGCATCGTGTCGAACATATATCCTACGTATGATCGGAGGGTTATTGATGTCTGACAAATACAACAATCGTGTACATTTAAAATATCTTTCTTTATTAGGAGATTTAAATAAAGTATCCCAATATAGTTGGGGTTCAGCAGTTTTAGCTACACTTTACAGAGAACTATGTCTTGCAACAAAATCGGGTGTAACATCTATGGGAAGATGTGCATTGTTGTTGCAAAACTAGACATGGTATCGTTTGTCATGTGTCGCTCCAGAATCTCCCAAACCATAGATATTTTCACTTGCACAAAGGTAACTATATTATTTTTATATTATTTTTTCTTTTTTTTATTTAAAACCAATTACTTACCATAATACTAATTTTATTATATTTTTTATTTTTGTTATATTCGACAGATTTAATTATGGTGGTTTAAATTTCGCTAAAGTTCCTTGTAACGACGTGGAAGGATACCGAAAAACAATTGATCACATGAGAGTTGAGGAAGTAATATATTCATTCACATTTATTTGAACTTTTTAAATATTTTATTTTTTATACTTGTTATAATTACTTTAGCTTATTTTTTACATTTCAGTTTTATTGGAGACCTTATCTCGGGTTCCAACATGAAGTTTCCGAAGAAGAGATGGTCACTTGGACTGCATGTACTTATCTACTCTGTTATCATATTGTTGAAAAACATCATACAGACAGAGTCACACTTCAGTTCGGTTTCCATCAACAAATACCACAACCACCAGAAGACATGAAAATGTACCATGAGATCGACATGAGGCGTGGGATTGATGATAATTGGAACTGGGTTTGGAGAGAAGAAATTAAACATTGGAACGAGTGCCATAATTACGTGTTGCAAGGTAACATCGTACAATGTCTTTTATGTCATAGCACAGAATATATGATTTGGTTTAGACAACACACCAAATTATTTATATATGTAGAACAATATCTCCGTGATCCCCGTTTACAACCGCCGTCATATCCTCATGTGCAATCGACCTTCCAATCAACCCCACAACAACAAAACACAGCAGAACCGTCTTCATCATCACCTCACCTACACGTCCCTACTGAAGTTCCATGTTATGATCCACCACCAACGTATTACGTTCCGTCGGTGCCAGAAATACCAACCCCGGTTATCCGACAGAAAGTGGATTTTTCTTTAATTTGTTTGGAACTCAGTGCACAACTCCTGAGTCGGCTTATGCTGTGTTTGATTCGATGTATAATCCTCAGTCCGAAAATTTAATGGAAGTAGGTGGCAGTGGTTCTAACCCACCTACAACTTACATCGAGGAAAATGTTCAAAATCAGGAT
The DNA here is from genome assembly GCA_037974755.1 of Cicer yamashitae. Classification (NCBI taxonomy): domain Eukaryota; kingdom Viridiplantae; phylum Streptophyta; class Magnoliopsida; order Fabales; family Fabaceae; genus Cicer; species Cicer yamashitae. The sequence continues at coordinate 11,782,979 of JBBPBQ010000002.1, forward strand.
GAACTAGAAGAACCGCAACTCGTTCAGAGAGCTAGACGAGTTCGACGACATCCTAGATGTGGGACTGGGGGTCATTTAGGTGGACATAATTGATATAAATTTGATATTTTTTTTTCTCAAATATGATGTTTTTTTATTGTTAATTTAATGTATTTCGTTTCAATCTCATGGTTATTAATATAAATTTCTTTTTATTTAATTGTTATTATTATTTTTTTCAACAATTTTGATGTAATTTTTTTATTTTTAAAATGTATTTTTTTAATTTATAATATAATTTAATCATTTTAATTTAATTATAATAATTTTTAATTATAATTATAATAATTATTTATTGTAATAATAATAATAATTAAAATATAAAATTTATTTATAATTTATTAAGATATTTTATTTTTATTTATTATTAATATTTTTATTTTTTAAATAATTAAATTAATAATAACAAATGTTAAAAAAAAAAACACGTCAGTTACATGTCGTTCCCTGGGGAATTCCTTCAGCTGGTAGTTACTTGGAAAAGCTACCTTCTACTTCAAAAAAAAAAAGCATTCTAGTATATATTTTTAAAAGTGTAGTATTTTGAGAATAAAAAATTAAATAATTATATCTTTTATCATTTTATATTATTAAAAATTAATTTTTGATTAATTAATTACAAATTAACTTTTCAACTAAATTAAGCTAATTTACGGTTAATTTTATAAATACTTTTTAATTAATTAACTTTTCAGCTATAAATAATTGATAATCCATTATCGATTACATTTTCAGTTATTAGTTTATATATTGAACGGAATCTAAGAGTACATATTTGATTTTCTTTTAACAAATTAATAAACAAATCGTTTATTAATTTAGAAAATAATGAAATTCTTTACAAAAGAATAATGAATTTTTTTTAAGCAAACTCGTGGTCGTGGCATTTTATTTGCGAATTTAGAACACAAACACAATTTCGAACTTCAGTTCCTCGCCTTCGGACTCAGAAACCCCACCCCCAGCTTCATGCTTCTAGGGACAGAAACGCGACGCTCGGGATCCTAATATTGCCGGAACAAACTTCACCTCCTATCCTTTTTCTTCAAAATCCAAAACATTAAACCTGCAATTTTTTTTAAAAAAATCACGGCCGTTCATTATCACCATCATTTGTCTTTCCTTCTTATTTTGAATCAACCGTGCTGTTGCCCCTGTACTCTCACTTGGATTGAGGTCGAAGCGAAGAAGGATAACTATGGCGACGGCACCGAGCAGCAATTCGACGGCGAAGGTAGGAACCCTAGGTCTTGGATCTCCCGTCGCTTCAGTGCCGCCCAAATCTCAACGTGGTCAGAACAAGCCTAAGTGCAAGCAGTGTGGCAATGTTGCTCGTTCTAGGTCTTTAATTTAATATTATCACTTTTTTCCTTCATTACTTTGTTTTGACTCAGTCATTAATTTCAATTCAAACATTATTGTGATTATTTTATTTTACAGGTGTCCCTATGAGAATTGCAAGAGTTGCTGTTCTAGAAATCAAAATCCATGTCCTATTCATGGTGCGTTTCCTTCTTCTTTTCATTTAACGCATTTTTTCTTTCTTACTCTTTTCTTTTGGATGCGTTTTATTTTCAAGTACATGCTTTTGATGATATTTTTGATGGTGTTTGTATTCTCATGATTTTGATTATAAAGCCTTAAATGCTCAAGCTGTGTAATACAAGTCCAAACACTAGGGATAGGTTTGAACACTAGTCTTTTTTTTCCCATAAGATGCTTATTAAGAGTTTATATATCAGGCTAAAACAAACATCCAAGCTCAAACATAGTTTTTTTAATTTTGTAACTTCAATCGACAAGTTATAGGTTTGCCAAATGTTGTGGATTACGGAAGATCAACATTGAAAATTGTGCTTCATATGCTACGCTTAGCATTGCTATGCTTGTGGACTTTGAGTTTTTTTTTCTTTTTGTTTTTAAAGACGAGGTAATTTGCTTTTGATGGTGCTCACAAATAGGCAGAGAAATCCCATTTACATTGAGGATTTGATATTTTTGATCTGCAATCTCTGCATTGGATAGACATTTATATGACATTGTTGTTGTTGAACTTGCCACCAGTGCAACATTTACTGGCTAATTACTGCTAGTGATAGGTGTCCGCGTTGGTGGTTGTTTTACAAAAAAAGGCTTGAGTGATCCTTCTCCAATACCATGTAAGAATTAGTAGAAGCAAAAAGATATTGAAAGAAAACAGAGACAGTTGATTCAAAAAGTTTAGCTGCTGATTTCATAAACAATGGCGAATATACAATAAATAAGTATATATATATATGGAGAAACTAAAAAGAGAAGATTCCAGAACTTGTGTAACTAACTTGAAAGATTCTAGAGTAAGAATGTTCTAGAGTCTTTAACCAACATTCTAGACTGTTGACACTAATTGATTATGTTATTGCCATGTTAGCAGCTAAGTCTAACTAAGTTCTACTAATCGAAACTGTCAAAGACAAACCAGTTTCACTATTAGGGAAATACCCACCGCTATTCCAGTTTCAGCTAGAGGATGTTGCGGAAATAGCGGGACAAAAAAAAAACAGGATTTTAGGGTTTTTAAATAATAAAACATTAAAACTTCAGAGTCGGCATGTGTGCTGCACTACCTATTTTTAAAATAGAAAAACTGAAAGAGTCGGTGAGTATTACTCTTGTCTTTTTAGTGTCCTGGGTAATAGTAATTAAGATACTGTCTTTTTAGTCTAGGGCTGTCTAACATGGCTAAGTTATATATTTTGAAATTGGAAGTCGGAACAATACCCTCTAATGTGAGTTTACTACGAACATGAGCAAGTAACTAAGTAAGGGTGTTTCTGCTCTTGAATTCTTGTAATTGAAGGCAGTTATACATTTACTTTAAAGAAAGCCCCACTTTAGATGAACCTTCTCCTTAAAACTTGGTGTTAGTATGTAAACAGATATTGTTTAATTAGTGGCATTAAAATAATGTATCTTCTAATTACTAAGAAGGCAAGTTATGAAAATGTAACACCAATGGAGGTGCAATTATTATGTGAATCTTCAATCCTTTTGCAAGATTTAAAATATTTATTTACTTTCTATTATACGTTTTAATCTTTCTCATAATAGAAAGACCCTAACAGCTTTTCATCCCCCGCCCCCTTGTTTCATGTCATATGGTGAATGCAGTGTTAAAAGCCAATACAACTTTTCCTGACAAGACTCCATCTTCTGGTGCCACCCCACTTGATCGACAGTCCTTTGAACCACCTCCATCAATGTAAGTAATGAATATCAACAACCTGCATTTATACCATATTGATTATATTAGTTTTATATCGCACTGTGACGGATTTAGGAATTTTAATTAGTTGGGCCAAAATTATATACTATACATATTTATGTTAAAGAACATCAATATATAAATGATGAAATAATGATATAATTCTAAGCAAAAACTGGGAGATTGCATAAACTATATCATTTTACACCCACAAAATTGGAAACACGTTAACATTAACAATTATATTTCTCTGTATTTTCGTAATTTAAATTGTTTTATGATTTTTTTCATACTCAATACATCAAATATACAAATAAAATAATATAATAAATTTTAGTGGGGACAATAATCAATTTATATAAGGACAAAAACAAAATTATGGAACAGCTAGAAGCAAAGTATATAGGTAAGTGGGGGCAGCTGCCCCCAATCCCTTTGCCGTAGATCCGTGCCTGATCTCATGATCTCAAACATATTAAGTTTTATTGGAAGAAGAAAATGTTTGACAACATTTTTCTTTAGAAAGCTTTGCGGGACCTTTTAGTGCAGTACCTACTGACTACAGTTATCTTGTATTTTACCTCACATGAGTCATGCTGTTTAACAATTGCCACAATATTGTGCCAAAGTTTCAAAGCTTTATTTGGCTCAAACACTATTCCAAAAGGTAGTAGGCACACACACCCATTATTGTTTATATTATTTGATTTGGTTGATATCTAATATCTTGTATTATTAGAATAGGAAACATAATATGCACTTTTGTAAACAGATATACTAATCCCTAAAATTTTGGTATTTAAGGACCATTTGTAGTTTTGTACTAAATGGATTATGATTGTAAACCTAAGTCCATGAGGCTGGGATCTTTTCTCTCTATCAAATGGAGATATTCAAGTTGGTATTAGAGTACACTCTTTGGTTGTGATTTGTGAATCACTTCGACCACTGCCGTAAAATCACTGACCACTGCTGTAAAATCACTCTGACAATAGGTCACCTTCACGGCCCACTTTGGTGAACTCTCTGTCTACCCGGAGACCCATAAAGTTCGTGTCATTTACTTTCTCAGGTGTATTTACCATAAGAGAAACTGAATGGAAAACATTTAAAATTTGCATGCTGCCCATAGAAACTCCATTGTAGAGAGAAAAGAGAAAGCAAACTGAGTATGAAACTCGTATGTTCTAAATTGTGATGAATACACTGAACACTATACATGAGTTGTATATAGTGTCAGACGAGTCTAATTACTTATGCAATAGAGTCTAGCAACCTATAACAGTTTAACCAGAACTAACAGTTTGAAGGCCAAGGCTTAGCTAACCACTTGTATACCAAGTATACAGAGTAGATTCTCCTATCATTCCGCTGTCAAGCTCAGGGTGTTTTGAGGCTAACTCATCACCCTGAGCTTGTCTCTAATTGTGCAGAAACACATAATAGACAAGAGCTTGGGGAGAATATGATAGGGACTTGTTGGGTATTAGGGGTTTCCCAAAGATCCACATCGAGTTGTATGGGATGCTCGGTGCAGTATTTAAGTGGCTTGTTTCTTCCCCCTTGACAGCTAGCTTTTAAGGGAGGGTTCCAAGTGCTTAGCTCCATATCAATTGGTATAAGAGCTGGTTGTCGGTGGCTCAGAAAGGGCTGCCTATGGAGGGCTGACTGACCGTAAAGGTCGGGGTAAGCATCCTAGAGTGCAGCCGCCGGAACTTCACCTCTCGGAATATTTGCCACTTGGTCCAGTGCTGGAATGTATGTGATCATAAGCTGCTTTGCTTGAACATTTTCCTTGACAAAATAAAGATCAAGTTCCATAGGAACACTTTGATTATCACAAAAGATAGGTATAGAGAAGGGGATTGTAACTTGGATAAGAGATGCTGTATCCACACTAGTTTTTCTGCAGTGAGAGAGAGAGAGAGAGCAATACAACTAGTTATTCCGCTTTGGTATTGAATCTGGGCACATTACACAATAGGGTGCTTGCGGGATCACCAAGAAATCAAGTTATTTGCTTGAAAAATGCATGCTCGAGAGATAGAATAGAATGCCTGTCATCAATATCCGATGTCCAATCTATATCACAGAATGCTTATCATCAATATCTGATGTCCAATCTATATCACAGAATGCTGCAAGCTGAAAGGCATGGAGGAAGAATGTGGTTGTAAAAGAAGCCAATGAGTGGCATTGCCTTGTATGTAATCTAAGGACCCTTTTTCTTTACCAATTTCCATTGTTCATCAGAAGTTGCAGCCATTAACTGGTTGACCTTCTTTACTGAAAACCCAATTCAGGTCTTGTAATGGTTGCATATTGAAGTACTTCCACTACAGAGTACAGACGTGTAGGGTATGTTTGGTTCAATGGAGGGTAGGGGAGAGATTTTAATGGAGGGGACGGGAGGGGAAGTAGAGATATGTTTGGTTCAAAAGGAGGAGGGAAGGGGATGCATTTTTAATGCTTTTGTGTTCAGTTCAAGGGGAGGGATTTTAAAAGGGTTTTTAGTTATATTGAGCTCCTCCCCTCCCCTCCAAATCCCCACAAAATGGAGGGAGAGCAAAAACCACTTAGGAGGGATTTTGCTCCCCTACCCTCCTAAAAGTTGAACCAAACACATATATTTAAAATATTACCTCGCCTCCCTTCCCCTCCCCCCCATCTACCCTGAACGTAAAGCTGAAGATTCTTCATGGGGGAAACTCCAAGTTTTGATACTTTACAGTTAGTAGGCATAAGAGTGGCAATAGGTTTTTAATCTGCCATACTAGTCTTTCAAGGAGATCCTTGATAAATTTTGTTTGAGTAAATACCAGGGACCTGAGGACAACTTCTGAACTTATTGCCCACAAATAGTCAAGTGAATTTGTTAGAGTCAAAGAATCTAATCCGTTCATTTATTAGTAAGATTAGAATCATAGATTGAGATTTGAATGAGCAAATCGTATCAATTAGCATTTCTTGTACATGCTTTCATAAAGAGCGGAATGTGGTTTATTTTAGACCCAAAAATTTAAACTCAATATGGTATGGGAGCCGTTGGCAGAGGACGGAGGTGAGCTGTTGCTGTTGGCCATCGCCGGAAAAGGCAATGCTACAGCAGCTAAATGGGCAAACTATTGATTTCTTGCTGGTTGGTTTCGAAATCTTGTAATGAGGAGGTTTTTTCTAATAATAGATTGATGGATTGACACTTTTTAATGACATTAAGGGTCAGTTTGATTCCACCATCAAAGTGTTTGGTTTATCCAAAAAACAGGAAGGTGATGAGGTTTGTTTCATAGCAGCCTCCTACTGAGAATATTGTGAAACTTAATGTGGATGAGAGCTCATTTGGAAACCCGGGGCTGTCATGTTATGGCTATCTCATCATGAACTCCTTTGGTAATTGGATAATTGGTTTCTCTGGCAGCTAGGGCTTTACTTCCCTCATTAATGCTGAATTACATGTAATTGGCTTATGGTTTGGTTTTTGACTTGGAATAGCAGTGCTAAGGATGTCATTTGTGAATTCGATAGCAAGACTGCTCTCAAAAATTTAGCACATTATACCCTTCACGTGTGCCTCCTAGAACCTGTTTTTTCAGCACACCTTGCACGGAGGGAATAGTCATGCATGTTGGCTTGCCAAGCTTTGGATTGTGGAATGCGAATTGAGTCTCTGCCCCCCTGCACTGTGTAGTTGTCTTGTAGCTGATTCCTTATTAGTTTAGAGAGTTAGATTGTAGTCTTCTTTGTTTTTCTTTTCCATTGATAATAAAAAGGTCGTACAAATGTTGTTCCTGATACAAATGTAGATTAGGAAGGTCTCAGTTATAGAAAGTTGACTTCTTGATACAATGTTCTAATTAGAGAAATCTTAAACATAGTTGCAAGATCTGCAAAAGCAGAGTATTGAACGTCTCTTTCTATTTATAATTTTGAATGTTTGAAAATTTGAAAGGTTTTTCTTTAAAAAAAGAACAATGAAATTTCTTAAGAGTATTTAGCATATAGAGACAGAGGTAGTATGTAACAAGTTTGATGTATATGACATATATATTCAGACTTGAAAGGGATTGTTGATATTGTTCCGTTTGGTATGTTGTACTTGTAGAATAGAAAGCAGGATTTATACATTTTTGTAAATAGATGTATCAATACCTAAAATTTAGAGATTTGAAAATTGTCCGTAATTTGTGATTTAATTGAACTTCCAGTTTGTTCCGGTAGTATTTCCGTCTAATGACCCGATTGATTCAACTATAGATTTAAAGCATCTCTCAGAATCTTATATTTTTCCCTGAAGTTCATTTTGCTTTTTGTTTCAGAAGTGCAGGTAGAGTTGCATCACTTCGACAACTTTCCAATAGTTTTGCCCAGTTCAATAATCTGCACCTTTCACTTCGTTCAAAGAAGCCATTAACTAGGAAGGTACATACACAATATATAAACTAAAGATCGGTTGATATAAAACTTGTTCTAGAATGCTGTATTCTGCAGTGAAAGTAACAGCATTGCGTGTGATTACAGGATGCTGCGGCTATCAACGAATGGAGATTTTCCAAGTTAAAGGAATACAAGGAGCGAAATATTGAAGCGGAAAACGAAGCTTTTGACCGATACATGCAAAATGTTGACTTACTGGAAGAAGTATTATCTGTGAAGTATACAGATGATAATGTGTCCTCTGCATCAGAGGCTAATCCTACTCCAACGGAGAACAATGAGATAATGATCCCCGGGTTAAAATTGCAGCTAAGGTCAAACTCAACAAGAAGTGATGGTGCAAGGATAAGAATAAAAAAAATTGTAGATGAGGGATTAAAGAAGCTTCAGAAGTGTGCTGTAGATGGTGAAAGTAATGAACAAATTGATGAAGTTAATGAAGCTTCAAATAAGAGAAGGAGGACCGAAAAGTTATCAGCTATAAGCGATCTTATGGACAAAATTAACAAAGCCCGAAGTGAGGAGGATTTGCAGTCGTGCTTGGAGGTGAAGTTTGAACTTTTCAATTCAGACGAAAACTCTGCCACAGTGCAACTTACAGACAATGAGATGCATCAGAATCAAACTACTGAAGGTGATGTTGCACCAGCAAAAGAATTGGATTATTCGTTACCAAAATTGGTTGGGACCACTGAAATAGATCAAGAAACTCTCAACACCGTAGACAAACACTTTTCTTCTCTTGAGTATGTAGAGCAGTTGTGAGGTTAGATTTCTTGACAATTAAAATTTAGCTTGAGGAGAATGACAGAAATCTAAATGCTGTATTGTTCAAGGAAAATGCTATGTAAAATTAGAATTAGAATTAGAATTAGTCAAAAGCCAAACAATGTCTTAAATCTCAGAATAATCCATTTTTTGAATTATTGAATTATTCGGACCGCAAACTTGTTATTTTTTCAGTTTAATCATTATTTGATTTAACTAAGGTTAAACAAAAAAAAAAGGAAGACTTAAGCAAGTGAACTAATACAATCATGATTTGGAAGTAAACAGGTTCAGTTGTCATTTCAATTTTTAAAAGAATGGCCATAATGAGTTCGGGTGCAAATGAGTAATGAATAGACAATGGTCATATTGATTTTGAAAATTGATGGCTTGGTGGAACTTTTTACCCATACTACTATTTTTATTATTGTATGAATATACATTGTGATATCCTTGTCATACTAATTCGAATAACGTACGTTCTGTGCCACTGATGTTGCGATGCGATACTGTGCGTGCAATATGGTGAAAGAAAATGCACCATCTTTTGACAGATCATATTAGGTATTTCACATTCTTGATTGGAACTTGGGGTAATAGTGGTCACATTCATTTTTAATTGTATTCCCGGTTTTCAAGCTTAGATTGTCTGCTGGTTGATTGCTGAGCTTAAGCACCAAGTACAAACTGCTGTGTATACTGTATAGTATAGTATTGGTGAATAGAGTGAGTGATTGTGCTGCAGGTTATTATTTTACTTATTGGTAGTTGAAATTTGAGTGAAAAGAATAGTACTTTCATCCTTCAATAAGTATATAAATTAATTATCAGCCACACCCATTAGATATAAATAGCTGAATATTTATAAATTTTCATATATTTTGTTTGACATTTGAAAAAAATATAAGATCGAAGTTTTAATATATCTTTTTATCTTGTAAAAAATATTTGCCAAAAGATTCATTCTGGTTTATGCCACTGATAGGAGTTCTCTGAAACCCGACTTCTCTAAATTTGACTTTTGAAGGGAATAAGATAAAGCTGCTTGCTTACATTGATTAGAAGCATCCTCGTTGGATGAAAATAGCTTAAAGCTAGTAATATGATTCAAAGCATGTCGTACATATTCTTCCCTTATCCCTATAGATCTTTTACTCTGTTCATATCTTAGAAGTAAAGAAATCATTTAGTATACGTGCTCTTATTAATGCTTTTGCCTAACCGACAAAAAGAAGGGGAAAATACTTTGATTTATATCATATACAATGTATGATTATTAGGATTAAAACACCGAAATAAACATATACCTAATTGCCTACATGAGTCACTTTAGATAGTTTCAAATGTTAGTACTAAAACACGTGCATCACATCAAAGTGGTTTTTTTAGAAGTAAAATCTAGTTTCAATGGAGCACTCAAAACCCATAATTATGCATATATATATTTTTTTATATTATCTTTGAATCAAAGGCTCATCAGTTCAAAAGGCTTGTTAGGTTCCAAAGGCACACACGTTGGGACAAGGAAATTCCATCTTTCTCTATTTCCACCCCAAACAAGTTTTTCAACTATATGAGTATAGTATAGTCTTATAGGCATCCATTGAGCTATGTGGGTAAGTTAATGTACAAGTGCTTTTTTACAATTTCTTGCTTTATTTATTCTCCTACAATGCTACTTGATCCGCACCTACTTTCTTGGTGGGAATGAAACTTTCAAGGATATTTTTCCCCTTGACAAAAGGCTGTCAAATAGTACTTACTTTCAAGTTTCTATGGCTATATACTCATATCAACATCAACTTTTTTAGAATTTGCTCATTCATCAAACCCATTATCATGTCATACCCAATGTTTGGGTCGTCATAATGATTCTCTCTTACAAGGTTTTGATTCTTTATGGATTGGTGTGTATAATATATTACTAGCCCATTAGAATAAAAGGAAGCAAGCAATAAAAAAGTGCATGCATATCCAAAGTGGGGAGTGCTTATCACATAATCAACTAATCTGACTTTTTCCTAACTTTAGAATATGGGTAATTTGTGGTGTTACTAAGCACAAAAAAGATATATTCAATCTATTATAAAAATTCAATTTTTTTTCTATTTTTTTTGGCACAACAAATCATATGTGTAACCTAAGTATGGTTTCATAAAAAATAACCACATGGTTATATATTCTTCTTTTTAGAAAGTAATCCATGTAAGCAACAGTTATAGGTTACTTATTGGTATATGAATCATGGCTTCCTCTATAATGTTGAAATGGTACTATTATGGATTGGTGACATTAATACACATGCCACTGGAAATGGTCAAAACAGTTCCAAAGAAGCATTCACCTATGAAAAAAGCTAGAAAATCTCAGACACTAAAAAATCAATAGTCATCTTTGCCTGTCAAGTGTCAGGGGCCACATGGTTTGCACTGTTGCAAAATATGTATACCGACAAATTTCATCTTATGTTAGGTTATACATAAGATAGTCCAAAATAAATTAGTGTGTGCAAAGTAGCCTCAACAATATTATTTAAGGCTATGTAAATGGTGTTGGCATAAATGATTAGATGCTCCTACAATGTTAATAGGGTTTAATCCCATTGACATCCTAGTCTACCCTTAAACGAGGTAGGGTTAACATTAAAATCTTAATCCACTTTGACATGCCTAGTTTAAGATGTAATGGTGCAATGGGTAAATGCTCAACCATTTTCAATTTCTCGACATTTTATCGGAAATTGATTTTCAGTTGTTTTATTATATTGAAAGTTATTTTTAATAGTGTAAAATTGATTAAAATAAATTATTCAAAGACTTTGTTGTATATGGTATACATATTATAAAGTTATTTTAATCAATTTTTCTCCTAACTCTTAAACAAAATCTTAAGAGTAAAGTAATCTTGAGATCTTTAACGAATGCAAATACTAGATTTTTGCGTTTTGGGTAATAAAACTAGTACCTTAATTTACTATTTATTTTTAATCACCAATTATTTTTAACAAAACCTATATTCTCTTGTCCTCATTTTGATTTATATTTTTAATTTTAAAGTTTTTATGAAACTTCATATGTATTTTTTCTTTATATGTAGATTGATTTATACATCAATTTAACTATACATAAATTAATTATGCACAACAACTCTTGTTACTTGGCTTATCCCATCATTTAATCTTTGAGGCGAGTATTTATTATCATAATTATTACCTAGGACTCAACATTATTTGCAAGTGAAAATGACAAAATAAAAGAAAGGCAAGACAGAGGCGACAATCCAAAATGAGTTTAAAAATCACATACTCAATATATTAAGCATATATATGATAATTAAATCCTTGAACATACTCAATATATTAAGCACATACGCAATACATCACATGGTCCCTACCACACTCTTAAATCCTTGAACAGTTGCAACTGAAACAACCAAAACATGTAATACAAAAGAGAGTAGCTGGATTAATTATTAAACATCAATTATCACTCACTATCGTGCTCAAATTACAAATGCTTAATAAGACTAATACTTGATGGGCACCGCGCAATTGGGTTTGTAATTGTGGTATCAAGCCGAAGGTACAAAGGAGGTTGCTCAAGTCTCAAACCCAATTCACAAATGTGGATAGTGTTAGGTTGTGTATTATGTTCAGGATTTAAATTTGATTCGCAGTTGTACGTGAATTTATAATAGTAATTATATCATCTCATTAATAAACAAATAAAGCAAACGTTCGGAAAATTTGAAAATCCATTATACTTTGACATCTTTTTCAACTAGACAATACAACTCTTTTTCTAAGTAAAATAATTACTTTTGAAAATTTGTATCTTTTTGTTATAATTTTTTTTAAAATTAAAATCTGAAAATAATTTTTTTTAACAATCTAAAAATAATTTAAAAACTATTTAAATGTTAAATAATTTTTAGTAGTTTCTAAAAAAATTATTTTTTATATATTTTTTTTAAAAGTGATTTTTTTACTACCACAAATAAAAATAAAACAACTTCTTACTTTTTAAAAATATCTAAAAAAATAATCTCTAAATTATAGAATAATGATTTTTTTTAATTTATAACAAAATGATTATAAAAATATTTTTATATTTTTTTCTTTACAAATCAGTTTAAGAATGATTTTTAATATTTAAAAATCTCTTATATTTTTTATTAATGATAAATTAAAACAAAATTTAAATTAAAAGATGAAAATATAAAATATTTTTAGAAAATAAAGGTGCCCCATGTGTTCGCTTTGGCTGTAATTAAGAACCTCTAGATGAGAAACACAAATCTCTATAATAGTCTAATGGAGATAATGTCCATTCACGAATTATTTTCTTTGATGTGCTTTTCTTTTGCTTAAAAGCTGGCCTATTTGGAGGCATACAAGACAAGACATTTTAAATTTTGAAAACGATTTGGAAACCCCTAACCTAAAGAATTTGCACGATTTTAGTTCAATTTTGTCAATTGAATGATGTTTGTAACCTATAAATCACTCAAATATGGGGTTCTCTCAATTTTTCTCAATTTTTATGCTAATCGTGGGAAGAGATAGAGTTTTTTTTATTATTATTTTTTTATTTTTTATTTTATAGTTGGAACAAGATTATTTGTATGAAAGTTTTATAATATTATCGTATCACAATCATTCATACATTTAAAAGTAATTATAAAACAAAATTAAATAATTTTAATGATTTAACAATTATATTAGTGAAAGTATTAAATATATTAATACCATCTGTACACTCAAATAAAACTCAGAAAGTATATGTTAGTAATCTTTTTTTTTTCTTCTTAAAAGAACCTATACTTTTTTGTTTGAACAAAAGAAACCAATTGCCACTATATTACATTAATAGAGTAAATTGTTATATTGTCTTCTAAAATTGTAGGAGTTGAACATTTATCTCTTAGAATTTTGGAAATAAACAAATAACACTCTAAAATTGAAGGACGTTGGACAGTACAGTCTCTTCGTTAGTTTACTCGGTTAATGAGGATGACATGGACGTTAAGTGCTTACTTGGCAATCTCAACTGTTAACCAACCAATTGCCATATAAGAGAGGGGATAATTTGCCCGATTTTAAAAATGAAATTGAAATTCATTTTTAAAAAGAAAAACTGAAACTCTACCATTATTGCAACGATCATCTCCGTCCATATAATTTATTTTTGTTATTTTTTCATGATTTCATATCTTCTTCGAAGAACCTTCATTTATATAATCAATTCTTTTTACTCTTTCATGATATTCAAATCATAGAAAATGAAAGAATAAAAAACCACTTATTATTCTTTCGACACCAAGACTGCACATAAAGCCATCTCTACACAGACTAAATGTGAAGCAGAGAATTATGAGTTTGAACTTGCACCTAACATATAAAATGTCTATGAAATCTTTTATCATATGAGATGTGTTTATCAGACATGTTGCGATTTTAATATTTACTATAATAAATATTGTTACGGGCCAAACTCACCCCAACAAAGGCCAAGCTCAACACAAATCCGAGCTGACCTTACCCAACCAATTAGCATCATAGAACCTTCTCGAAATTAGAGCAAACCACATACAAAAAGATGGAATCCAAAATGGCAGTCTACCACCTGAACCTTCAATCATGATCACTAGATGGATGAGGAGAGAATCCAATGATGATAAACACGATAACTCATCTATGCACCTCTTTTGAGTCACTTGATGACAATCCTACCTTGATCACAGTCACTAGATGACACTCACCTTCTTTTGATCACAATGACACACGTTTAACATCAGAGGGTCGTCTGAGGATCACATATCCCTTTCTAATGATCATAACGGGGATCTTCTAGAAACCCTATGAGGAGTTACTATAAAAGTAGAGTATCTTAGGTCATAAATACCTCTCATACTCTGGAAAGGTCTTACTTGATCGTCGAAGTATGTGCAGATATACCCCCTTACAATGGGCCGCAAACGGAAAGAGCATACGACCTTAGTCGTCCATTATTTAATGATACATTTAAAGTCAAACTCCTATATTCAGTATCTCTGGTATTGAATAAATATTATACTAAAAAAAATATTCATAATTATATGTTTTTTTGTAAAACATTTGGAATTATATTTAAATTGAATGAAAGATATTCAAAGGGAATAGTTAAAGAGAAAAAATAGGTATCAAACAAATTCTATGCTTTTTGTTTTCAAAATATATTTTAAAAATTAATATATCAAATCAGTTTTTCTATTTTCAAATATTTAAAAAAGTAATATTACCAAACACATTTTTTAAAATTTTGTTTTTGAATACAGTTTTTAAAAACTAAAAATCAAAATTCAATCAAATAGTCTTAATTCTTTAGTTTTTATAAAGTTTGAAAATTTGACTTTTAATTTCTATAAAAAAATTCTTAATCTTTTTTTTTTATAATTTTTTTTATTAACTTTTATTTCATATTTTAAAAAAAATTAATGCTTTTAGTCCCTAAATTTTTTTTTTCTATAAAATCAAAATAGAGACTAAAAATAAATAATTTTTTTATGAACTAAACATGAAATGTCATAATTTTATATCTTTTATTAGTGAGACTTGTGCAATTGAACCGGTAGTGCTTGAATGTGTTTGAAGTTTAGTGGTATAGTCCTTTTATAAGATTCTTAAATAATTTTAAATAAATAATCACATTTATTTATGTGTTTATTATATTTTTCACTTGAGTCCAAAAGTATAGTTCCACGCAAATATATCAAAAATATAGTTTATAGATATAAAAAATTAATATGTATTTAAGATGTTAATATCAAGTAAATTTGATATATTTTTATATACAATTGTGCTTACTATGTAAATATCAACGTTACAATTACATTCTCCAATAATATCTCAAACTTAGTAAATTGAGTGAATTATCGTGTTGATAAGTATTGTCAACAAATCAATGCAAATTTATAAAATATAATAATAATAATAATAATAATAATAATAATAATAATAATAATAATAATAATAATAATAATAATAATAATAATAATAGTAGTAGTAGTAGTAGTAAACAAGCATAATATAATA
>JBBPBQ010000002.1:11802692-11859506 GCA_037974755.1 Cicer yamashitae
AATAAAAAAAAATCAGTTTATTACAAAAAAAATTATGTTTTTTAAAATAATAAATAAATTTATTTATATTTAATTATAAAAACAGTCTATTTTAAATTATATAAAAAAACTGGTTTTTTTGAAATTATAAGAAAACACCTTCTTTTTGTTAAAAAGTTTAATTTTAATTTTTTTTTAATCAGTAATAATATTTTTTAGAATAATTATAATAATATTTATTAAAGCTATCTATATTATAAATTTACATGTAACTAAAAAATATTATAAACTTATATTAAATAAATATAATTCATTGGATGTAAATAAAATAAAAAATATAATCCATTAGATTTAAAAAAGTTGTAGGATGAATTGGAGTCATCCGTATTATTAAATGAATAGATTGAACCAAATCCATTAACTGATTTTTTGTTTTGTGTATCAATATATAAGTGGATAGATTTGATAGATGATAATTAATAAATTGAGTTTTCACCTTTAATAATAATTCAAAAGTAACGATTAACACCGACATACTTAGAATATCATACACAACCCTTTTGACAAACAAAACCACCACCCTCCAATTTGGGTTGTTGAATGGATACCAATCAAAAGTATAGACTATTAACAAGAACAAGAATGCATCTTTGCACAATAAACAAATATATTGAAACGGCTAAAAAGGTTTTTTTTGAGAGAGAGAAGGGATCAATTAGGAAGTTTTTTTGTTGTTGAATAAATTAGGAAATATTTAGATCTAAAATGTTATGAAAAATCAAACTATAGGGAACGATTAGATCTATAGATTGATCTTATATGTAAATTAAAATTTATACCGTCTGTTTTTGCGTTTCATTTATCTTAGTCACATGTTAGTCACATGATGTGTTTTATATCAATTGTCACCCATTTTGTATTATAATGACCGAAAAGGATATCCTACAAATGCATAAAAATTAGACAGGTTTGGGGCCCCAACAAATTGTAGTGATGGGAAAGACAATTGGATCCAATTAATTTAGGGGTTATACTTATCACTGGCTCTATTACAAGTGTACCTAATATGGCCGTTTTAGGTTAGCCCGTGTATATCACGATATATGTGTGGAGGAGTGTTTAGGTAGAATATTATATCATCGTTTACCCTAGATTAACATTTAAAATTATTTAAAATTTTAATGATAATCGATGATAATTTTTAGAAGTAAAAGTTTATGATTCTCATCATTTTTACAATAAAGAGAGTGTGATCTAACTTATAAAATTTAACGAATTCGACTTTCATAAATATATATTTATTTTATTTTCACAAGATAACACTTATATTAGTTGAGATTTATATTTTTCAAGTATCAATCCACACCATAGTGGTTCTAAATTTACATTTTTATTTATTATTATGTTCGATATATTTTCCCCATAATAGTACTAAACAACGAGGTAAAATTAATCAAATATCCAAAAATTCAAAATGATTTGTGTTGTCCTGTTTTTGTTGATAAAAATGTTATTCACATTATCATATAAGTATAGTTGAGATGATAACTGTAGGAATGTTTAATATACTTAGATATAAATTCAAATTTAGAGTTTTTTTTTTATGTGAATTTTGTCGTTAACTTTAAAAAAAAAACTGTCCATATTATTATAGTGCTTATAAATTTTCATCAAATAGGAGTAAATGACTATATAGGTATAGTACCAAAAACAAGGGATAGAGTTGTAACTGAGCAATGTCACATGTCTGTGGTTTAAATTTTGAAAACTTTATGATAAATGTTCATACTAAAAATCAAAAGTTGCACTATTTGCTCCGGAATGAAAGTTCGGTAAGTTACGTATGTACATACATTAAGAATAAAGCTAGACACATTTGAAAACACTACCCCTCAACCTATTGACTAATTAAGGTTAGAAAAAGTTTGTTTACTAAATAAATAATTAAATTAATTAGTTTCCAAAATGTTAGTTAGTCTTGTGATTTGTCTAGAAAGGTAGGTGAAGAAATATATAATATTAAGTGGGAATGAGATTTTGAAATAAGTTAAGGCATGAATTATGGGAATGACAGAGAGGAAATTGGGTCAAGAAGGCAACAAAATGAAATGAAATGAAACAAGTTGAAAATTGTATGAGTGACATATATATATATATGAATGTTGTGACCTGTTAGCCAAGAAATTGGTGGGAGAAAAGGTTGCTATGTGAGAATTTGTTGTGTAGCTGGTGGTACCCCCACGTCAAGTTCTATTTTTTTTTTTAAATGTTGGATGAGTTTAGACATATACTAGTATTTATTAATTTAATTTAACAACAAAATTGACCCCTTTAATTACTATGATAAGTAGTGATTATCGAGGAACGTCTTAAATATTTTTAGATGTTATGTTTTAATCTTAAAAATTAAATCATATAAAAAATATATATAATTTTAATAATTAGTTTTTTCTTTAAAATATTATATTTTTATTAAATAAAATATAACAAACTCAAACTATTTTATTTAAATGATAAATAACATTTCAATATAATTTAAACCTAATATTAATTTCTAGCTGCATAATCATTCTTCTAACACTTTTTAAAACAAATTTTATAACTAAATTTTTATATTATACCGTCTCTAAGTTTTTAAATTATATTATAAAAAATTAAAATCCCACATTAATCGAAAGTTCTGTACAGTTGGACGGAGGATCAATACTAATGAACCCCAACTCACGCGGACACAAACTAAATAGTAAAATTGAAATGCATATTTGTAGGTTGCATAATAATTAAATGCATTGAAATAATAATAAAAGGTTAAGCAATTCATATATTGTCAAAAGCAGATGGCATCAATATGTTCACGTTATGTGTTGGGGGTACCATTTGAATTTTGAACATTTTATTATTTGTTTGGCGAGGTGGATTTGATTCTAACAAGAAATAAAGCTGTGAGAATCTTTCATGCGATGCGAGATGGACCGAAGGAAAGAGAGGAAGGTCTTAATTTTTAATGTGTGTGTCTGACGCGTGATGAGCGTTATATATTAATGGGTCTCGTTTTCCTAGAGCAAAAAAAAAAAAGAGTAGCAATAAGGTAGTGCACAAGAGAAAGGAACTACTAGTACAAAAAGATAGAAATTAAATCTAGTAATTGATTGATATTTTCACACCATTATTCTGATCTTTGTGCATGCATGCCTTGTTTAGAGTTTTCCAAGTTGTTTTTAAAACAACAATTTTATATAGTACGGTATATTTTTTTATGAACAAATCTAAAATTTTAAGTTAGAAAAATTAATCACACACCAAATAATAAATTGAAATAGTTAAATTAATTAAAAAAAATAGTATGTATGACTTATTGTCTTTTGGTATTATTTTTCATCGTAATATTTAGTATTTTTCTTTTTAAAATTGAGTATCTTCTGCGCGTAACTATAAAAGCTAATATTTCAACTTAGACAAAATTATAATAAACGCATACACTCATCCAAATGCTTTTAGGTTATATTTTTCCAAGTTAGATTTGTAATTCAATAATTTAAGGAAGGAGGTAGTATATTCTTCTATTAATCCTAGGTATACTTATTTTGAGGGTGTTTATCGTGGCAGATTTTGTAAAAAATATTTGAGGGAGTTAGAGAATGACAAATATTAATTAAAATATTATAATTCAAATTCATATAGTTTTTTTTTTTTTACCGCTTCACATAATTCATACATAGTTGACAAGTTGGAAAAGTTAGAGCTTCAATTCACACAATTTTTACAATTTTCACAAGTCATACAATTCACATAAGTCTTTAGAGTTTCACATAATTCAATCAAATAAAATGTATTCGCTTTACAATTTTCATCTTTATCGAAAACTTTCTTTTTGAAAAATTCATCAATTTTCTTATATTTAAACATTGTGTCACTCCTAAAAGAATACATAAATTTATTAAAACAGTTCACAAATTAACTAAAACAATTCACGATTAACAAATAGTATCACACCATATCATATATGAATTGTTACATGTAAAAGTTATAATTTGTTTATAGGTAGTAGTTGGGTTGCTAATTAGGGTGTTAGAGTTTGTCTGTTCGATATCAGTTAGTTTATCCTTCGATATTAAATAGTTTATCTATATATATATATAGAGAGAGAGCTAGTAGTATTAATTTTATTATATTTTATCAGTATAAGTTTTAATAAATGTCTACCTCATTTCTCGCTTATCTCTTCAATCATGTAATTTCTAATATGATATCAACGACTTGGTTGTGATTTAAGAACCATTGAATCATCTCTTTTACATTGTAGTAAAGATAAAAAGACGATTATTACTGATAAGAACCATTGGCATTTATTTTTACTTTAATTATAGAGGAAAATTACTTAAGTAGAAGAGGAAAAGAATAAGAACCTGAGAGAATAGATAAACGACGCTGATTGAGATAGTCTGAGGATCACCGAGAAGCAAAGTTGGTGGCCGTCAGTTGCAACTGAGAGCGAGAGTCCACATGAAGAGAGGGAGAGCAAGCAAAGAACTAAGAGAAAAAAGGGGAAAAGCATAGATGAGAGATGTGATGTTGAGAGAGGAGAAGGAGAAACGTGGATATGACAGAAGTGATGTCAGTTTCTCAAAACGTTAAAGGTTGGGGATATTTTAGTAACTTATCACTAATATTTTTCATAATTTATCAATATTATTTATAAAAAAGTTAAAAAATATATATGTCGTGACCCCTGCCCGCTCCAGAGAAGATCCGCCATTGGGTGTTTATATGTTCCTCTTAAAAATAATCTAGGATAGATCCTTAATATTTTTAATAAAAAAATAAATTTTATAATTATTAAAATTAGAAAATAAAGATAATATTTTATTAAAATTTACTATAAATAGCAAAGTCACATGATCCACTTTAGACAACTCCACTTAATTTTCTTCGTCAATCCACAAGAGATTTGTGAGGTTCAAATTGAAAATTTATTTAATAAAATAATTATTTTCTTTGTCTCAAAATAATTGATTTATTTATAATAAAAATTATCCCAAAATAATTGATCTATTTGTAAAAAGTTGTCCAAAAATAATTGACCTGTTTGTAAAAAATTATCCAAAAATAATTGATTCTTTCAATTTTCAATATACTTCTTTCTAATTGTACCCTTGAATTATACTATTTACATCATTTCCGTGACAATATTTTTTATTATGCATTTATAATATCAATAATGTATTAATACCTAACAAAGATAATTTAGTAAAAGCAGTATTCTCTCTTTCATTTATACATTTTTCTTAATATGTGTGAAATAATCAAATGACTCAATTATTTTGTGAGAGAGAGAGTAATTTTCTATAATATATATGTGTTTGTCTATAAGTCTTATTCTAACCGACAAATATCGATATTGTTAGGTTGAACTTCTTATCTCAAATTTAAAATTATCTGAGTTACTTGTAGTGGTATTTGTATCTCTTCTCTTCTAAGACGATAGAAAAATATGTGGTTGTAATTCAATTGTTTATAGTTTTCCAAGTTAGATATGTATTTGTGCTGCATTCATCGAAAGAAAAAACAAATCATGGTCATTTGATAACAAAAAAATTGGTGTTGAAACTTGGATCCACGTACGTTAATTTTTATAATAGCTGTGGATTAGATTGATTTTCATTAAAAAGATAGGAGTATAATTTTAGATTTGTTTAACGGGTATAAGATATGGGTCCACTTCATTTTTCAAAATTTTGAGGTCCACTTATTTATGTTCTCTTTTCAGTTTTCACAAAGGTTTACTTGCTTTCGAGGCATGATCGGGAAATTAATTAGACGTGTTTATAGATTTTGTTTTGTTAAAAGCCATTGAAACGGTATTTATTTAGCACACAAAATTATATAAAAAGTAATAATGTATACTATCTCTATCTCTCTCTAATTATAACATTTATTGACAAAAAGGTGTCTTTTAATATATGTTTTTTTTTTCAATTTACTATATACATTTATTATTATTTTTCAAATAAAATATTAAATAATACTATTAATTTGTCTTAAAATATAAAAATTATTGTTAAATATATTAATACACAAAAAACATTTTAGTCATTTTTCTATAACACTTTAATTATAGTATAAATTTTTCTTAATAAAAACGAAATTTGTAATAAAGACTTATATTTAGGAACATATATAGTATGTATATGTTACCCTTTTATTTATATAGTAGTATAAATTAAAAGAAGTGCAATCCATTTTACACACGCATTCAAATTACCTCTGATCATATTTGTGATACATTTTTAAAATTTAACATAACAAATGGATATCATGGCATTATTTGATTGAATTCATGGGTATAATTTACATATATACAGTATTTGTGCATACGCATTAAGAATTTAATTTATATAATGTTAGTAAGAATTTAATTTGATGACAGTGTAAAATATTTTATATTATAAATGTATAAAAATTAAACTCATAAATTAATTGAATAAAGTTACATTCTTATTAACTCAATTTCATAACACAATAGATACGAATTGAAGTTAATACTTTTTATAAGTAAATACTTAAATATTTTTTATATATAATGCCAAAAAAATAAGGTTGATGTATTAACTTAGCTTTAATGTTTTGTATATAGACGTATTTTATAAATATTACTTCATGTTTACTAGAGAAACACAAACACACACATAAATAAATGCACAAGTTTTTAACCTTTTCATAAAGCTAGCATCCAAATCATTATATTTGTTATGCTTCACTGGAAAAAGAACTATCATATATCACTATAGTTTATATATCTCGTCAATGAAAAAATTTTGTCTTTTTAAATTAATGTTTTTACAATATAACGTGTGTTACATTGAAAGTAAAGTGATATATCATTTAATTAAAGAGAGAAAGTTCGCCACAAAAGTAACCTATTGCATCAATTTGTTAAAATTTCTATTATTTTTCTAAAGAATCTAACAAACTCACACATTAAATTTAGAAAAATGAAGTATTGCAAGTTTGAATATATACTCTACCATAACAACATTGGTTACGGTCTTTTACTATTTGAGTTGCATTTATGAGAGATTAAAACTTGTATTCTAATTAATTAAAGTAAGAATGATACATAGTATTAATTGTTTTGAATTTGTTAAATAATTTACTTTCTGTCGAAGAAACAAAAAGAATAAAAGTTAAATAAGCTAATTAAAGAGAGGAAGGAATTCTGATTTTCTCCTTCCTTGTCACCTTTTTTCCTCCATAGGGAAGAAGAAACAAAGAATTGGTAGCAAAAAGTGGATGAGGATGATGTGTTACTAGTTGAAATATTTATTGGATTGGCACCTCGGCTTTAATTTGAAAGACAACAGCTAGCTAGCAACATCTCTTGTTTGCTTCCAAATTCAATAAAATGCCAATTAATTAACACCAAAGTCATAGCATGGCATATACATTTTGATCGGTAGTACTCATCTCTTACCGTCATCTAGCTTCTCTAATGGTCCCCTTGATCGAGCTAGCCCATCATCACGATAGGGAAACCCAATATAAGAATTAAGAGTGAAAGAGAAATATTCTATGTAATTGTATTAATTATTTTGTGACTAATTAATTAGTGCATGTCTTTTTCTTTTGCTTCCAATTAAGTGAGGACAAATTAAGGCATATATAAAATTCAAAGGAGAAATTAAGGTCATGGGTCTTGCCTCATGGTATCTTAATTTGGGTCAAGCCATCATAACACGCGGATATAGCTGCTCTCTCAATTGTCTCTATTGATAGTATATCATATCCTAAAATTATGAATATGATGAATGAATTAATGGGTGGATTTGCATTAATAATCTTTACTTTGTGCACATCACTTTCTCTTGCTCGATATTATATTATATTATATTCAGATTATAGCTTAACATATTTATCATACACTTTATTTTTATAATTATATCTTCTCCCTATTTTTTTCTTTGACAAAACATCTTCTCCCTGTTATTTCATTCTTAACTTTATGTGTTATACATTAGAGTACTGATATGATATATCGCTTGCAATCCACTACCTATCATGAATTATTTCTCTTCTTAATCATAATTTTTCTGTTAAAAAATTTATTTATTTCAATACTGTTCAAAGAAAATCACTATGCCAAAAACATGTTTTAATATTTAGTAAAAATTAGCTGATAACTATTAAGTTAATAGAAATATTTGATAAAATTTACGGTTTAATTACCTAAAACATGTAAAATTATGACATATAAAGACATTTTTAATTAAAATAAATTTTATATCAATTAATGTTTAAAATATTTTAAAATTAGTAAGTTAAATTTATTTTTTTATTGATTTAAAATTTATTAATCTGATATTTTTTTTATTTAGATACTTTATTCATTTTAAATTATAATAAATAAATTATTTACTTCAAAATATTAATTATTTTAAAATTACAATTAATTATAAATAATTGAAAACTATAATAAATAAATTATTTATTAATCTGATCAACTTTTTATTTCTTTAACTGGTTTATTCATTTTAAATTATAATAACTAAATTATTTTAAATTATTTACTTTAGACTAATATTTATTTTAAATTATTTACCAGTTTATTTATTTTAAATTATAATAAATAAATTATATATAAAAGATAATAAATGATTTTTAATTACAATAATAAAGATAAAATTGACCCAAAATAGTGATAAACTATAAATTATAAAATCAAAAGTAATTTATCAAAACACGTTAAAAACTATAAACTCAATAAAATGTTAATATCTTATTGTTTATAAGCTGTAAACAAACTTTTATTTCTTGCGAAAAAACTTAAAACAATAGCAGCTAAGTTAGAATGCAGGGAGCCCTTTTATAGCGTTTCCTCAAACATGTGTGCATTGTGTAATAAACAAATTTTAAATCATTAAGATAAGCACTATAAACTATACACTACAAAAGATAGGATTTAATAAAGACATAAAAATACTCTTTCATAAGTTTCGTTTACAAAAATCTTTCAACAAAGAATTCGTAAATCTCCCAAACTCCCACTAAGGTGTAAAAAATATACGAACTTATCTTTTTAGGGGTAAAAAATAATCAACTCGTTAGTAGATTTTAAATTTAATAAATTTGTTTTGAAAATTGAATTAATACGAATAAATTTACAAATTTAAGGTAAATTTGTTGAAACCAAACTGTTAAGTGTTTTTATCCTTATTTTTACAATTGTCCAATTTTTGAAACCCAACTTAGAAAATTCACTTTTTAGTCTTCTTCAACATGTTTTGTCTTCTCACTTTAACGTATTCAAAGAACTCTCTTATGATATTGTATTCGTCTTCTAAACTCGTCGCCATTCTCGTCTTCTTCAGTGAACTCCTTTTATGATATCGTACTCAATTTCTAAATGTTTGAATTATCAATTTATTTATAGTATTGTATAAGTAAATATGTCGTGTATATATTAGTTTTAATATTATTTTATTATGTGATAAATTTGACAATTTACGTGTCGAATCCACGTAGGCAAAACAAATTTACTTAAAAACTTAAATTTGATAATCTTATCCCACTCGAGTTTGTGATCAATAGTTGCATAAAAAACTACTACCATCATTCAGCGTTTATTTTGTTAGCGTTATTAAAGGCACTATGTAATAGAATTCAACACGTTAAGACATGATCATCCATCTAGATATAATCATCTTGCGCTCCAATATACTTGGAATCAACATGCGCGCAAAAGAATGATCACAATAGTTTTTGAAAGCAAATCCATTTTGCTAAAGATTGCATATGATAATCGGATCCTATGAATTAGAGCATACACCTTCTGATTATGTGGTTCTAGAAGTTTAGAATTCGGATTATTAGGTATATGTCACACCATCATATGGGATTAACACTTTAGAAAAGGAGGAGCGTTAAATGTCAAGAATAAATAATACGAGGTTTCATTACACTTTATAGACACTCTCATATATTCTCATGAAAATTTTCAAGAATATAAGCGTCGTCTGACAAACTAACGACAATGAGTTGTCAACTCATGATAAACAACAAATATGTAGAGTCATTCTTCAATGGATATATTTTGATTGGTTATAAAAGATATTATACAAAATATTGAAGATAAAAACTTTAGCTACAATATAAAATCATATACTCTCAACAAATATTCAATTCTTATAGCCAATACTAAAAAACACATCCATGCAAAGTAAAGAGAAAATAATAAGTTTTGAAACACTAGTGAAAACTCAACCTCATTGCATTGTATGTGAAAGCTTTTTTCATCTTGTAATTGTGATTAAATCATTTATCCTCCCACATAAGAGTTATTTGTTCTTATGTAGTTGCACGATCTTTGTATCTTGTCCAGTAGTGATATGTTCCTCAATAACTTTATCGTACTAAGTTAGATTGTTGAAAAGATTGGAGTATAGTGAGCTTGACATAAATATACTTTAGTAGTTGTTGAATGAATTGTACTAACTATCAGGAAGATAATAAATTAGTATAAATATGTTGTGTTGATCGTTTGCTTCATTTCATACATAAAGTGTTTTGTTTTTAAAATAGCTTTAGAACTTATATTTTTCTCAAAAAGAATTTTGTAAAACTAAGTTTAAGTTAAAGTTTTGAAAAATATTTTAATAATTCAATTCAAATCCCTATTTTATTATGTTTTTCACTACGTTCATATATTTATATCTTCCACCGGCTAAAACTAGACAAACTATCAATTCATCCTTACAAATCTAACTTTTAAAATGATGAGTATCCCTTTTATAAACTCATTACAAACTTTATCTACTTTCAGTGTGGGACTTAAATTTTTTTTTTTCAATAATAGATACTCGGGAAAAACAACCATGGAAAAGCCTAGATGATAAAAGAAGTTTTGATATCCTATTTGTAGTTTTTTCATTACTATTAGTTACTTTTTTTAAAATGACCAATGTTAATAATTAATTGTTATATTATATTGGGGAACGTTGGGAGAAACAACGAATCAAATATTCAGGATCACAAGAGATTTTGATAGTACATCTCAACCCAAAATCTTAACGTATTAAGTATATATAGATCACATTATTTTATATATATAACAGT
The DNA here is from genome assembly GCA_037974755.1 of Cicer yamashitae. Lineage (NCBI taxonomy): Eukaryota > Viridiplantae > Streptophyta > Magnoliopsida > Fabales > Fabaceae > Cicer > Cicer yamashitae. The sequence continues at coordinate 11,813,781 of JBBPBQ010000002.1, forward strand.
TCATTTTTAGTCATCGTGAACCTTAACCACTCATACTTAAACCTAATATATTAATATGTTTTCCTTCACCCGAGTGTAAATCCAGATCCTCTAACTCTTTAACTTTTAACTCAAACCGGTTGGGTTTTCCAACCACCCCTAACTATTAATTACTTAAAAATAAAATTAACCAGCCACTGTGATTAATGGTTTACATACGGTCAAATTTGTGTGATTGAGCCTACAAAATAATTAATTATTCAACCTTATGAAACACAGTGATGCATGATGTGATAGGCGCAGTACTATTATTATCAATATGGTACCTGTGCTATACCATCCGTTGGATTAGGGGACCACTGCCTTCGGGTGGGTATTCAATAAATTTTGTTCTTAAACCCAAAGTTCTTTTGCTCCATATTCATTCGTTTTGGGATTTTTTGGGAGCTTGCAATATTTTCTTTATCGTTTGAGAAGGTAACATAGATCGAATGTGATTCATTATTTTGGATTTTTAAATTAAATTCTAATGTAAGTTTTCTTCTCTAATGGGGTCAAGTTTTTTTTGTGGTCCACCTTAGCCAGGTGTTTTTAAAAGATTTTACGGTACTCGTTTAATCTACGTGTTCTAATCTTTTTTAATTTAATATTTTGTTTTGCTCAAAAAAATATTATGAGACATAGATTAAGAAACTATTTTAATTAATTCGCTATAATATGTTGATTGAATTACAATTTTATCCCGATATTTGTTTATTAGTTGCTCTAAAAACAATGCTGTCATGATGTATGTTTGTTGGTCTAATAATTTGTTGTGATGTATTCTAAGTTGTTAATTTGTTTCTATGTTATTTTGCTAAAATGCTGTAAATAATAATGAATAATATTTGGTGTTAATCTAGTTTTGATATGTTTTAATTATTCATGATGCGTTTGCATTAGCTAGTAGAGGGAGTTATTATTAATGTTGTAATGAATTTGAGTATCTCTGTATTCCCTTTTAATAAATTTGTTTATATATAAAAAAAAAAATCTTTAAGAATCTCTCCAACCATAGGTACATATAGTTGGGGAAAAAACATTAATAAATAATTTTTATAAATGATATAATTCATTAATAGACTCCGGCACAATTAATTAGATGCTGAAATTTTAAAACATCAATAGTTTAAAATCAAAATTGAAAAGCTAAAATATCAAAAGATATGGAATGTAGGGAGTACCATATAAATATATATGATTATGTTTCCGATAAGCTTTATATGTATCACTAAAATTGGTGACATGTTGAAATCAATTAAATTTAAAATGTGGGCAAAGTGATGTAAGGACGCAACCATTTTTGTTGAATTATAGTAGTACATCTGACAGGAGGTTGTATTATTTTCAAATTGAGGTGCAAATTATTCAATCAATGAATGAATAGCTAATTAATTTCTCAACTAACTAAAATTAGAATAGAACAAAAGACAAAATTGATCATACACGCAGCACAATTAATCTGAAGAGTTTGGTGCATGCATGGGGCCTATATTATATTATGGATGGAAGAGTCTAAATAAAAGTTGTGTTGTGCCCACTAAACTAATGAACCTGTTGTGTAGTTAATTTGTAGGAATTTGGTTGTAGAGAGATAGACTTTGATATATGGATCCTTTTTTATAATTAAGAAGAATTGAAGTATTTTGTCAATAGTAATTTAGAGGGTCAATTATGGCTTTGGATCCCTCCCTCTTATATACACATTATATATTTTGTCATACAGTAACATATATTGCACTAAAAAAAAAACACAAATGGTATTACATCTATTTTTTCTCTCGTTCGAGACGCGTCAAACAATAACCATTTATTATATATATTATTTAAGAAATATCTCTTAAATATATTATTTATATTTTATGTAATTATTTATATTTTCTTTACATAAAATATCTACTATAATTTTATTTTATGTATAAAAAAATTCGACTTTTCTATAGTTTTCTAAATTCTTTTCTAGTTGATAGTAAATCAAATACATTAACTTTTGTTAATTCAATTATCTCTTAAAAAAGACCAAAAATAGTAACATTTAATTTGCATTTCAAGTAATACTAATAATAAAATCCATTTTATAAAATTCATGTGGGTCACACCTTATATGTGAGATCAATTTCTAAAACATTGAGATCCATTTAAATTTTACTTCATAAAAGAATGAATGTTGAATAAAGCATTTTTATAGTCTCAGATCAAATATTTCATCTGGCTCTTAATGAATATCGTTTAAGATTTTTATATCTATATTAAAAAATATAATAATTAGAAAAAAAAATTACATATTAAAATAAAAAGAGAAAAATCATTTTACTAAACTATTCATTTTAACTATCGATATATTTTCTACTATCATTAATATAAAATACAAGCGATATAATAATTAAATAGTATTATAGAAAAAAATTAATTAAAAAATATATTAAAAATTAAAAATAACATTTAGAAACAATACAAGAAACAGATAGAACAAGGATATATAGAGAGACCCACCACAAGCTCTGTTTCCTCGTTACCATTATACTATTTCTCTCTCTCTCTCTCCGCTCTGTTTGCACTACCTACTTGTTCTTGTGACTGCTATTATCATCATTCATTCATCAGAAAACGGAATCCATTAATGTACTAACACACTTCCTCATAAATTATAGCACCTTCCCCATCCTACCGTTACTGACAATTCCTTAAATAATTAATTACCTATCTACCAATTTTAGGACTATATATTTTGTCAACATCTATACTAAATAATATACATCTTGTAGGCCTTTACGTGGGAAATCACTGATAAGTCCTAATTAATTAGTTTTATTTCATAATTCGTTAAGCTTTTTTTATAATCATAATTTGTTGATTTGGCCACATAATGTTGTTTTGGTTTGTGTGATGCTTTACTTCTCTACGATTTTTTTCTATGACTTAATGTTTATGTCTACATTTTCTGACTTAGTGGCCAATATTGTGATAATAAGTACAAAGGGATGATAGTTTCTTAAATTATGTTCACGTAAAAACCATAACACTCCATTTCAACAAGAAAGATTACTTATGAGGTTGATGTTTATTAAAATTTGGACATTGTGATCAAATGATCTATTATGCATAGTTTCATTCAAATAGACGAGCAATTTTATGCTACCGACAATCGGATATATTATTTTAGATTTCCCAATATTCTTGAGGCAAGCCATATAAATAGATTAAAACTTGAACATTTATTTGTTTTTGTAACTGTAGATTAAAGTTCGGAGTCCAAAAAGATGCATAAGAAATCCAATTTTCAACAATTTTAAGTTCCAAGAGCCTATCAAGTGCACACTAAAGATAATAAATTATCATGCAAGTCAATTAGACAATATACAAGTAATAATATTAATATTATTAATATTAATTAGACAATATACAATTGAAAATAACAAAAATAATAATAAATTTACATTGAAAATTGAAATGGTATGTTCTTCATCATTGGATAATTCTTTTAAAGAAGTCACTTATTGTGGGATGGAGCTAATATAAGAAATGTTTCAAAATAACCATCGTTTTGCTTTTTCAATGTGACAATATTAATTACTAGTTTTTTGAATTCTACTCCTTAATTAATATTTTTGCACCATTTTTAAGTTATCATATGTCACTAATTTAATATTTATAACAATAGTTAATAATCAATGATTAATAAAGATAATTTTATAAAATTGCAAGTTCATTCGATTATTCGTAATTTTTCTTATTTTGTGTAAAAAAATCTAGGATAACACTTATTTTATTTTAGAAGGGAGGGGTACGAAAATGTATTACTTTTCTTAATAAAGAGCTTTTAACAATGTTGTAATTTCACTATTAAATTTGAATTAGAGACTTAGAGTTTGCTAATCCAATGGTAGGATAATATTTTTTGATCGAAAAAAGGAATTTCTTTTAAGTAATTTATTCAGTTGCAATAATATGAAGAATACAAGAAGAAAAATCTTCAATCTAATTATAAAATACTTAATCATATTATATATATATATATATATATATATATATAAATTAATGTCAAAATTTATAGATATGATCTATATTGTATTAACTTTCAATTCAACGGCTGATTTTGAAAAATGTTTATTTGACACAATATAATTGAACGAATATAACTATTAGTGTAATTCTTTGAGCGTAATTTAATTTATTTTTCGCATATTATATATATATATATATATATATATATATATATATATATATTTTCCCTTTCTTTCACATTTTTTAGCCAAGTCAACAGTAAATTTTGAGAATCATATATAGAAGGTGGATTTGGTTTAGTAGACATATTATCATCTATCACTAGCTCTACCACCATTCCACTATGAAGTTTCCCCAAAAAACCGAAGACGCCTATAATGGAGAATGTGTTCATCCACAAAAAGCAACTAGGGAGCCTATTATATTTGCACAACGTGATCGGTGAATATTTGTTTGGTTTAGGCGATTCTTCACTTCACTACATATATGTAGGGCATAAACAAATGCGAGTCACTAATCTTCAAAAAAACCACATGGGATTAGCGCATTTTATTATTTTTTTAATAATTGATATAAGATATTGGTTAATGCCAAAAATCCAATTATCACGTATAGTGCAAATACATAGGATATTAGTTGCAATTGTGTATAATGAAAAGAAAAATGACATGGTACAAATCGTTGAAATTAAATTTGATGCTCGTAGCACTTGGCTTGTGATAGTGGTGTGTGAGGACCTAGCTAGGTGGTCTTCGAAGGGAAAGAAAAGAGGAAATTATTTTTAAAAAATGAAATGAAAAAGGAAAAATCATAAAGAGAATGGCATAAACGAATTAGTAATACTAGTGGATTAGACTTTGAAGTGGTGGGGTGGTGAAACAAGTTGGTGCCATGTGACCAAAAAGAACCCAAGAAGAAAAAAATTGTGATGATGCAAAGAAATGATAAGAAAGACAAAGTTATGGAAAACCCTAGAAAACGAAAGAAGTTTAGTTTGGGTTGGAAATGTGTGGGTCAAATAATTCGGAGTTATTATTGACTAGATGAGGACAAAGAAATTGTGCTAAGCAAAGTTTTTTTTTTTTATAAATATTAAGTAAAATTGTTTTTTTATAAAGTAAAATTTTGTTCATCAAAGTTTATGATAGACTTTAAAGGTTAAAGGACTCTCATAAAAATAGTTATATATTAACTATACAAAAACTCGCGATCTTATAGATGCGAAAAAATCTTTATTCATCAATTCAAATTGTTTTTAATATGAGAATTACACTATATTTTATAATATATTTTCAAAGATCGATATGGTGTGACTCGTATTAGCATTTTTCTTCATAAATTTTTATTTATATAAAAAATAAGATTTACTACGTTATATTGGAGTTTTATTTCATCTTGTTTATTTTCTTCGATAGAATTTAATTCTTGTCTATTTTCAACGATTTTTTCAAAGAGGCTGCTCAATCTAGAACTTCCTCTCTAGTTTTTTGAATTGGGTTAGCGATTTTGTTCCGTATTTGCAAATCGGCCAGCTAATTCTTTATGTATTATAAGTAGAGTATTCTTGTACTCCTTTTTAATTTATTTGCTTATAATAAAAATATCCAGAACATTCACACTTTTGTAGAGCATACGATATTATATGATGTGACCAAATTTTTTTTGTCCAATAAATGTGGTTAAATTTTTATTCTTATTTTAAAAAGAATGATAAATTTTATTATAATTAACTTAACGTTTTTATTGACACGAACATGATAGAAAATTTGTGATTTCAAAGCGGTTAGAATTTATTGGGGACGGCTTTGCATTAAGCATACTTATATAAATAAAAAATCTGTAACTATATAATCTAACGACTGATAATTATATTTTTTTATGGGATAATAATTTGTAACTTATGGTGTATTTAATTAAAATTATTTGATGAAATATCAAATTATTTAAAATTTTATGAAAATTGATCAAATTTATCTACTCAATAAAAAAATCTAATTTAAAGTTTGGAAGGAAGAAATTCAATGTTTAAAATAATGTATTAACTGGAATGGCTCTATTCAAAGTTACTTGCAAAAATTTATAAACACCAAGTACAAGCGGTATTCCAATACAATATATTTAAGATCAACGTTTATATGAAATTGATGTGATAAAAACCACACAAATGTATTCATACACCAATCGAAGTCAAATTTTGATTCATACATTCCTTTGTTAAAAACCAGCCAAAAAAATTCACTTGTACTGTATCATTTTTGAGTCAACTTGTGCTATATAGTTGAATGTTCCGCTATAACCTTTTCAAAAATAACTTTATTTTGGAGTAACCATTAACACTAAACAACGACACTTATACACTCAAATTATATACATTGCGAGATAATGAAATAATTAGTTCATGCATTTACACCATTATATACATAAAAAAAAATTACACACTTATATATCCATGGACAATGGTAACCAACTATTTCTATTTTGTATTAAATTATTGGTTGGATATTAATCATTCATATGAAAATCTGAAATGTTAATAAGTTCTTTTCATATACAAGCAAACATCACTTATGCTAGGGACTACATTTTTCATTTATATATAGGGAATGCTTTTCTAGATTGATTATAAATGGATATCATGCATATCGCCTAATTTCACGTCATCTAGCTAACCTATGATGCATAATTGATCATAATTTCTGCTCAATTGTGAGCATTATATGTGTATGCATGAAGTCAACCAACAAGGGTGTTGGTCCACTAATGTTTCCAGGACAACAGTTTCCATAATTCCAGGTAATAATTGTCAAACCTTTCAATCTAATGTAGAATATAGCCTTTATTTGGGTTTAGGTGTGTTATAACAAAATTGCGATGATCAATTATTTAAATTTTTATAGTTATTTAATTAGTGAAAACTTCGATCAAACATATTTTTTTATCTATAGATATAATTAAGATGAGAACAAACACAAAGTGTTAATGTAAGTTTTTTACGGTAGACTTATATTTTAATTAGAGGCGAAGGGACATCAAGGGGACCTATAATTGCCATGGTCTCCTAAGTTTTAAAATTTATTTGAGTTACATATAATCAGTTACTATATAGTCTTATGGAAAGTAAAACATTAAGTATTTTTTATATAAAGATATAGTTAAATGTGTATTTTGTTAGTTATTTTTGTCGTTGAATGTGTCTTTTATTAGTTAGTTTAATGTTATAAAGTGTCTTTCATTAATAAATTTGGTCTATAAAATTACTAACAAAAAGGAAGTTTGATGATGTGTTTAATTTCAATACATTCAAGAGTATAGTGAATGCACCTCACATATTTAGCAAACCAAAATATCTTTTTACTTTTATATAAATATTAGAGTTTTGGTAATGATCCCTTAATATTAATTTTTGGCTACACCCCTAATTTTATGGTTTTGTGTGTCTTTTTTTTTATCTTAGAAGAGATAGTAAATTTCATTGTAATTAATTCACACAACAGTAAGGTCTCGGATTCGATTTTGGGACAGGACGTCCAACCTAACAATATTGATATTTGTCAGTTGAGTTAGAGCTTAAAGACATTTTGTAAGTCTTTCTTAATTCTTCGATTTTCAATATCTACAAATGTTGTTGAATTAGAAAAACTGTTTTCATAACTCCATTAATTTTATCGTGTATGCCTTTATGAGCATAAAAACCTCTTTAAAATTCATACATTGTATTAAAAACCTTTAGGAAAAATATGTAGAAACTTGGTTCTAATTAAATGGTTTTTTTGTCATTGTTGATTTTTCATTTTTCAATATCCACAAATGTTAGTGAATCAGTAAAACCATTTTTATAACTTCATTTATTATCCATACCTTTAGATGCATGTTTGAAAGACTTACAATGCATTAAAAACATTTGAAAAGTAATTTTTAAATTTATAAACCAAATTATATGAACATCGGTTAACTTACAAAGCTCCTCAAGTCAATATAGGTTGTTTTTTAATTGACTCTTTCGATGTGTGAATCGATTAACCAAACCTCTTGGAAGTTAATAAGTCGATTCACATATCATGAATCGATTCATGCAGTTCAAGATTGAAATACTAAATTTTGCAAAACTTATGAATCAACTCAAATACATGCGTGTGAATCGATTCATACGACCTGCAAAGTTTAGTTTTGGCAGTTACAAATTAGTTATTCTTGTTTCAATGTGACTTCATTACTGAACTATGTCTCTTTAAATACTGATTGTCTCATTCATTCATAGGTAAACATTTTCATTCAATCTACATCAAACATTCACTCAAGTATTGCATCAAGATTAAAAACTTTTTTTATTCTTATTTTTTTGTGATTAAGTTTCGTGAGAGATAAACAACACATGTAGGGTATTCTTTGTTGGTGTGATTATTTCATAGGTGAAAGATTTGATATAATTGATTGCACTTTATGAGGGATGAAGAGACAATTTTTTTCACAAATAAAGTTGTCGATTACTCTATAATGGTTATATCTTGTCGGTTTTGAAGGGGTGTCTTCATCTTGAAAATAGATACCCAGATTGATCTTGAAGGATTATCAAGAAATTTGGCTTTTGAGCGTTTAGGGTTGAAGTGATTGTTGTACAAGTCTTTTAAATAATTGTTTACAGATCTTGTAAACGTTGTGTTATACTAAAAGGATAAACTTAAGTTCATGTTGAATGATGATTAGATGTACTCTACATAGCAATAACGAGTAGAGAAACCAACGTTAACATCAGTGTGATTTTTTCGTTCCTTTATCTCTTTAATTTCTAAATGTGTTTTTTCAAATTGTTTTGAATATATTGTTGTTGGAAGGAGAAAAATATGTTTTCTATTTAAATATAGAAGCTTATACTTGAAAAAATTTGTTTGTGGCAAATCTGTTCATGATATTTAATGTATTGCGAAAATTTGTTTTAGAAAAGTTCAATCATCATGAATAATCTTTAAATTGAACTTTATCATAGACTAATAGTTGTATCCACTATGATTTAAGAAGTATTATATACGTTTGTTGATTGATCGGATCTCTTTTGAATCAATCAACACGGTCTTATTTGGATTATTGAAAACTTTAATCAAAATTACAATTTTTTTACGGTTTTTGTACAAAATTTCCTATATAGATATATTTGTTCAATATATTTTTACAAATTATTTGTCGCTGTAAAATCTTTGCAGCCATATTGTCTAACAAAAAGAAACTAAGGTGGAAGTCTGATACAACTAAGACAACAAAAATACAATGAGAAAGTAATAGAAGACAAATGTTTTCATTGGATTCTTAATGTCTTAGTTGTATCAAATATAAGTTATTATATCTTTTACAACCTTAGTCTCAAAATAATCGTCACAGTTGATCATTTCATATAAATTAAGAAAAAATGATAATTAAATTAAAGAGAATGGTGATTTTACCAAACTACTAATTTAAAATTATTTTCATTAATTAAAGGATACAACTGAAGTAAAGTAATTAAAGTTGAATTAAAAATTAAAAATAATAATTAGTTTAGAAAAAATATTTTTTTTATAATATGACAATTATTTTGGGATAGGAGGAGTAATAATATAATTATTGTAACAAATACTAATATAATATTATTATTATTATTATTATTATTATTATTATTATTATTATTATTATTATTATTATTATTATTATTATTATTATTATTATTATTGAGAACAAAATATCACTATTATGGAGCTAGCTAAGCTAAGGCAATGGATATTGGGGGATGCTCTGTTTCCGTTGGTGGACCAAAAGATATAAAGAAAAGAAGATGCAGTGTGTCCATGCATTAGGATTTATGAAAGAAACAAGGCAAGGGCAGACAGGTTGTTGCCCTATTAACTGTATAAGCACCTAGCTATATTATGTACTCAAACAATAAACAAACAAAACAATATTGCATAGATGGAGAAAGGTGGGGCTGTCCTCATTAGGAGGGTTAAGAAAACAAAGATAAATACTACTTGTACTAAATAGATTAGAGAGTCATGTTTGTCGTGATAGAATGTGATATTAGTATAAAAATTAAAGTATTTAATTCATGTATATATTTTCAGTTGTTTATATAAAAATATTTATACTATCAATTGATCATAACAGTCTCAGTTATTTATGTAAAAATATTTATACTGTCAATTGATCATAACGGTCTTTTCTAAAGTCATGTTTATTCATGATTATGATATTTTGACGGTATATAAAATTACATTGATAGTGTATACTATTTAACTCTTAAATTAATTAATTAATTAAAACACTAAGAATATGAGCTAGCTAGCCGACCCTCTTATTGGGACCTAAGCAAAGACAAAATGTGTGATGCTATTCCAACCATTCTCTTTCACATTTTCTCTCTTTGCTTTCCTTTTCTCCTTTTTTTAGTGCCTTCTCTCTTTCTTCGTCGCTCTCCTTCATTAATTAAAAGTTACATAACAAATCCTTCTTGGTTTATGGGGAAGATCACCCAATACCGGCTTCAACTTTTTTTTTTCTCTTTGATTGTGGGATTCATATTCACTTGCTTTCAATTATAGTACTAGGACTAATTACTTTTTCACCGCTACAAGTAATTATTCAAAAAAAAATTATAGAAATAAAAAGGTTGGCAATGAGACCCAACACAAGCATCTGCAAAAATATGTATTATGGATACGGATTAGGACATACACGGATGAATGAATATATGTATAAAGATAAGCAAATATGTACGCAGGTATAATACTTTAGTATATGTACCTTGTGCTGCTCCTAGATAATATATATTTATATTTTATTATTTATATTAATAATAAAATTTATGTATGTGAATAAAAATATATGTAATTGAATTTAATGATATGTATTATTGTCAGTGTAAACAGCCGTTAGCAACATAGCATGAGTTATAAAATATATAATTATTGATTGGTAAAAATTTCAATCGTGTAATAAAATAATTAAATTAGTAGTTCTTATTAATTAGTAGTATAAAATTTCTTTATATTTTCAATGCATAGTTCTTTTACTCTATATAATTAACTTATCTTGTTAGAAAATATAGTTTACAATAAATGTTATTATTATGATTTTAAAATTTTAATTAACTGATATTTTAACAAAATTAAGAGAAAATTAATTGAAATGATGTGTCAACTTTTTTATATAAGTTTTAGAAGATACCAAACTTGCAATTTTATAGATTTATTATTTGAATGGTTGTTATAATATTTACTAATTTTAAAAGATAAGTTAAATATTTTAGTTTGAAATTTTCATAATTATTTATTAAATAACTTTGAGTGTGTTTTTTATTATGATAAAATGATATAATATTTTATTTAAATATTTAAAATATACAAATATTAAAAATTTTATCTTCACAAATACATGTACAATTATTTTTTCAAATTACAAATATATGAACAAATACTATAATATCATATCTAAATCCTACCATTGTCGTTCCTATAATCTTTATGTTAAGAAATTAAATTGTAACAAGTAATACATGTATTCTCTTTTTTTTTTTAACAATTAATTACTCATTTCAAAATAAAATCTAAATTAAAAAAATAATAAATCTGATATTAAATTTAGAATCAAGCAGTATTTTTTAAATTAATATTTGATTTGAAAAATAGTACATGAGTAAAAGAAACAATCCGTTATGGAATCAAGTCACGATCAGTTGTAAATTTAATTTATGCAAACATATAAAGAAGGCTTTAGTTATGCTTGGTAGCATCAATTATTTATAAAAGGTAACTTGAAATATTCATCGTAACCTCCCCTGGTCGATTTTGTTTTTCGAGGTCTGCACCCTGACCTACCTGTTGAAGATCTGTAATTACTCCTTGGATTTATGTTTTCACAAGATGCGTGTTTGAAGAAATAAATATTTGCGTGATGTAAGGGCGTAGTTTTTTGTCACATATAACAAAATTATTTGGTACCTGTCCATTTTACTTGGATATTTATTTATTTCACAAATATTTTTACTCACGAGGAAAATTAACAAAACTTTAATGTTTTCATCTAAATTTCAATATTACTTAAGTAATTAGTTTAACTATAACCTCCCTCGGTCCCTCAAATAATATGTCAACATAATTTTTTTCCTCTAATTAATTACAAAGTAAATAAACAAATACAAAATTGTAAACAGAGGAAACGTTAATCTATACATAGTTTAAACTCATTAAAATTGTCAATTTTGTTATAACGTAACTGATGAATCATGTTTGAAAGTTTCTTCTCTTACTTCTTGTGCTACTAATGGGATTAAATTTTGCTACGTTAGTTTTAGGTAATTTGAAATAGTCCTATATATGAAAACCTTTTAATTAGCAAATTTCCAACAATAAGGAAATTAGCAAAGAAAGTTAACTGATCATAGCTCTTTCAATCATGCATTTAGATCGGGAATACCTTAATCTACTCATAATAATTTTCTAAGAAAAGAATAAGGAGGATACACAGCTGTTCAGAATTTGAACATTCATGACCCAGTAAAAATTAAATTTAGCTATACCACTAACATCGTTTTTAAGATTAAGCAACAATAAGAAAAATGCTAAATATAACAATGGTAGACAGAAAGTAATTGAGTTGAAATTGGAGAGCAGTTACAAATTAATCCTAATATGACATATTTCTAATTCAAAACGCTTTCAATTGATTCATTAAACAGTGTATTAAGAAGGTATTAAAAGGAAACCATTTTAAGTGAAATAAAAAATAATAATTTAATTTTTCAATACCAAATAATGTACGTGTCTTGTTAGAAACAGGGGAGAACCTAATATTAAGATTGTTTGAATTATTTAATATTTTTATTCAATAATTTGTAAATTATTAAAAATTAAACCATTTTTTGCATGACTAGCTAATTAAAATTTCATTTAAAAAAAAAAAAGGAGATTTGAAGTATTAAACGAAAGGAGACGATTATTCCGAAAATGACTATTAAATTATGGTGAAAAATTAAGAGCGGGAATAAAGTATATATTAACTTTTTACCAAAAAAAAAAGTATATATTAATTATTTCGATATGTTATTCGATATATGAAATTACTGGTATAAAACATGATAAATCATTGCATGACGATAAGGGAGAGAAATGTTTGGTTTAGTATTAAAGTAACATGCTTTCTATATTATTTCCATCATGTTTGTTTCAATATCTTTTTCGTGTCAAATATTTTATACCATCCAGCATTATTGTTATTTTTTATGGAAGATAATAATAAGCACTCAATTGTTGTTTATAATTTGCATAAATTAATTTAATTATAATTAATAAGTAACAAATATAAATAGGTGATTGAGAGCGTGATGAAGAGATGCATCCAATTTATATAAGGCAATAGAAAAGCTATAAGAGTGATTAAATTTGATTCTGTATTAAGAGAGCTAAATATGTCCCACGTGGGAAATGCACCATTCTGTAAAAACTTCCAAGAAATCTCAAATATCCAAAATGACGAATAAGGGAGGGTATTAATTTTCATTTTGAATTTGATTGCGATAATGTAAGTATGTTTCTAAAATAATAATTTTTATGGGGTGTAGAAAAATAGTATGAGGAAAATAAGGGGAAAAAGAAAGTGTGAAGGAAAGAAATGTGCAAAATAGGGATGAGCAAAACAAGGTTGCAATAGACGCATGGGCCACAGCACATATAGTACAACAATTTCAGCGGCAGAAATGTGCATACCCCATCATCAACTACTACAACAACAATACATCGCACCATTTACCACGCCTATTCTTTTTTCTTCACACACAATCCCATGCACACACTCCTCCAATTGTAAAAACTCTTGGTAAAATTAATTTTTCTAATTTATTTTGAAACGTGAATAGTAAAAATTGTTTTAAATAAAAATTAAATGAGATTTTTTTTTTTTTTTTTTTTGTTTATGTAAAATGAGAAGATCATAAATAACATTTACAATTGAATTAAATTTATGATAAATTTGAACTTCTTAGAGAAAAGAGACACTTTCAAGAATAATTTGACTAATCATAATTATGAGAAACTTATCGTGGACAAGAATTATTATGATTTAAATAATAAAAATAAAATAAAAAAAGAATTGATGGAGATTTTAGAGGGAAAGTATATAAATAATATTGGTATAAGTGTGAGGTAAGAAAGAGCATAAGAGAGTAGTTGTAAAGAAAAGGGTAGCGAGGAAGAAGAGAAAAAAGAGAAAGAGGGAGCGAGCAGAATAAGGTGTCTCTCTTGGACTGATTCGTTTCAATCGCATATATCTCTTCCCCACCCAACACCAATTCCCTCATTCTATCTATTATCTCTCAACAACACTTGAATTGTTGATGGCCGTTCAAGCTCAATATCCATCAAATGTCCTCCTTCTAAACAATAGGTTCACATTTCTTCTTGTTCATAATCTAATCTCCTCAATTCAATTATATATCAATTATCATCTCATCTATTATTTGTAACAGCAGAAACGGACAAGAAGAACATGATTATTCCTTACAACCACAAGCAGGACTAGCACCTCATCCCCATATGCTATGCAGCAACAATAACCATGGAAGTATGTTTCATATCAAAATTCCTCTCTTTAATTTCATCATTCTGCTACTTCACAAATAATTTCATTTTTTTTTTTTATGTCTCGTATCAGTTACTACTAATTCTCGCAAGAGGGATAGAGAAGGAACAGAAACAGGACACACTACATCCCCTCATGTTAATGTCATGAATCATTTCTCTTTGCAATCTCAACCTTCACATTTTATACATCTTTCTCACCTCCATAATCAACAACAAAATGTAGTCTCAACTGGCCTTCGCTTGTCATTCGATGATCAAAACCAACGCAATCAAAGGTTACAATTTCAACAACAAAGTTCTCAATCCTCCTCTACTTTCTTATCTCTATTATCGCAAGGAATCAATTCTCAAATCAAACAACAACAAGATGAATTAGACCAATTTCTTCAAACCCAGGTAAAAATATTTCAAAATTTTCATTTTTTTTTTAAATAACCCAACAAATATTTATCACATTTATTAGAAATTTTAGTTTCTTATTATTAGGAGTGAAAGGAATGATTTGGATTTTCGATATTTATCTGTGATGGGAATGACCAGGGAGAGAATGTACGGCGGACTTTGGCGGAGAAGAGGCAGAGGCATTATCGAGAGCTACTAAAAGCCGCAGAAGAAACGGTGACCCAGCGTCTAAAAGAGAAAGAAACAGAGTTTGCAAAAGCTACCTGCAAGAACGCCGAATTGGAAGCGCGTGCAGCCCAACTAACCATGGAGGCCCAAGTTTGGCAGGCCAGAGCCCGGGCTCATGAGGCAGCAGCGGCGTCTATTCAGGCCCAATTGCAAAAGACAATAATGTGTCAAACCAATGAGGACGGCGGCGGCGTTATTTCGTCTACTGGACATGCTGAGGACGCCGAATCTGCTTATATCGATCCAGACAGAGTTGCTATGATTTCAGCGCAGCGACCCAAATGCAGAGGATGCGGAAAGCGGGTGGCTTCGGTGGTTGTTTTGCCTTGTCGTCACTTGTGTATTTGTACAGAATGTGACGACCATTTTAGAGCATGTCCTGTTTGCCTTACTCTCAAGAATTCAACAGTTGAGATTTTTCTCTCTTAAAAAATATAATAATTAATTATCTTGTTCATACTACTTTTTTTATTCAATCTGCTCAAAAAAATAAATAAAATTACATTTTTGTTTTTTTTCTTTTCAATGAATTCAGAAGTTTGGTTTTAGTAGATTTTATTTTACCTAATGTACGTGACCACATGATCACAATTGGCATTTTATTTTATTTTGTTTTGTCTATTTCTATCTATCTCTTTCTATAAATTTAATTGCATTCATATATTAGTATTAATATTTATTCTTTCAATATATGAATTTTATTAATTATGGATTTCCAATATTTTTGAAATGTCAAAAGTTGACTTCTAGAGTTATGATGGTTTGTTGAAATAGCGTGTTTATGGGTTATGTTTGTTTTAGCTGGTATTGTTTGTTAGGGATCACTACCAAAGTTGCGTGTTAATTGAAGATTTTGATTTTTCTTCTCATTTATTGCATGAAGGGATTAGGCATATAGCTCTTGGTTTCTCAGTTGTCGATTCTAGCTAGAGAGATCGATAATGTATATATATTGCGTGTTTATGCAGCTAGTTAACAAATTTTTAACTTGCAAGGGATTGTTACATTTTTACATCCATGCTTTATATTTAATTATTATATAGCTTTAGGCCACCAAATTGCAGGGGAAGAAGCGGATGGGTTAAATATAGAAAATTATATTCTTAAAGGCAATGCCATTATTTTGGGATTGTTTCAAATTCAGAAAGCTCCATCCATCGACCTGAATAGTGCATACTATTTTCCATAGTAGAGCATCTAGAATTTGATCTCGTTGGGATTTATATGTATGTAGTTTCCCATGTGATATCATAATGAGATCTCACTTCATATTTTGAGTTAGTTTTTAATAGTGACAATCATGCTTATTTAATAAAGAGAGGAATTGTAAATGGAAATTGAATCATCTACTACATGATCATCATCTTAAAAAATTCATCTAAAAAATTTCATCTCAAAAAATTTATATTGGATGAGATATGAAATAATAAAATATTTTTATAAATAGTTAGAATAATTATCGTCTTAGAAATCAGTTTTATAAAAATAAATTTAATTTAATATAAAAATTTAATATTGTATCAAAAGTCTAACAATTCAGTCCAATAATCATTTATATCCAAAAATTGCCGTTGTTGAGAATCTTGAAAATTGAGTAAGGTGGAACACATGTTAACAGTTGCACTATTTTGAGTAAAATATAGTTAAGTTCTTAAACCTAATGGCAAGAATGAGTCATTGAAATGGGTTAAAAAGCTTTAAAAAAGATAATGCGTAAAATTTTAATTTCAATAATATAATAGTTGTGACGGAGAGTTAGAGAATAAAATGATAAAGAAATTGCGGGTTCGATATCATCATCTAAAATAGTAACTACTAATAATATTAATTAGTAATGTTAATAGTTATAAAAAATTAATAATTTAGTAAAACATATTAATATAAATTTTATATTTTATTTGTTGATAAAAAGTTAAATAAGTTAGACACCACTTTGTCAAAAATAAAAGAGTTAGACATCTCTTGTCAAGTTAGACATCATTTACCTTTTAACTTAAGCACCAATGGTAGAATGAGAATTGGATCCTCTTACATTGAAATTCAACATGGAAGAATTATGTGGAAGATTTCACGTTAAAATTTACTTGGTTCTACGACTTAAAAAAAAAATACAGAATTTAAACGTGTTCATCTTTAATTATAACTTTAGAAGATTCAAAATATAACTGCACACAAAAAACAAAATTTGTAATACATTTTTGAATTTTATACATGAATTAATACAAAATTTTAAAGATACATTAAAGTTTATACAATTTTGAATATTCATTTCTAAATGATGAATAAATATTTTTGTGAGGTTATTTATTTTTCTACATTGCATTTTATTACGTTAATCAATCATCCATATTTGCCTTTAAGGTTTAAGTAAAAGAGATTGTCTTGTCAAAAAAAAAATAAGGGAGATTTTTTTTTGCCCCACATACAAATCAGAGATACACATCCAAAAAATATAATTTTTATGTCTTTCAAATATATACTTCTAGATAAAATCATGGTATTTTTACCCTTCAAATAAGTACTTTCCAAATTGGATTGTGGTTTTTAAAAAAATTCAAGGGTAAAAAGAAACTCGCATAACAAATATAAAATAAAAAAATGGGCACTAGAAACAAAGCCCAAGATCACATAGCATAGTTGATAATACGTAAATAAACTTAAAAGGCCCATTTAAGTCTGAAGAACTTATTAATCTTTTTTATTTACAAACCTATTTATCCTTTTTTTATGAAATACAAACTTATTTAAAAACAGCAACCCATTTATATTGTTTTTTACTTCTCAAATCTCTCAAAGAAAATACTAAAACTTTACAAATTTCATTAAAATATACTTCATAATTTCTTCTTCCAAAAACCCAACTCTTTGTGCACACAAATATAGGCATCAAGATTGAGATATATTTTATTTTATTTTATTTTTTGAAAAAAGGAGTGAGATGTATTGAACCTTCAAAGTGAAGCACCTAATAAACCCTTTTTAAGTTCACCGAATTGGTTGGTCGACACTGCCAAGGGCCAACAACAAAGGCAATTCAATTAATTTCCAAGAAAATATGTCCCTCATCTTTGTGTCACGACTCTTTTCATAACTTCTCCGTGCATGAAATGAATGAATTCACCTATAGTCCAAAGTATGTAAAAAGAAAAACAAAGTAGTCCCTTTGTTCCATCTTCCAAGAAGCTACCTCTTTATAATTAAAAAAAGAGAGGGACAAATTTTTTATAAAAAAAAAACAAATATTACTCCTATTATTAAAGGGATACTAGTTGTTGTCATTTATCGAGGAAAACGAAAAGATCAAGAAGAAAAATAAAAGACCAAAACAAGCAAGAAATTGGACAAGACTTGGCATTGTTATTTGATGTGAAGTCTTCTCCTTGAAGTTCAATTATATCAAAGTGGTGGAACTCTATTCAAAGCCAAACTGATCACAATTTAGCCAAAAATCATGGCAGCTAGCAACATGATAAAAGAGAAAGGTCATTATTAATATTATTAAAATACTTGGAAGACAAGACATACATGTTTGGTTTGTCGTTTTTCCCTAATAATTAATTCATATTAACATATATAATTTCTTTTGCTATAATATAATAACAATGAATTTCATTCTTGTAAAGTATTTGATTTATTTCAAAGAATAAAATAAATAATATCATCTATTAATATTAAATGAGTGATTGATATTATATACTATTATCAATCATAAGTGATTATAATATTAATTAGACTTAATTACAGTTTTAGTCCCTCTATTTATATTGATTTACGAAATTGGTCCCCTTATTTTAAAAACCAACAATTTTGGTCTCTTTGATTTTTTAACTAAAAAATGATGACATGAGATGTTTTAAATAACGTGACATATGATACGATGATGTAGAGTGATTAACACCCATAAAATTGAAATAAAACGTCGTAAAAACTTAAATTTCAACTTCGGAAATTTTTCATATTTGTAATTTAATTAATGACATAATAATTAATGCATCTAGATAGTTCTATATCATAGAATTGTATATAACGTCATTTAAAATATATTAAATCGTCATTTTTTTAGTTCAATAATCTGAGAAAAGAACCAAAACTGTCGATTTTTAAAATAGGAGACTAATTTCGTAAATCAGTATAAATATAGGGACCAAAACTACAATTAAATCTATTAATTATTAATCCACTCATTTCATTAACTTCGATAGGTCAAATTTTCATTAACTATTTGTAGCTTCGCGGGTTGTGTTCAAAGCACGAATATAAATTGTCTATTAATTGTGTCATACAGTTTTTGCTAATCCTTCAAATCAAATTGTCCCCTCATATGATCTATTCATTTTATGTACCCCCCTCATACAGTTTTTACATCGTTTTATTTATATTTCTCTATTTTAAACAATTAATTAATTTGAAAGGAGAAAAACAAAAAAAGAAAATGTTGTGGGGAAGGAAGAAAAAAGGACAATAAGAGTATGTGATTCATGTGAGAGTAACATGTAGTAGTAAATTATTGATGTACATAAAAGGTTTACGGATGAAACACGTTTGAGTTGTCATGGATGAAAGAGCAGGGCACGCTAGATTCCTACTATATAATTCCTTTCAAGGACGATCATGAGTCAATACTTACTTTAACAAACTTTGTGTGGTGGTGCTCTTGAAATTGATGATTATAATTGCTTTCAAATCTGAATCGTATTGATTAAAAAACCCTTAATTTGTTATTAAGAAAAAAACATGTTTATTATAATTTCACGAGTTATTAAGTCTGCCAGATTCTTCCTCTGGGTTGGTGAATGAATGACACATTTGAGCTTATCCAGATCGTGGTATTCAAAAGAATCAATACATCAATTAAATTTTCAATTAGTATCATATTGCAATCAGATGCTTTCAATGTGGCCAACTAATTAATTAAAAGAAATCAAATCATTATTGGGTGTTCACAAATTCAAGATTTCAAAGCCAATTCACATGCATGATCTCACCACACCTTCCTTGTACAAGCAAATTGTCAACAATTAACGGTTACACAATTCAGAATCCTAATACCTAAATATATGTAACGCATAACATGTTTTAATATTATTAAATTAAATTACTAATAGTTAAATAATAATTAATTTACTAACGAGTTTGATAATATTTTTTATTTAAACTACTAAATTTTAAAATTTATTTTTTAGTCTATTAAAATTATATAAATAATTTATTTAATTAATGCAGTCAAATTAAATATATAAAATATTAAAACTTTTAATTTAGTCAACTTTAATAATATAATATATATATATATAAATAAATTAAATAAAATTATTAATCAAAATATTCTTAATACTAATATTTTTTTTTATAATACCGTAAAACTTGTCTTAACATAAAAATAAAATAAAGTCATCAATTTCATCACAATCCTAATATTAACCTCGATGTAAATCGGTATTCTCAGTGTGTGCAACTGTATAAACTCATTTTTTGAGATAGACAGATCTATAATGTTCCACAAAAATCTCTCAAGAATTTAAATTTTATATTTTACACATATTACAAAAAATAAAGTCAATAATAATAATTTACCATAAAAGGTAAAGTGTAAAATATTTAATTAAATGATATAATTAAAAAATAATAATTAATATTAAATTAAAATTAAATATTTGATTTTAGAATTTAATTTTTACAAATGGGTCCTCTAATGTTGGATGGTGAGAGTAATATAGTACCATAATTTAAATATGAAAAATTAGTGAGATTCCATGATTGTGCAAAAGAATAGCATGCCCGGCCTTGTCATGCAATGAAGACGTGTGTAACTTTATTTGGCAGATAGAAGAATTGTATGCATGGATATGACCAAACCAAAGTGATTAAAATTGAAATTAACGCATGCTTTGATTTGAAAGTAAGCCAAAGTGACTAGGACATAGAAAAAAAGAAGGTAATTAATAATAAGGGGTAGTTTCTACCTAAAAAATAATAATATTACGGAATAATATGAATAAAAAAAATAAAGAAAAAGCAAAAGAGAGAAATTATGACTTTAACATGAGTGGAGGTTGAGGAGAGGACAGATATATTGAAGCGTCTTCTTGTTATGATTACTGATGTCACTGTTTGATACCATTTTTCATGATAAGAACACGACACCATTTGCAGTTATAGTAACCTTTTTTAGGGAACAGACACTGATTTATTTTGGCTTTCGCAACAGAGGATCTATACTCTCTTTATAATATATGATATGTGGTCACTACAAATTCAATTTGATTAAATTTCTTTTAACAATTTGATTTCTGTTTAAGTATTACCATATAATATACGGAAGGGTTTAAAAGAAACTATATGAACAAAAAAAAAAAATTAATTCATATACATATATATTAAGTAAAGAATTTTTATAGTATTAATTAATCTTAATTATTAAATTATTTAAAATATTTTACTTTTACTATAAATATCTTTAAAGTTATGTTGGTAAATAGTTGTAATTTGTTGATAGTTTAAATTTTTTTATATTAACCGTGCATGACAATGAAATTAAAAAAAAAAATATTGAAGATAAATGGTGTTTTAAATTTGAAAATAAAATGCATGATTGGCGAAATCAACGAGCGAGTCAAAAAAACGGAGAGCGTTGATAAGAGATACACAATTGACAAAGTTAAAGATTAAGTGTGTGTGTGTTGGTCAAGGACGATTTTTTAGCATAAGTACCTACCACAAACACGACTTGTCAATGAAGTGATAATTTATTTGTTTACTTTATATCTTTAATTACTAAGAGTTTTTATTGTATAATAATGGTTGAATACTTATTTTCTGAAGCCTACTCCTAAACCAGAAAATGACTAAAGCTTTTCAACACTTAGGTATGTCTTTCATGTTTTTGAATTTTTGAATTTTTAAATTTGTTTAACTTTATGTAATTTCATTCACGCAGTAAAAAGGAAAAGAGTGTGAAAGAAATAGATAAAACTATACAGATCTCTAAGGTGAGTGTGAATGTCGGCGAAGCGAGTGTGAATGTCAGTGGGACGAGTGTGAATACTAATATGACGGCACATCGGCGATAGCTATATCTAGTGCGACACCAACAAAGAAAAAGGGGGTTGATCGTAGATTTTTTATTAGGGTTTCATGTTTTTATGTTTTTTAAATAAAGTGTTCAACAAGTGGGTTAATTTGGTGCATTCGATTGATCCCACAAATGAGATTGACGAAAAGATAGAGTGTCTATTCGATTGATCCCACAAATGAGATTGACGAAAAGGTAGAGTGCCTTTCTCACATCAAAGTCAAGGAATCCTAGTTTGTGTGTATGTCTAGTGTTGTTGGTGGCCCTGCTTGGTGGAGGAGATTCTACTTATGATGTGTGAAGAGAATAGAGATCTAGTAAAAAAAATTATAAAACTCATGTATGGTACAATTTTTGATAAATTTTAATCTAATAAGTGTTTTTACTCAAAAGTAAAAGAGAATCAAGGTAATGTACCGACAATTCAAACATAATTTGTCACAACAACCAATATTTAGATAATTAATTGGCTTTGATTTAAAAATTATACAATATAAAGTGGCAGATTATATAGTTATGACTAGACAATAGTGTAAAATTATTTTACATTGTCTGTCTACTATTTTTAAACTCAAAATAAAATGGTAAATAAATAAATAGTTTAATCATTTAAAATAATGATACATGGTGAACTAATGACAACGAATGACCTTTGTTCAAAATCTTCTCTTTATGATGGGACAAACTATAACAAATTAAATCTCTCAAAGTTTCATTTTAAGTTTTTATTTTTCAATCACTTTTGATAATTTCGTCTTTGTTCGATAGATTTCTTTTTAGTTTGACCCTTCGAATATCCTTTTTCCTATCAATTTCTATTATATATTTTACAATATTTTTACACAATTTAAAATTTTATTATAATTACTAAAATTTTCTCATTTGCATTATTACATACATACACTTGTATTTGTATTGATTTTTTTTCCTTTCTAACAATAGTAAGGGGTAATATATGAATCATGGCCCCTTTATAGTAGTACACACGAACATATAGAAATATCTTTTATATATAAAAGAACATTAATTCAATTAGAAGTTAGAATCAAGAAGGATAATTGGACTAGATCTTAGAGAATAGACAACACTTCATCTCTCACAATAAAGGAGTTCGTACTTACAAATAATTCAATGTTCAAGTCAGTAAATGATAGAGATGGAGTATAGAGTTTATGAAAAGATAATCGGAGAAATAGAGTATTTAGAAACCCACGTTTGAGATCACCAATAGATTGTAGTGGTCGAAACCGTGGCAGATTCTTCGTCGAAAAATATGTGGTTTTAATGTGGTCGAAACGTTAAAATTAGGGTTGATGAATTTTAAATGAGTATGTCTACTTAGTCTATGTGGGCCTTCAACCTGCATGTATGACGAGTTGGGTCAGGATCCAATATAGAACATATAGTATTGTTTTCTTTTTCTTTAATGTATACAAAGAAATTGCATCACTCACACTCAGAGTCAGAAGTTGTTTCACCCTTTCAATACACACTATGAGTTATGGCCTTTACCTTCCTTGACCACTTGCAACAAACATTTTCAATTCACCACCGACAAAGTAAGCCCACATAATCTTTTATATTAAACTATTCTTCTCACACTTGGGCCCATATAACTGTGCACGACTCATCCAAAGTGGTAAACGACACTAGCACTTGTGAAAGGACACTAATGTAGTGCAGAGAGAGTAGAGAGATCCTGACATAGGGGGTTGAGTGATGAAATATATACATCAAACGTACACAACTGCTCAATTTAAATTGATAGATACCTTGCAACAAACATCACTAGACTCACAACCCAAGAATTTTTATTAGAGATGTCGTAAAGTAGATGAGTAAACTATAGTAGTCAGGTTCATTTTATTTTCAATCAATTTTGTGCTTTCAAATATATATATTAAAAAAGATGGTAAGATTATTTTTGTACATATCTTTGAAAACAATGCTATGTATTAAAAAAGATGGTAAGATTAGTTTTGTACATGGAAGCCTAATTAAAAGTCTAATTCATATTAAATCTTTAAGTATATTTTTTAAGATTTAACGTGATATTTTAAAGAATGATTTTATATGACATCATAATTCAATTATTTTTTTATAACAATACATACAAATATATTAAAATTTAAGGTAGATAAAAATTATTATATTACTAAAAGTATAGGAAGCATATAATTTAACATAAATTTCAAATTTTAATAATCCTAATAAAAAATATTTTTTATATTTATCTAAGTAGGCGGACCTAATAGGTCTAAAAGACTTTTTTTACATGTGATCGGGTCTTTCTAGCTAAATAAGCTTTTAAAAAGCTTTAGGTTCTCTTTAGTAAAATTAGCTTATAGCTTATAATTGACAGTTGATAATTGTTAAGCTAATTGAAGTGTTTGGGTATAATTGACGGTTCAATTAACTTAAAATATAAAATTACATAAAAGGATATTCTTAATTAAAAATAATTTTTATCTATTAATTTTTAAAATATTTTACTAGTAATTAAAATTTATTTTTTTTATTAATTTAAAATTTATCAATTTGATATATATATTTTATTTATCTATTTTATTTATATTAAATTAAAATAAATAAATAAACTATTTACTTTAAATATTAATTATTTTAAAATTATAATTATTTAAATTTATAATAAATAAAGTATTTTAAATTATTTACTTTAAATTATTATTTATTTAAATTATTTTAAATCTTTAAGTTTTTAAATTTTTTATTTTGAATTATAATAAATAAATTATAAAGGATAAAAAAATATTTTAATTACAATATGGATAAAATTGGAAGCAAAAATGATAAACTATAAAATACTTGAATTAATTTATCGAAAAACGTTATAAACTATGAGCTCAAAAATAACTTATTAACAAATTAAATTTATAACTTATAAACTATAAACTTGTTTTTTTGAACTTACCAGTTAGAACCTTAACTTTGTCTATTTAAAAATAAAATTTGATCTCATCTAAAAAAACATAAACTAAATCGTAAACTCTTGTCAATCGATATACTCCAACTATTATCGATCATCATTATCACCATTGTTAATAACCAGTCTGATCTCAACCATCAATTCATCCAGATGTGTGGATTTATTTCAAGTGGTAGCTCATACTAATTAAAAAAAAATGGGGAAAAATAGTGTGTATTACATGATGGATTTGGCCCATTTGTGAGAAAATGAAGGGAACATTAAATCCCTAACTTGCAAAACTTAAACGGTTGAAAATGCCGCACCAGAGATTCAAAACAGAAGATCCACATGGGGAAAAAGAGAAGAAAAAAAGTTGCGTTGTTGGTGGATGATTGAACAGTAAATTTATTTTGCTACGTGTGTAATTTTTAATATGTTGTTCATATTATTTAGTTTAATAATATTAATATATTTTATTACTAAATAGATTATAAATTCAAAATTATAAAATTTGATTAAAAAAAAACATATTCTTACTACCAATTTTTTTATGCGTAGATAATTATTTTTTTCACATCTACAAATGAAAACCGAAAAATCAACTCATAATTAAAACTTAAAACTAAAATACAAAACTTAAAATAAAAATTAACTGGTTTTATTTTTAAAAATTTAAATACATAAAACTGAAAATCCCTCTGAACGGGGACTGAATAGTCTATAGAATAAATTAATTAGTAAATTATAATTAAAAATTCATTAAATACACTTAAAGATGTAGTTTACTAATGTACTCATTTTAAAAAATAAATGGGTAAGTTAACAACTCTTATAGGCATTTGGTAGTATACACTGTACACCGACTCTTTTTTTTTTTTTTTTAAAAGTGAGTTAGCAAGTGTTAACTAAAAGTTGTTAAATATATTTTAAAGTGTAGCTTACTATAATATTTAGGGATGATAATGGATACAAGTAAATCTGAAAATTGGATCACTCAAATTAATTCGTATTTTAACTCAATTCATTTAAGTTCGGGTCTAATTCGAACTAACTCATTGAAATCAAATTATATTCGGTTCAGGTAACAGATTTAACATTTTGAACCAACGAATTCGCGAACTAACGTGATATATATATATATATATATATATATATTATTTATTTTTTTACTATTGATGTTTAGTTAAAATTTAGTTGTTTGACTATGTTTGAGAATTTGTTGTTAATTTAGTTAATTTAAGTGTTTTGTTGTGTTTGTGGATGTATTTTAAGTAATAAATTATATGTTACAACATAGTTTTATTATTTTTTAGATGTTCAAGTATTTAAACTTAATTACATTTTAAAAAAATTATTTATTACTTGCGAACTCAATCCAATCCGTTCATAATCATGTTGGTTTGGTTCGGACTTGATGGAAAAATTATGAGTTGAGAACTCAATTCAACTAAAATAAAATTAATCGGTTATAATATCATATTTAACCAAAAACAATTCAACTCATGTACATCTCTAATAATACTCATTAACATGTAAAAACTTGTAAACATATATATATATATATATATGAAGCGTATTTGATGAAAATTAATAATCATTAAATTTAATTAACACATGAGATTAAATTAGTTACTGAAAATATAATGTGACTGGGTTCCACTTAATAATTTTTTGTTACTATATGTTATAATATCTCTAAGGTTTGTGAAATAATTCAGAATTAGAAACTCGTTCATGTACTTGTTATGTAGAATTATTTAAGGATTTTATTTTTATTAAATATGCCTCGTCATTGTTAGCCATAAAAAAACTGCCTCTTCAATCATGTTTACTCGTTAATATATATATGCATGTATTAATCAAATATTGCTCAAGTTTTCTCTTTGAAGCAAAGAAAACTTCTTGTTTATGAAATCTAATTGGATTATTTTATTCTGAACTATCATAGTCAAATTAACTTTGATCTAATTCTCAGATTAATTATATGTCAAAATATTAGAACATGTTTTTACTGTTATTCTCAATTAAGTGATCATTACTAAGCATTTTTTATAGTGGGTGAATGTGGAAAATTTATTGAGACTTACAATAATAGATAAGTTAGTTCATTTATATAGCACAAGGAGAGATTTATATCTTTTTTTTCTATATAAGTATAGTTCTGGTTGTGATTATATACCTCTTTGTCACTAATAAAATAGAGATAGTTTATCTTCTCTTTACAAACGCTCAAAGGCCTAAATGAGATCATCCCAAGATTCAATATCTTTTGCACTTTGTGATAATCTTAATCTTCTAATCTCTGTGATCAAAATTATTGATTTATTTATATTACAATTGGGGGATTAAAAATTGTATATATTGATTTCTTTCACCCCATATTTCAATCCTTATCATGGAAAACATGAGTGAGCCTTATGAAGAATAACAAGAGGTTTTAATCGTTAAAAAGAACACGATGGAGTTTATGAGGTATTAAGAAAACGGAAGGGAAATTAAATTAGCGATATTGTAGATATAACACCAAGAGGTATTGGGCAGGAACACACTCACATGATATATATATTATTTTTTTGGGTAATTTAATCTTATGTGTTAATTAAATATGAGGGTTATTATTAATTGTTCTTGATTCTTATTATAATCATTTTTTTTGGATAATTTAATCTTATGTGTTAATTAAATATGATGGTTGTTATTAATTGTTCTTGATTCTTATTATAATCATCATTTCCACCAAATATGTTTAATATATAATATTTGCACCTTAAATAAAGTTATTTATGGTATACTTTTATCAAATTTTGTATCGTAAAATCTTAATTACAGCATATAAGATTAAAATATTTGTATATTATAAATATATAGTAAGTCTTAGTTTAATTGAAAAAAAAAATAATTAGTTTGAATGTTCTCGATTCAAATCCAATACCTCGTAGTTATGTGTGGGAATTTTTTATGGTCCTCCTTTTAAGGAGAAGAATTTCATTCCTTTCATTCAAGGAATTTACTCACAAGGATACTAGAAACATCCAAAATACAAAATTGAAAAGTGATTTGTAGCATTATATTTCTAACTAAGTTGCCATTATTTTTATCTATTTGATTAAGAGTAAGGTTCTGAAACATAATGACGGTTCCTCGACTTGGGGGAGAATTCTTCGTGACTATAATGAAAAGTTCATTTGTAGTTTCTAATTAATGCTAAGTGGCATCCCTCCTTATTTTCTAAAATGCAAGCTTTTCGTTAGGGTGTTTTATTGTCCCGTAATAAAGGTATTCCTAATGTCATTTTTAAAACTGACTCTTTTCTTCATGATCAATAAATATTATACTCAGTTTACTCTCTTACTTATCATCTTCAAAGAATTATCTCTATATTACATCAAACGGAGTAAACATATTCTCTTAATTATTCTTCAAGAGAAACAAATACATGTAATCATTTATTAGCTCAACTTGATCACAATACTATTTTTTTATTCAAGTAATATATCACTTTTTTTTCTTTATTACATTCAGTTTTTATATACGATACTGAAAGTTATCCTTTTCAATTTTTGTTTTAATTAATATAGCTTCTTTTTAATAAATTTTATCTATTTACGATGCATGATTTAATAATTTTTTTACCATAAATAAACCTTTTTACAATGAAGAATATTTTTAAAGAAGGGAATGGATAAGAAAAACTAAATGTTAAAAGGGGTAAATATGGAAATGCGGGGGTATGCATGTTAGATGTAGGGTGTATCTATAAAAATAAAAAATAAAAATAAAACAAAAACAAAAAAAAAATCTCACTTAGATGATGTAAGAAGAAAAACCAAACCAAAATCACTAGCCCATTGTATATTTATTGTGGGCTTCATAGGAATTGTATGAACTCTGAAGTCTTAAGAACGAATCTTTGCTAAATTAAAAATGAAGAAAAATAAGGGTGTACTGAGTAGAAAATTACTAACAATATAAACATGATTCTAAAATTTCATTTTATCAGACATGGTGATCGAGTTTTTAACCCTACCTGTATGTGGTATGATCATATAAGAAATTGTACTACACGATTGATTTAATTCTGATAGGTATTCATAAAAAGAAATATGTATAAATTTGAATTCAAGTGTAGGTAATCAATTACTAACTAAAAAATTTATGGATATACCCATTTATTATAGATTAAAAAAATATTTTAACTTAATTATATTTTTAAAAATAATTTTTATATAACTTACTCAAAAATATTATAAACTATTTTGAACTCATTTGTTACAAATTAAAAAATAATTTTAATATTTAATAACTTAGATATTTATTATTTGAGATTTTATTAAAATCACATATTTTTTAAAAATGATTTTCATGATAAACTACTCAAAATAGATTCTTATTTTGAAATTTTTTAAAAATTTTATCATTTAAAAAAGTTGTAAAAATTTGAAATAATTAAAATGATTTTTTATAATAAACTATTTAGATCAATTTCTTATGGAATTTTTTTAAATTATTTTTTGAAAAAGTTTTAACAAAAAGCTGAAATACCTTAAATATTATCTTTTTAAAAAGTTGTAACAAATGGACCATTATATTATAACTTGTCTCATAACCTACATCGTGTGATACGCGGATTAGAAATATTCTTGAATTTTTATATATATTAAAAAGAAATATTCTAATTTTTTTTAAAACTAATTTATATGTTACACTGATAGATAATGTTATTTATTTTATTGATTTACATATTTGATTAGTAAATTAAAATAATATCTACTTTACTAGTATGTTTGCCAAAAACGTTTAAAACACATATTTTGTTTTATTTAACTAAAATGTGATTAGTTTTTATTTTACCAATAGGAAATCTTAATTTTATATTATCTTAATATTAAAAAAAATGATTAAATTGCACTTTTGATCCTTTAAGTTATTTTTTAGATTTTATTTTGATCATTTAAGTTTTTTCGTTTCATTTTGATTTCTCATGTTACAAACATTGGACACTTTGATCCCTCAAATTATTTTCATTCCATTTTAATCCCTTAAGTTATAAATATTAAACATTGTGGTCCCTTAAATTTAGGGGTGTACATGGGTGCAGGTCGACCCGCCAATCCGATCACCCAATCCAACCCAATTTTTACCCGTACCCGGCCACTTTCGGGTCCAATCCAACTCAACCCGTTGAAACCCGTTTATATTTGGTTTGGATAATGGTTTTAACAATTTGAACCCGTCAACCCGTAGACCGGACCAGTAACTAGTTATATTTTTTTTTTAATTTTATTTGGCAACCTAGCAGTACAATAGGGTTTCAGATATTATTAATAACTGATTTTTAAATGAATGCTGATCTAAGGTGTTTATGCGTCTAGCCTAAATACTTAATTTTTCTCGCAATTTAGCGTTTAATTTGTTTTGGCCTAGTAATCTCGTATATGGCTACTCATAAAATTTGTATCTAATTTTTGAATTATCTCTTTCAAAAGAACAATTTAATTTTTGAATTAAATATTATTTATTTAAATGTTATATTTTGTTATAGTTTTACATAATAAAGGTATGAACGGAAAACTTATGCTTATAATGAATTTAGTTTAAATTTTTTACATTTATTAAATACAAATTTCTTTAGTTAAATACTATTCATTTGAGTTAAATACTATTTATGAACAAAAATATGCTTATACAAAAGCTTATGATGAGTTTAGTTTAAATTTTTTATATTTAAATCTATTAAACACTTTTTTTAGTATTTTATTTGAATATAGTAAGTACTCTAACTATAAATAAATGAAGCACTACTGTTAAAAAATGATAGTAGCTTAGTAAACTAAAATGGTTGGTGGGTTATGTGTAATGATGAAAGTAATGTGGTGGACCAAGTAGCAATACTTGCTATTTTCTCCTCACTTTTATTATTAATATTTATTTTTGCAGATTCCCAATTATTCCCTTTCAGATTTTGAGGAACTTGTTAAGTACTTGTATTTGAAGTTGTCATTGCTTAGAATTGATGAATTTTTATATTTTATTGATATACTGTTGTTGAATTTATTTATGTATTTGAAGATTGTTGAATTTATTTTTTTTTTGTGAGAAGTTGATGATTTTTTTAAAGAATTGAATAATGTGATTGAAATTTTATAGTTTTTGAGACATTTAAGTACTAAATATATTTTCCCATAAAATAAAAAATACGTTATTATTTATGTATAACCCGCCAACCCAACCCAACCCGTTCTTGATCGGGTCGGTTCGATTCGGGTTAAATAAAAAAATACGGTTTTAGAACTTAACCCAACCCAAAGATAATCGATCGGGTCGGACATCGGGTTTTGTCAAAACCAGCCTAACCCAACCCACGTACACCCCTACTTAAATTACAAATATTATATGCTTTGGTCCTTTTTAATGGAATATAAGATTTTAATTTAAACGATTAAAATATCTATTTTTATAAATTAAGGAACCAAAATGTTTAATGTTTATAACTTAAAAGACTAAAACAAAAAGAAAATAACTTGAAGATCAAATTATATAAAGTTTGTAACTTAATGGACCAAAATGAAACAAATAAAACTTAAGAGACCAAAATAAAATCTAAAAATAACTTAGAATACCAAAATTGTAATTTCACCTAAAGAAATAGTTAGGTCTCATACATCTTCATGATTTTGATTATCCTGCCTATTAATTTTGATGCCGGAAATTGTTCTACGCTTAAATATTAGGTTTTATTTTGTATTACATATTTACATATATTAACATCATAGACTCAAAATTGTTTATATTTTAGAACTGAGGAATATAGTATAACAACTACCACTCCTTTAGTTACTTTATAATTGTCATATTTGCATAAAATTCTTGTTCTTATTTAAATTTCGTTTTCAATATTCAATGCAGTATAATTATTGGTTTATCAATAATATCTTTAATTATTTATTGCAAAAAAAAAATATATATATATATATAATATGCGATAAAAAATAATTAAATAAATTATAGAAAAAACATAAACAATAATATCAAAAATAATAAATTTTATTTGTTGCTTTGGCAGGTGCAAGAAGCCAAAAAATGATAATAAAAAATGATCGAAAGTGGTACTGGATTTAAGGCTGGAGGGAGTACAATATTTGTACTACTTTAAATTGACATCGATTATATTATATGTAATACACACAAAAATTGTTGTTGTTGAGTGTAGACCAACATTTTCTAATTTTGGTAATAGTTGTTTAGATTCATGTATTTTTTTTCAATTCTGGAAAGATTTATTGGATGAGTAAAATAAAAGATATAATATAAATAAGTTAATATATTATATCTCAATTTAGTGTTTAACGAACCAATATGATAAGATAAATTAATCTGAAACATTACTAGGATATAATAAAAAGAATTTTTTACTCAATTACATCCCCTTATAATTATAATTTAACAAATATAATAGGTTAAAAAAATATCATGTAATTATTAACCATGATAATTTTATTATGTAATTCTTGTTTAATAACTGAAAGTTTAACTCAAGATTGATTTTGGTTATAAACGAAGAACGTTTTTGGTTAGTTGAAAAACAACATTATCAATTTATCAATATAAAAGCTGATTGTAAAACAGATAATAAATAGAGATAGAGATAGAGAGATCACACAAGCATATATCCTGGTTTACCCAAACACGGGTTACGTCCAATCCTCACAAATGTGAGATTTTTCACTAAGTGCTCAAAGCAAGATCGTTCTTGGTTTTCACACAGTTTTTCACATATCAATCTTGATCTTTTACACAGTTTCTACCTTTCTACCTAGAAAAGATTTCCACAGATTTACCTTACAATATTTTAGAAAGGATTTTACAAGCTACCTTTTAAATCATAAAAGGATTTTTACACACTACTCAAGCTATGTTAACAATATAGCCTTGAGTTACAAAGTAAGGATTTTGAGAATGTTAGAATCTGGATATTGCTCAACTCTTGTTTGAGAAATAGATTCTATATTTTAGAACTCAGTTATCACTGATTCTAAAACAACACAAAGAATGAAACTGCAACTTGAGAATGATTTTGACAAGCTCGAGTATGATTGAATGATTGATGCTTTGCTTGACACTTTTTGTTGTGTTTTGTTTTTCATCTTGAAGCTGTATTTATAGGCTTTAAGAGAGCTTAGGACAACTCATTTATCCGTTGAAATAAGGCCAGCTGTCATGAGATAGTGAATGGATAAGATCAGGCAAAAAGCAACAGAGTTCATGCTGAAACCAGGAACGTTCTTGAGATCCAAGAACGTTATTCGAATTGGTTGGAGATGAGTTGACTTGTACTTGTGATCCTGTCAATTGTCTGAGATGATTGCTATCTTTAAGTCAAGTGTGCAGGTCTAGATTGAAAGTACAACAGCAATGTACTTTACAGCTTATTAACTTGTACTTGCATTTGCCTCATTTGAAGAATGATCTTGCTTTATACTTTTCATGAAGCACATCTTCGAGCCTTCGAATTCTAAAATAATTCTGACTCAGATTGATCCTTGTTTATTCTTAATGAAGATATGGAATGAATAAAACTTCCTGGATCCAATCTTTCACCAAGAAAATTGATTATTCTTGTTTATGGCAGATGTGGAGAACATTCTTCGTTTTCCAAAAAGATGTCAAGAACGTTCTTCGTTTTACTGATTTTGCTTTCTTGATTTTAATGAGATCTGCTTTGTAATACTTGGTACCTAACTTGTTTTAACACACTCAAATACACATGTTAAATACCAAAACACTTAGAATCATAATCAAAATTCTTAATTAACCTTTTGTTTAATTATCATCAAATCATTAATTTGAGATTTTGTCTTAACAATCACATCATAAGATGTGTATTCGAATACATTAAAATATAAATTAATGTTATCATGTTTGATATCACATATGCATCAAATAAAAGATATAATAATAATTGTCATATTATATATTTATTCAGTTTTATATTCTAATTCGAAGTCAAAATCTTACGAATATGTGTGAATTTTTAAAAATAATTGTATCATTAAAAAAAACAAAAAAACAATTACTCTTATAAAACATCATCCCTAACGAAGTTATTATATAATATTTTATCAATCATCTCGATTAAAATATTATTTGTCTAAATAATTGAGTTTGAATATACCAACATATTTGCTTTACGTCATTGCGATGAAATATTTCTTATAAATAATTGAATAAATTAAGCAAACTATTCAGATTGTTGAAAAAGTAATGCATTAATTGAATTTTGTTTTTTTTAATCCCGTTTACTTTGAAAAATATGGTGTTTTCATTATAATAGTATCATTGGTTCCTATTATAAGATTTTTCTTGTGCAATTATAATCTGACATTTATGCCTCACTAGCCTTTTTAAAACATTCGTCTAGAATCCTCATTAATGTATATTAATTTATTTTTAATAAAGTTAAATATTCTAACTAATTTATGAAAGCAATAACACTAGTCTCACTTCGTGTCATGATCAATGTTTTGTCCATTTTATATATATCAAAAAATAATTATAAAATAATAAATTAATCAAATTATTCTTATTAATGATTTATGTTTTTTAATATAAAAAACATAAAGTAAAATGTAATGCTTTGGGAATAATATACATACTATTAAAAATTAAAGAAGTTTTCCGTGCTTATAAAATTTTAAAGTTTTATTTTTAATTTTTATAAAAAAAATTAATTTTAGTATGTAAATTTTGTTTAATTTGGTATTTAATCTTTACTTTTAAATAATTTATGTACATGTTTTAAATTTTTTAATAATTTTGTACAATTTTATTTAACATAAAATAAACATATTTTTTACAAAAATTTAAAATTTTATAAAAAATATAAACAAATCATTAAAATTTTAGAAAAACTAAAACACCAATTTATAGACACTAAGAGGCTTAACATGGAATTTGGTCAGCCACTGACCCATAGAGATTAAAAGACCTTATGTCGAATTCGTTCAGCCATCGACACACATAGACCTGCTGGATAATTTGATCAATCGCTGATCCATATCAAAAGACATAATGACTAATACAGTCAACCACAGACCCACAAGCATTAGAAGAACTTATACGAACTCATTTTGTACGACTTCTAAGTATGAATGTGGTCGCATATGCAGGAAACAAAACAAAGTACACAAACCTAAATAAATCACTGAATCCAAAATCATGAAATAATTTTTTTGTGGATTACAAAAAAGTAAGTCATCTCACGATCATGGCACACATGAGGTATTGTAAGATCATTTGTTAAAAATGACTAAGTTTTTCATTGTAATTAAGTTTAACCGACTTAGTTGCCATTGCAAAAAAAAAAAATAGGAGGGGAGAGTTTGTAGCAAGAAAAAGGAAATGGGAAAAACTTGTATAGGCCGAAGAAATCACCCAAACATTATTTACCACCAATTGTAACCCCAACCACTCATAAATTGAATTAATTTGTGCTGGAACACAAAAATTAGGTTAGTATGTGAATTTAAAATGATTGAAAATCTACATTGAAAAACTCTATAAATATTAAAATTTCATATTGAATAGTTAATATATGTGGAATTATTTTAATGACTATATAAAGACTATCAAATTCTTGTGAAAAGTACAATAAAGTTAAATGCAATTTGTAACTTTATCTCTTTTCTTTAAAGTCTAAATGGTTCATAAACCGGTTCAAAACTGCACTGAACTTGATTTGAAAATGATTTTCAAGAACTGCATCAGACCATTAACGTGGTCCAATGCAGTTCAATTTTTGCACCATGAACACCCATAATTATGATACTCATTTCACTAGTTGTTATTCATAATTTGGTCGTACACCAAATGGATGTCAAAACAACTTTTTTAAATGGTGATTTGGAGGAAGAAATTTATATGAAACAATCTGAAGGTTTTGTGATTCATGGACAAGAAAATAAGGTATGTAAGTTAGATAATTCTCTGTATGGACTTAAACAAACATCTAAGCAATGATATGAAAAGTTTGATAACTTGATTAAATCGAATGAGTTTAAAGTGAATGAAAGTGACAATTGTATTTATTACAAATTTGAAAATGACATTTGCACTATCATATGTCGTTATGTAGACGACCTACTCATATTTGGTTCAAATATTCATGTTGTAAATGTAGTGAAATTATTATTGTGTAATAACTTTGATATGAAAAACCTCGGAAAAGTGAGTGCAATCCTTAGAATCAAGATTACTAGGTCAAAAACAGGAATTTCTTTGAATTAGTTTCACTATGTTGAAAATATCCTAAAGAAATACAACTACTTTAATTGTAAACATATTTACACACCATACGATCCAAGTGTGAAACTTTTCAAAAACACTGGTGAAGGTATTAGATAATTTGAATATGCGAGTATCATTGGCAGTCTCAGGTATGCCACTGACTGTACTAGACCCGACATTGCCTACGTCGTGGGACTAATGTGCAGGTTTACCAGTAAACCTAGTATTGAGCATTGGCACGCTAGCAAAAGAATCATTAGATACCTTAAAAGAACCATGAAGGATACAGTGATGCTGAAAGAACCATGGCTATATTTTTAGTATAGATGGTGGTGTTGTATCTTGGAAACCAAAGAAATAAACGACATTTACTCAATCTACTATAGAGTCTGAAATGATAGCACTAGCTACTGCTAGTGAAGAAGTGAGTTGTTTGAGATGCTTGCTAGCTTAGATCCCTTTATGAGAAAAAACTTATGTCAGTTGTGTTGTTCCACTGCGATAGTACTGCGGCTATTGCAAATATTGAAAATTGTTATTACAACGGTAAGAGACGACAAATACGTCATAAGCATAACATTATTAGAGAATTACTTTCTAAATGAGTTGTTATAGTGAATTATGTACACATTGATGAGAATTTAGCAGATTCTTTGACGAAAGGATTAGCTAGAGAGAAATTCCTAAATACATCCAAAAGGATGGGATTATTGTTTATATATCAATGAGTCACTCATGATGGTAACCTGGCCTAAAAGACTGGAGATCTCAATAATTAGGTTCAATGGGTAATAACAAGTCGTAGTGAAATGAGATGAACATACTATTATATATCATAGAAGCATGATTTCTGAAGGGATGAAAGGATGAGATAATAGAAACCCTTAATTAGATATATACTCTATGTGGAATGAAGTACCTAGTTACAAGAGTACTCTTGATAGACTCATCTACGTGAATGTGGAAGTGGAGGCGCTTCTTGTGGAATTTTGAGGCGTAATTGCTTGTTCACTATACTGGGATAGACGTGCATAGCGATTAATGCATGGGCTTTTAAGTGGGTTTGATGTCAGAGATAGAGTTCAGGACTACGAGTCACTCTTGTTGAATATGAATCTCACTTACTATGCAAATGTTCAAGTTAAAAGACAAATTTGTTTATGCACAATCATATAGAAGTATTTGACGTTATTTTAGAAACACTTCTTTAAATTCAAACGGGGGATTGTTGGAATATAAAGAGTATGTTAGTATGTGAATTTAAAAATGATTGAAGTCCCACATTGGAAAGCTCTCGTATATTGAGTAGTTTTACACTCTATACGGATTGTATGGGTTGTTTTATCCTGAGAACTTTATGGTTGATAATCTGTCTTGCACAATTTGAGCAGTGTCGCGAAACTTCTTAAAGAGAATGATCTAGTCTGTGACTCAACCGAGTAATATCTTTGGTGGCTGAAATTTATTTTGAAACGGTTTTTCGAAACTAAAAAACAACCATTTGTGACAAGGGTAGTCGAAACAATCAATAGGGTAATAAATGACACGAGCATCGACCAAATTACTCAATCACTTATAGCACACGTGCCTTTTGACCTTGATTGTCGGTGGTTGTGTTCAACGACAATCTATTTGGTCTTCATGGCTAAGTTCACAAGGCTAGTAGAGGCGAATGGTTTAGTTATTTAGGGGGAATAGGTATGTGTTTTATACTACAATTGGTCATGTTGGGAATCATGTAGAACCCAACAAAAAGAGAAACAATTGAGAATAATGTTGAATTGTTTGAAATTATTTCAACGAGAAAAGTTGATTACAATGAAAATATAATACACTTTATTTAATGATCATAGTCAAACTAGCCAATCTTAATTAACTTGTAATTAATACTAACCAATTTATAACTACAAATAACCAACTCCTAACAATATCTAACTGGTAAAATCAACCAACCATGCGGAGGCAAGCTTCATGTACCCATGATAAAGAGTAAAGAGGACTAGCCACCTGAACAATAGTTGACGACCCACATAAGACGTCACAGGTGCCCCTTTTCTGTACTGTCTCAATCACTGATACACATAGATATTCATGGAGTCATATATCCCAAATTAGGTTTGATTTGAAATAGAGATGATCCAACCTTAGAAAAGGAGACTAGCATAAAAGCCAAAAGACAAAAGGAGAAAGAACACATTTTAGCCATATCTCAAAACTAGATTTATCATCAAACTAAGGCTCTACTAACTGTTACAATGATGGTGATCTAATATTGTGTTTTAGAGCTGAACTTTTTTTAAAAAAATGGCATTAAATTTGCGCACGAATTAAATAAGAGTGGCCTGCGTCAATCTTTTTATTTAAAAATTGAAAGAAAAAAATAAACAACAATCGATTTAGTTTTTTTATGGAAATCATGGAGTTTGGTCATAAGTATTTTAGGTGTGTTTGATTGAAGGTAGATGAAAAAGTGAAGAAATTTTTTTTTTATAAATAAATGTTAGTAAATTAGTAATTAAGTTAGTTTGTTAGAGTATGAACATGAGACTGCAAAACCTACAAGTTTAATTTATTTTTTAAAGATGGGTGATAAATAAAAACACTTATAAATCATTTAAAATGTCTTATTTCTTTTATAAAATTCTTCTTCATATAAATTAGTTTTATACACCGATAACAAAGGATAATCCTTAATTTCATTTTTTTACTAAATAATTACAACGATTATAATTA
This sequence comes from Cicer yamashitae, assembly GCA_037974755.1. Taxonomy (NCBI): domain Eukaryota; kingdom Viridiplantae; phylum Streptophyta; class Magnoliopsida; order Fabales; family Fabaceae; genus Cicer; species Cicer yamashitae. Next base: position 11,853,052 of record JBBPBQ010000002.1, read on the forward strand.
AAAAATAACTCAATCAACAATTTAAGATTAAATGTCATTAATTCATTATAAAACTTTTTATATAGTTATACAACCTTTTAACTTTCATTTATATTTGTGTCTCGAGCAAGTATTTAGAAATCCTAAAAATTGATGAGCGAAAGACGTACTTATATCCTACATGCTACGGGTTTAAAACTTGACCAATTACTTTTAATAAAGAAATGCAGTTTTTCCATACGTGTTTATTGAGATTTGAAATTTTTCTTTCTCACGTGGGAGCATTATTCTTCAATTCTCGCCTTAAAATGCCATTTATATAATAGTAGTAAAAGCTAATTTAGAATGTGGAGCACATGCGATGGTACAAGTGTCAACAAAAAAATCATAACACGTGTTAACTTAATATACGTGTGATAAACACACGTGTGGAGCGCTGAAACAATAGGAACAGCTGGCTCGTGTATAGTGGGCTGTTTATACTGCAATCTTTCTTTACTTTTTGGAGAAAAGAGCCCTGTTCTAATTTGTCTTTTGCGCATCATAAAAAACTTAACAGTTGATTAATTAATTCAAAAATAGGGAATAACCATGCATCATCATCATCATGGGCACTGGGCAAATATTGTGAGGAAAAAGGGGTGGAATTGTGAGGCAATTTGTGGTGTTTTTTAAAGAAGGTGGGAAGTTTTTTTTTTTAACTTTTTAGTATTTTTTTGGAATACTCTTTAAATATATTTGCAAAATCTGAAGTGGTGGATGCGATTTTGGACCCAAACAGCACACGTGTCCGTCTCTCACAAATCATAATAGTCCTGTGAGTGTGGAATCTCTCCCACATAGGGGAAGGTAATAATTATATTTATGCGGGTCCAAACTCCTCCAATGCGCGTAAACTTTAACACTTACTTTCGATGGGTCATTCTTCAATTATATATACACCTGTCTCTAAATAAAAGTTTTGTTTATTTTAATACGAATCAAGTTTATTTTAAAAAAAAAAAATCAATAAAAGTTTTGTTCAATATACTTTATTCTTGTAATCGGAGCTAATTTAGATCCTTTCATCACTCATAATAATTATTTCTCCCATTTGATAGTTTTAGCTCGGGATTACTTATAAGATAATATTGAATTTAGGTGTTTGAAATTGATATTTAAATAATGTTTTTGTAATTTTTCAATTTATTTTAATCTCTCATTTAAGTTTTAATTATCTTATTTCATCCATACATAGCATCAAATGCCTCGGTGATATTAATATTCATGCTCTTTGAAGAAATGTCAAAATTATTCGTAAAATAAATTTTGAAAAAAATTTGATGAAATAATTGGAAAATCGTTATGGGTTTATGAACATAAATATTGTAAATATGAATGTGTCAAAGAATGTTAATTTTTTAATAAAATGAGGGTACCTATGCATAATTATGAATGTTATCATGTAATTTACATTAAGGTCACTTTCAAACAATAAGAAAATATATGCAGTTACGCATAATTGATTATGCTATCATATAATTTATATTAAGTTCACTTTCAAGTATAGAGTCAAAAAAGGTCACTTTCAAATAATAATTAAAATATGCAGTTATGCATAACTGATTAGTGTTGTAATTTAGGTTAAGTTCACTGTCAAAGAATAAAAATAATAATAATATACTAACATTTGATTTTTTGTAATATTAATTTTACTGTCATTTAGTGGTAATGATATGTATCTTTTTTCATTCTAGACTCATTTATCAGTCCACCGTTCACCATAAGATAGCAATCGATTTCAAAATCAAAAGTATTATTCCTGCAAAAAGATAAATCAAAAGTACCATTACATTATGTGAGTCAAAATGGAGGTTAAAATTTACATTTCTCACACACCTTACCATAGCACTCATGATGCAAAATGTGGATTGTATAGTCTGAAATTCTTTGGTCTGAATTTTGACTAGCATTAGGGCTCCAAATTTACATTTCTTATGCTTTTTTCTTCTTTTTTTTTTCAAAAAAAAGATTCTCTGTGAAATTAAGACAAGCAAAATAATGTGGTCACTTTTTTCGGAAATATTCATAATCTAGATAGCTATTCCTTTTGCTAGATACATATAAAAAAATTCAGTAGAAGGAAAAAGGTTAATTAAATATAATAACTATAATAATATTTTATAAATATTATTACATTCAATGAATTTTTATGTTTTCTAGTAATAGACATTTCTGTCACTAGTTATGAATCACAGTAATACTTTATAAATATTAATATTCAATGAATCTTTATGTTTTCTTCTAATAAACATTCATTTGTTATGAATTCAAGGCGAAGTATCTAAAATGTTATTTTTTTTATTAAAAACAATGGGCAGAGTTATATGGTTCGAATCATCTTCTCACGAAAACGTACGAATGCGTGGATGCACGCGCCCCAGAAAGTAGTCCCTTTTTCTACGCAAAGACGCTAAGCTTGTTAACAACAAGCCAACAACTCTTGTAAAAACAAAAAGAAACTGATTAATTATATTTATAATAAAAATAAAATAAAAACCATCAAAAGCAGGGGTTCCCTTCCAAATTAGGACCCACCCCCTCTTGGTCTCGATAACTCTCAGCAACCAACCACATACCACATGTCCACAATAGACTGTTATGACTTTAGCAATCTGGCCTACTGAAATGATTGTTTTAAACTTTTAATAAAAATAATTATTTTATTTAATAAAAAAAGCTTTCAAAATTATTTTTTCTTAATAAAAAACTTCATTTTAGTATTTCTTAAAATTAAAATTAATAAAATTTTATATAAAATTAATACTATTCCAATAAATGTTAAATTGATTAATTATAGTATCAATTGAAAAAATAATATTATACAAAATCAATTATATTATTTGTATTCAAAAAAAATTTATTAATTTTATTAAAATTCATTTTAATTCTCTATCTATAATGAATCATTCTATCAAATTTATAATTTTACAAAATTTGATAAATTTACATAGTTCGTCGCTCCAACTATTGATTACTGTCAACATTCTCATTATTAATATCATGAATAATCTACTCAAGTCGAAATAAGTAAAAACTTATATAACATACATATATTCACAAGAAAAAGAAAGTAAAAACTCACATTGTAAAAGGGATGGCAAATAAACAAAATAGAAATTGCTAATAGACTATGTGCAACAAGAGCAGTACTCCATAATAATGGGTGCAAAATGGTATATAACTCCTCCCTTTTTCTACCTACTTCTTGAAAAATTCTATAAATGTAAGTGGTCTCAACTCTCAAAGTTATTGTGCTGAAGTCATGGGATGAACCATATTACTTCCACCCCTCGAGGCAAAATGGCTCTCACCAATATTTTATTAACCTATAAGAAATAAAAGTAGGTCAATAAAATATATATTTGAATTAAATTTTAAATTAAATATGTCATATTAATCTATTGTTTTTTTATAAATAAAAATAGATGGAGTACTGTATTTGTATTTATAAGGAATAAAAACAAAAAATATCCAAATTAATATATTTATTTAATATCTTACTTTTTAAATATTTTTATAAATATATTTTTTTAGAAAATTACGAGATACTAAATATTATTAATAATATTAAAATGGCAAATATTTTAAGCAAGTATAAAGAAATAATTTAAATAATAATAAATATATTTTAAAAATTGTATTTTATTATATAAAATATTAGAAAATTCTTTTAAAAAAATTTATAATTAAAACTAGAAGGAATATTATTTACATAGTAGAGGTAAGATTTGTGTTTTTTTTTCTTTACAAGGCGATAATCTTTTTAAGCAATTCTTTTTTAATTTTATGAAAAGCCGAGACTGGATTTATTATCCACACAAGCAACCACTCGTGTATATATATATATATATATATATATATATATATATATATATATATATATATATATATATATATATATATATATATATATATATATAAATCATTTAAAAAAAATTAAATATTATACTTTACGTTGAAAAATATATAATAAAACGTTTTACTTTTTTTTTCGATTTTAGAGATGCGATTTTCTGTTGAAAAAAAAAATATCTAAACATAAAATACGGATGCGACCTCCTATTCAAAATAATAGAATATTTTAGTATATAAATTTCAATATAATATATATTAATTTTTTTTAAAAATAATATAATAATAAAAAAAAACCACCACTCGTTGGTGAAATTTTAATGAAATTGTTTTCCTACTAACCAGTAGTTTTTTTTAAAATATTTAAAGTAATGGATGATGTGTGAATTTAAAATTGAGAAAATTTTAGATTTATGACTAATTATAATAAATTTACATTTATTTCCTTTTAACGATAACGACAAAATTATTTTTCCAAAAAAAAAAGAGGTATGTTGAGTAACAACCCCAATTCTAGTTTTCTATAATATATTGTGTATTATATGTGAATTAATGTATTTAATACTTAGTAAAATAAATTAAACGTAAAGTACGGATGCGACCTCCTATCTAAAATAATATTTAAATATTTATTTTATTTTTTATAAAATTTCAAATTTTTATTTTCAATTTTTTAATTATTTTTAATTCTTTTACAATTTTTTATCAGGAGTTTTAACCGACTCTAAAAATAAAATTTAAAACTAATAATAATATCTCACACATTTCCGTCGATAATATATAAATCGAGTAGCAAGAACATTTTATTGTTCTATCTAAAACTACTATTGATACGAACATCGGAACATGGTGTTGTACAATTATAATTAGTACCTACTTATTTGATTCACGCTTTTAATTTAGCCGCTTAAATTTTTCGTTATATCTATTTATTTATTTTTTGTATGTTAAAATAGAAGTGATTTAAGGTCATTTGATATAAGTCATTTTATATATCTTTTTCTAATCTGTTAATTCAAATAAGTAATTTTACGCATATCTATTTTTTTTTGTGTTTTTCAACAATGTTTTGATCGTTGTTTTAGTGCAATATTTTTTTATTTTTTTATTTTATTACTATGTTTATTTCATTGTTATTGAATGATATACTTTAATTTATGACAAATAAATTCAACAAAAGACTTTAATATCGTCAAAGTTGCAGATCTTGAAGTTTAGGTAATTTAGTTACTTTAATGTCAAATTTTTAGATATTTTACTATTTTATGTTATTAACATGAATATTGTTAATTTGTTCACATATTTATCATTGTTATTTTTAATGAATTTATATTGTTTTCGATCTACGTATTCTCTTAATTTGAAAAAAGAAATATTATTATTTTATCAAAAAAATATCTCTTAAATAATTGATAGCTTCTATTATTTATCTAAAAAAAACTACAGCCAATTACTATTAAAAGATAAATGTTTTGAGAGTTTGAACCCTTAAATCGATCACTATATCTCAAGAGAATTGTTCCACGAAGATATCTGGTATCTAAACAATGCTTAATCAAGTATTTTGTCCCTATAATTCGAGCTACGTCTGATTTTGTTCCTTTTGTGGTTTTTGATAAATTTTAGTCCATTTTTTAAAAATATTAATAAAATGGTCCTACACTTAATCGACTTTCCCGTAAATTCTCTAAAATTTCATTTTTTTATTAAAACATTTGGAGATCGATGATCGATTTGAAGTATAAACTAAATTAAAAAGTTAAAATGTAAATAATTTTTTTATGACATGATATTAGGATTTCAAGAAAACAAATGTTAGAATTTTTTATTTTTTTAGTTTAATTTGATATTTTTACCAGTGAATTCTAAGTAAAATAATGGTTTAAAATATTTAATCATTCAAATTGTGAAATTTTTAATAGATTATGAGAGTTTAAGAGTTGTAAACAAATGAATAACAATTGAGGAACCTAAATTAGACAATTAAAAATTTGAGGACAAAAGCTACTCCTAAATAATGAAAGAAAAAATCGCACATAGTTCGAACTATAAATTTTAATTAAGCTAAAAATAAATTTTGATTTCGTTGTTATGAACAATTTAAAGTATGAGAGTTAGTTTGGACATGTTTCGAGTCAAAAATCATTCAATTCATAGAATAAACTACACATAGTTGAGTGTAGATGAATCATTTAAAAAACTAGCTTCGATTTCATCTAATTAAATGATATTTAAATTGTATAATTTTTGGTTGATCTAATTTATCAATGCAAAACATTAAATTACATCAATAATAATATTCGAAAGTCACAATAAAGTGATATATTTATTTCAAAATATAACATATAATATACTAAAAATAAAAGTTACAAAATAACAATGATAAATATGTTTAAAGTATATACGATAAAAAAATAACTTAAATTAAATTTATAATTAGTATTATTAAAAGAATTTTTGAAAACTAATAATAGATAAATCTTATGTCTCATACTAATAAAAAATAAATAAGTATTAAAATTTAAAAAAATATCCAAAATTCAAAATATAATCTAAACGGTTTTCATAAAAAGATATCGAAA
>JBBPBQ010000002.1:11860196-11886033 GCA_037974755.1 Cicer yamashitae
AAATAATTATTTCTCTATGTTAATAATTGAAAAATAATATTAAAAAAATAATGTACATCGTTAACAAATTTAATACAAATACTATTTTTCTTATTAAACATGCAAATATAAAAATATTAAATTAAAAAGTATATATTTAACTTTTGATAGCTTAAATTTTATTATAATCCAATGTTAAATTTGTTAACACGTCATTTTCTCAATTCTTATGCATTACTTAAAACAGTCCTACCTGCAAGAACAAAAATAATTATCAGTTTTGTACAATTTATAATTTTTAGATGGTTTACTATTTTGTATTGAATCGATTTAATATATGAACAAACTTAGTATAAATTATATAAAGAAGATATAGATCAATCCTTGATGCTAACAATCTTTCCATTTCCTGAAATAAATTATTACTAATCATTAACATTTTTTTTTTTTTTGCAAACTAAGCATGAACATATTAATCTATAAAGAAACTTACAAATTTTTTGCTTTAAAAAAAAAAAAAAAGTTTGAGGAGTGCGGTAACGCGCATGGAATGCAAGTAGGAGTTGCATTGGTGATACGACAATATCTCTCTCATTCCATAACCCACGGTTTCGCTTTTTCCCCAAAACCAAAACCAAAACCAAAACCAAAACCGGAACCGAAACCGAAACCTTCTTGCTTCTCACTCCGGCCTCCTGAAAGTGACGACATCATTAATTTCCTTTACCATTTTCCTATACTCCATTCTTTTGTCGTTTCCTTCCATGTGGGTCCACTCTTTTCCAAAGCCATCAACACTTTCGACCCTTTTGGTCCCACCTTTATAAATAATTTTCCACTAACAATAAATAACAATTCTACCAAAACCATATCATACAATTACTAAAAATATCATCATTTCTGGTGTCCAAAAAAAAAAAATCATCATTTGTCTTCACTAGATAAAAACGTTCAAATATACTCTTCTAGTTGTTATTATAAATAAAAAAATATTCTTATAACTAATAAAAAATCAGTTAAATGTTATTAATTATCTAAACTTTATGTATAACTTTAATTTATTGAATTATTAATTTTAATATCAAATATTTAACTATTTCTATTAAATTTTGCCAAAAAAATTACATGTATTAAATATTTTTAAATTAAATGATAGATATATTATAAATAAGTAATATTAAAATTAGTTAATTTTTTTATAATAATGATTTAAAATTAGTGTACTTTTTGAAGTGGTCATAGAAGTATAAATTTTATATTATACCAAATTTAAGTTTTATTTTTTAGTAAAAAATATATACATCGTTAACAGAAACAATTTTATATTTATACTCGTCAGCAATCATGTATATTTCGTCAAATGACCTCATTTAACTCACCTTAATAATGTAAAAAATAGATTATTCTTATTGATTGTTACTATAAAACTCTTTGATATTAATATTTCATGTTCATTGCACTCTTATTTATAAATGAATATTAAAAAAAAAATTATTTAATTTTTATATAGAAGAATGAAATTATAATTAAAATAATTTACATCAACGACAAAAATAAAGAAAAGTCTATACTAAAATTTGTTATTTCTTTTATTAATTTATATGTATACAAGATTATTATTATTATTATTATTATTTTCAACGGTGCTGATGCAAGTAGTTTTGGCCAATGGATTCACTCTCATTCAATCATCTAATGCCGCTGTTTACAAATATCATTTTGCTTCTTTAAAAAAAATAGTTTAATTTCCAAACCTTTTTTTTCTTTTAGAAAAACCATCTCTTTATAAATCAACCATCTCTTCCCACATTTCTCCTACTCCATTACTCCCTTCATTATTCTCTCTTCCAATTTTCCATTCCCTAAACAAAACCCTTCATGTACTCATCATACGGTTCTTCTGTTGTAACAGTAAGACCTTGTTATTTACAACAAGACCACGGTTTAGCTTCCTTAACAAACATGGATCTTGCTAACTATCGTGCCAATAATTTTGTTACAAATTCTATGACAAGTTTCAGAAACCTTTATGTCTCTTCACCTAGATCTGGAAGATTCTATGATCCTAGATTTGAAGATCAACAACCCCATTTTCTAGAAGCTTGTTCTCTTTGTAAGAAACCACTTGGAGACAATAAAGACATCTTCATGTATAGGTCAGTCCATTTCTTTTATATTGAAAATTTTGTTTTTTAGAAGACTCTTTTGATGTTTTTAATTTATTTATTTATTTGGGTTATGAAATTGATGATGTTTGATTTGAATATGTGCAGGGGTGACACACCTTTTTGTAGTGAAGAGTGTAGGCAAGAGCAAATAGAGATAGATGAATTGAAAGAGAAAAATATGAATCTTTCTTCATCTATGAAGAGTTTGAGGATTAAAGAGCAAAGAAAAACTAGTTCTTCAAACAAAGATTATTCCTTTAGAACAGGAACAGTTATTGCTGCATAGTTGGTTTGGTATGTTGAACTTGAAAAAGGATGAAAAAAAAAATTTAAATTGCGACAAAAAAAAAAGAAAGAAAAAAAAAAAAAAAGCAAAGTACTAACAAAGAAAAGTTTGAAGTTTTTAACTTTTTTTCTTTGGATGAACAAAGAGTCAAGAGAGAAGGGATGAGTATAGGGAATGTATCCTCTCCATGAAATGGCTTGGTTTTTGGGTTTTGCTTATTTTTTCTTTTCTGAGATCAAGGTTTTGTTTTTTAATTTTATATCATCCTTTTGTAGATTCTGCTCTTGTGGCTTATATATATGGTGGTTGTGTTGTGTCCATAGTTTCAGTTTTTTCAAAGATGAAACTGAATACAATGGTAAATTTGTTTTAATTTTCTCTCATATATTGATTCACTGATTGGTGTTCTGTTTCTGCCAAATTGACAGAAAAATATTAAACCAGAAATGTGAATTATGCAGTAATTTATAAACCAGATTTTAGAGTTTGTGGAGTTATGGAACAAGGTCAGATAAAAACACTGAAACCAGAATCGCATATAAACAGAAGAGCAAAACAGAAGCGCAAAACAGATGCGATTATACAGTAACACTCGCAAACCAGAAACACATAAACCAGAAAATGCAGAAACAACATGAAGTAAATGTAACAGCAATTGCAACACAAAATACACATAATATAATTGACTCATAATATAATTTTTACATCGACTTTGTATATGAATTAATTTTAAAACTACACAGTTCCAGAAACATGCATGGTGAATCAAAACACAATCACAATTATGTATATACAACACAAATTACACATTGCATTAAATAAATGCAAGACTAAGAGAGGAGTAAACACACAATTTACAAGATTTGGTCTAAATTGACGTATGTGTAATGCTTTGAGATGATGACTTTTATCTTTTGACAAAGGATGATGTCCGTTTACTTTGTGGTTTTTACTCATAAACACAATAGGGGTAAATCATTTATATAAATATTTTAAATAACGTGACATATGATATGATTAATATTTATGAATTTGTAATAAAATTTTTTTAAAATTTAATTTTTAATTATGAATTTGTAATAAAAATTTTCTAAAATTTAATTTATAATTTATAATTTTTTTATTTTTATAATTTAATTAATGTATTTACATAGTTTTATACCATAAAATTGTATATAACAGTCATTTAAAATATGTTAAATTATTATTTTTTTAATTCAAAAATTTTAGAAAGGATAAAAAATATCGATTTTTAAATTAAGATGACCAATTAAATAAATTGATAAAAATACATAGATTAAAACTACAATTAAGTCTAAATATTTATATCATAAAAATAAAGTATAATTGCTCCCGCGTTCCCTTAGTCAATTTCAGATAGCGCTTCAGTCTTTTTTTTTTTTCTTTTCAATTTGGTCTTTTATTTAATTTTAAGTAACAATTTGATCTTTTATGTCTTAAAATATCAACAATGTTATCCTATTTATACAAAAATTCAAAAAATTCATCAAAATTTTCAAACAGAATCCATAAAATTAACTATCATCTTCAATATAATGCAAATTTCATCAAATTCAAAACTCAAATCTTCAAATAAATTCATATTTTCATTCTTTATTTGATGAGTTTAATGTTGTTAGAGATGCAAATATGAGTTTATTTGAATATTTAAGTTATGCATTTGATTAATATATGAATTTTCTTGAAATTGGTATTGAATTTTATGGGTTTTGTTTGAAAATTTTGATGAATTTTCTAAGTTTATGTAAAAAAAAAATGATAACAGATATAAAAGATCAAATTGTTACCTAAAATTAAATAAAAGACAAAATTGAAAAAAATAAAAATAAATGACTGAAGTATTATCTAAAATTAAGTTAAAGGACCGCATCAACAATTATGTCTAAAAATAATTATTTAATATTTCTTTTTTATAAAAGATTAGTGAAGTGCGAGAAGACTCAGTAGGCACTCATACCTCTAACAATCAATTGCAATCCATCACAAAATATTATTATTAAGTAAAAAAGAAACAACTCAATCATTTGCAATGATATCTCTAAAAGATTGATAAAAGCAACCTATGGAAGCCATCAAGTCCAAAGCCAAATCACTCTCCAAGAAGAAAACAACATTTTCTATTTCAGCCTGAAGAGTATTTTTTGAAACCTAGCTCATGTTTTCTCCTCCATAGACCAATTTAGAAATAGAGTATTAGATGAATAATGATCCTCTAACTTTTAATTTTCTATCTTTCTTTATCTTTGACTTTGTCTATATTTTAATTTATTTCGTCTTACATCTATTTTCTTCCATTTTAAATATCATTATTCTTTATATTTTATTCAATTTTTGCCTAAAATCGCTCTACTTTTCTCTCTAAAAAGATACAGGGTCCAATTTCGTCTTTTAATGAAGGGAATTTTGTGTGCATTAGTTACTGGTGGCAAAATGATGAGAAAAATAGTTCAAAACATGATGTGTAATTGTCAAAGAAGTATCCAAAATTTGATCTCTAGATCGCAACATTTATTTCGTAACATTACGAATCTTCACAATACGATGAAAGTAAGTTGTCTTTCTATCACATCTAAAATCCATTTAGTTCAAAGCTTAGCGCTCCAATATTTTTTTTTTTCTGCAGATGAACAACATTGTGCACGTCATCACAAATATTTTTTGTTCCAAGTTCTCATAGTCAGTTTTAAATTCTTAAGCTTTTGTGGGAGAATATACATAGGACCCCCAACCACAAGCTTGCTCCAATGAATTGCCACAATCTATTTTCAAATAGGATAAGACATCCACATTTTTTTTGAAATTTAAACACTGCGGGGATCCGAACCTCTTCATCACTTAAAGTTAGGATATAGAATTAGAGGACTGACGTCACAAAAATATTAATGAGTACGCACTCCAACAAATATTTGACTTCTTGTTTGATTCCGATAATCTTATTCGTCTTATGACCAGATGTGCTCACACTTCTTACGAGACATGGTATTGCTCACACTTCTATGTATCTTAATTGTGCCATCTGTAATTAGTTAATTGGCTCTTGAGAAATAATTATTTAGATTTAGATTATTTATGAATCAGAAGTGTGTATATTAATCTAATTATTTGTGGATTTTTATAGTACTAACTTGGATTAATTGAATGTCAAGTATTAAGAAACATTTATTAATTGTGACCAAATGTAATTACTCTTCTAAGATTTATGTGTATATTTTGTGACATTTATGACATTGATAACTCGTTGACAGAACCACTAACAAAATATATATATATATATATATATATATATATATATATATATATATATAAATAAAAGTAGTGTATGTGTTATTGTTCTGATTAAATCTTTTGATGTTTTGAGTTAGCGTGAATTTGTTATAACATTTTCAAATGTTAGACCATTGTTTAGTAGCTTATTTTTCTTAACTTGAATACCTAAATTCATCATTATTTGTTTAAAATGTAAGTATTTGACAGATATGATCTGTTTTCTTCGTCGAATACAATTTTTGCAACATTAAAACTTATTTAAAGTCTTAGTATTAAATTTCATATTCTTTTAATAATTTATTAATTGTCATCCAAGTTGGAAATCATTAGATTAATTATTTAATTAATTAGTGAGAATATTTGCTGAATTTTATTTTTGAATGGACCGTAATGAGTTGAATCATTCAGTTAAACTCGACAAGAAGTCTATATTCTCTCATTGTTTAATTATTTAACTATCGCCATATTAGACGGTTAATCTATAATCTATAGCAAAATCCTATACGGTAATGAGAATAGTTTATCTCATGTCTACAAATTGTAAATATTTTGGTTCTCATTAATCTTAAAGGTACATTATTCTTGATCTATCTCTTTAAAGGTGCATATGTTATAACTTGTTTGTATCTATGATTAGAATTAAAATTCCAATAGAAAATCATATTTTTTTTTCTATTTTTTACGATGTTGATTCGGAGGTATAAAACATTCCAAAGAAAGAAAAAAACAACTAACTACTTTCTCATGTTTTTATTCCCAAAGAAGAGGGTAGAAAAAAAAGTTTATCATAAGAATGGGGAAATAAAATTAAAGCAACTAGTCATATACCTATTTCTTTTTTAAAAAAACCATAGGAATTAATAGGTTTTAATTAATCAAACAATTTTTTAGAAACTAATAATTTATGGCCCTTCGTGTGGTACTCATTTCATGACTAGTTAACTTCTAAACAACATTTTACCTTAAAGTAAAAGAAGGAAAGAAAAAGTTTTCAAAGAACATGGAATGGAAAATGGTAAAGAGACATGCTATGAACATTACAGCTTTTTATGAGATTCAACGGACATAAGTTCTTCATCAATAAAGACACTATAACTTCTCCCGAATGGCAAGTTTAATGTTCCAAAGGCGACGGGAAGATAAGAAACAAAAAGAAAGGGGTCGATCTTCTGTTCAAAACAAAAAAAGAAATCCTTGCGGACCAAAAATTGAAAGGGATATGAGCCTTTTTTTTAATTAGCATTAAGAGAATTCAAATACAAACTAAAAATAATGATTTTCAATGGTAAAAGTTCCCCTTTTCTCGTTTTGTAATATTATTAAATAAATTTAAAGACAGCTAAAATCCTTCTTTCTAGGAGCTTTTTTCTTTGACAAAAATATTGATCGATCAATGGAGCTAAATACACCCGAGTAAGCAAAAAAACTGTAATTATTTTTAAACATTTGTCAATTTAGTGATTAAAATATTAAATATATTTATTAGCTTTTTTCTTTCTTTCTCTTTTCAAAATTGATAAATGCTTATATTTCAGCCTCTCTCTCTATATAAATATACACATGGATTTGGTCCAAGAGTACTTGTGGTTTTTTGGTCAAAAGTGTATTTGAAGTTTTGTTTTCATGACTTTTCAAGTTCCGTTTGAAAGGGGTCCCTAGAACTGAAAGGGCCTGGCCCACCACAATATGTCCTTGATAAGGGACGAGGGTCCATCTCAAGAAAGATGTCATTTTTTTTCGTTTATAGTAATTGATTAACAGTAATAAATTTCATACTTAATTTTAAAAATAGTAATAAATTTAATTAATAATAATATTATAAATTTATTTTTCAAAATAAAATTTTAATTATAACAGATAATAGGTATTATAGACAAAATTTAAATATTTTTAAAAAAACTTACAATGAGAAAATAAGTTTTTTTTACTGAGTTTAACGTAAAACCGTCCATGAACCTAATGATCTTGAACTCACATTTATAGGAATTGCATAATTTCATGGCTTTTTTGAAAGAAGTAATTAACTATTAATATGATGGGATACCCATCCACGTCTCATATATACCATATATATATTTAATTAGTTGTTTTTTATTCAATATATATATATATATATGACAACTGTATATATATTTATTTTTTTGACAACAACCTACATCCCATATAATATGTCGATATATTATCCATGAAAGATATATTGGATGTATTTTTGTCATAATTGTTGCAGTTGAAGTGAAAGAAATACACTTAACTCTATTTTTATTTCCTGGAATACAATTAACTCTTATTTTTTTTGGACAGTTATACAATTTTAAATTTGTTTATTCTTTTATTTAAAAAAACTTATTAAATATATTGAGTCATAAATAAATACGTAACGCGTCGCGTATGATGAAAACAAATCAAAGAAAGGTGAGAAGAAAACGATGACAGTTAGTTCCGCTCCTTTGTCTGTTTCGAATTCGATTCTGTATATTTATTTTCAATATAGTTTATAACTTTACATCGTTAATTCCCTTTCTCTCAGAAACAAGGGATTCTATTCTGATTACACACACCGAGTTACCAACATGTCCGAATCGGTGGACCTGCCGAGTCGTTTGGCGATCCTTCCTTTCAGGAACAAGGTTCTTTTACCCGGTGCTATCATCAGAATCCGTTGTACTTCTCCTAGCAGGTTCTCCTTTCGTTTCCTTTTTGTTTGATTCCCGATATAAATTTATGTTTAATTCGTCGATATTTCTACTTCCAAGCTTGATTTTGTTCGTTTAAGTTGTATCGTAGTTTCTTTAATGATTTACTTTCGCATGTTATACTTAATTTGCAGTTTTTTGAAGTTGTGTTATCGTAGTTGACTCAAAAATACGTTTTTTTTTTGTTTGTTTGAAATTCTAGACCAAGTAAGATGAGAACACCGCAATACTTTGATAAATGAAGTGTTTTAGTTATGTTTACGGAAGTTTTCTTTTTTAACTTTTAGAATATTATTATCAATTCTCACTTATAATCTAAGATTTGTGATTTTATATTAATTTTTATGCATTGTATGATTAGCGTGTTATATGGGTTCTACAGTCCGCAGTAGACCAGGACTTAAAAATCACTCTTAACTCTAACGACGATTGATGACACTCTTCAGAAGTAAAAGCTCATGTTCCTCTTCGCCTTTATGGTTGAGACGGCGTCTTGATTGATGTTAGTTCGACAGAAACAAAGAAAATCGAGTATGAGTTGAGTTTGGAGAGAGGTATATTCGTTTTCTCTTATTTTTGTCAAAACAACATCGATCAAGTATCGTCTCAATTTTGAGGATGAGGAGGCTGAGTTTCTACTTCCGAAAAGTTAGTCCGTCATCGTTGGAGTTTCAAATGATTTTCAAGTAACAGTCTATTGTGGATCACCTATCAAAGTTTTCTACGGAGCGCATGATGACCATATATTGGGATTTATCTGTACTTCTTAGCTCCAAAGATATCGTATTGGCATGATATGCACAAAAATGTTGTTTGATTTTTGCGTTTGTCTTCAAGCACTACATTTGACTGTTTCCTTGGTTAATGTAGTGTGAAGTTGGTGGAACAAGAACTTTGGCAGAAAGAAGAGAAGGGGTTAATTGGCATCCTGCCCGTGCGTGATGCTCTTGAAATTAAGTCAGCGGGTACTACTGCATCTCAAGGTGATAAACTGGATTTTACCTCCCTGTTTCTACCTCAACAAGTGTTTGATTTATAAATAAAAGAGGGAGGTGAAATAACCCTCTTCTTGTCTGGTTTATAAGGGGATGGGAGGGGATATCTAAATAATTTACTATCATACCATTGTTGTAATAAATATTTTTGTGTGCTGGTGGTGCTGATGGGTGTCAAGTGATAGGGGTGTGGTGGTAGAAGGAGTAATGCATCTGTGGCCATGGTGGAGGGTACCAATGGCAATGGAAAGTGTTCTGCAGTGGTGGAAAAGATGAATGGTGTCAAATGGTGGTGGGTGTCAAGCTGCAATAGTGGTGGTGGAGGATTAGGTGGAGGATTTTTTTTGCGGTGGTGTTGGATTAGGTGGAGGATGTTTTTTCTATTTCTGAACATAAGTTAGGTCATTTTAGTTAGTGCATTTAAAATATTTTAAACCCCTTTCTCTCTGCCGCAAATCCCCACTATTTGAATGAGTCAAAATTAAGGAAGGAAAAATATCGGTCCTCTTCATTTCCCTCCCCTCCCTCTGAAATTTGGACTGAATATAAAAAGTTCATAAAAATCTATACGGTCCCCTCTACTTTTACGAAACCAAACACTATGTATAAAAACTGATTTCCAATATTCATTTTTGCTCTGCCTATTTTCAGGTGCAGGAACCGATTTTCTAGACCAAAACTCAAAACTTCAGGACAGTTCATCAGATTCTCTCAAGCTTGATACCAAAAAGCAGAATGACGTTGTTCATTGGCACAACAGGTATAGAACCAGTGAATACCTTTCATGTCACTTTAAGAATCTCAAATCAAGTTGCTTGATGATAAAATTATAAATTTAATAAAGGTACGTTCTAACAGAGTAACAACAGTTCATCAGTCAATCTGAAATATGTGAAGTTGTATCAGTCAGTTGTTTATTCCTGATGTGTTCTTTACTTTGTTGGTTCTTTTTGTATTGGATGTTTTCCTTTATATTTCCACTCGATTTTCATAATTACTAAGGACAAATAATGTTTTAAATAATGTTGTAGAGTGAATCACATATATATCTTGTGGCTTTTTGGAAAGTAAAGCCTGCAAGTTGAGGTTAATTTTAATATACCTTCGATTCCAGGGGGGTTGCCGCTCGACCATTACATTTATCAAGGGGAGTGGAGAAACCAAGTGGTAGGGTCACATACACAGTTGTTCTTGAAGGTTTATGCAGATTTAGTGTCCTGGAACTAAGCACAAGAGGAATATACCATACTGCAAAAATATCTTCCCTTGAGATGACTAAGACTGGTATGTCATTCATCTTTTTCTCAGGCTTTAGATTTTGTATGGAAATGTGTATTCTTATGCCCTTTTAGTTTTCTTTGTAACAAATTAAAACAACAGAAGTTGGATAAGAGTTATGGCATTTAACAATTGAATACCTGATAGCAATACGTTTCTCCAAAGGTTTGATTATTTTGCTATAAAATTTTGCCTTACTATATGGAGACCCGTGCCTTCTGTTCAATTTAAATATTATATTTACATTTTTTTGTTTTCTTGATAAGAATGCATAGATCATTAAAGCATAAGCACTGTTAGTAATTATAGGACACTATCCCAGATGTGTTCATTATGTCTAAGATAGTTAGTTTGATATGATGCTCTCAGACGTGTTTTAAATTTAGTAAGATGCAGTCAATTACCTATTGATAAAATGTTAAAGATCAGATAATGACAGTAATATTCATTGTTTTAATTGCATATACCTTCTAATTGGGAAGAGGTGTGCTAGTTTACTAGGTCTTGAAATAGTTTATTATTCTATTTTTGTTGTTTCCAAATTAACATTTTAGGACCACACTCTAGAAGAACTTTTGGCCATTTCCCTGACTAATAAGATTAGATCGCAATCTTTGAAGATGCTCAGTTGCTTCTGTTTTTCTAATCTAGAAATGGAACAAATAGAGCAAGACCCAGAATACATAATGTTGTCTCGCCAATTCAAAGCAACAGCAATGGAGCTTATTTCTGTTTTGGAGCTGGTAAGACCTTGTAACTTCAACACTTACTCACATTATCTGCAAAACACGGAAATTCCATCTGAGCATCGAGCTTTAAATCTCTACTGTTCTGGTATAATTGTTTGTATTAAATATATTGAATCCATAGTCCATGTTTCATGTTTGTATTAAATATTTTGAATATTGAGCTTTAAATCCCTAGTGTTCTGTATTTACTTCACGATAGTGTCTAGTGTCTGCATAGTCTAATAGTAATTGATATGGGATTTTTTGTTATAGGTATACAGTTTTAATTATAAGATTTTGGGCCTGTCATGTTTTCTGCATTGCATTGGTATTAGTAGCTTAAGTTTTATTGCTTGTGTACAGAAACAAAAAACCGGTGGAAGAACCAAAGTCCTTTTGGACAACGTTCCTGTTCACAAGTTGGCTGATATATTTGTTGCCAGTTTTGAGATAAGTTTTGAAGAACAACTATCAATGTTGGACTCAGTTGGCCCGAAAATGAGGCTTTCAAAAGCAACCGAGTTAGTTGATAGGCATTTACAGGTTAGTAATGGAATCAATGATGCTTGTCATGGGTCTGGTGTTATATCATCTGTCTCTAATTCTACTTGTGCATGTCTATTTTCAACAGTCAATACGTGTAGCTGAGAAAATTACCCAGAAGGTTGAAGGCCAATTGTCAAAATCTCAAAAAGAATTTCTTTTGCGTCAGCAGGTAAGCTTTCTTGCACCCGTCTTTTTGATACATTGATAAAGATTTATTCCTTACTAAATTCAATTATATGTTTGTAGCCAAGGTTTTTGTTGATTATTATGACAATTGGAAAATATGATAGGATTGAAAACAGAAACTTTATTGGAATCCATACAAATAGTACACAAACACACAAATTTGGTAGATGAACTACCCTACCAGCCTTTGTGCCAAGGCTCACCTTGAAGAAAACAATTCTTAGCCTTACTCAAAAGAAGAACATAATGTGCACCAGAAACTGTCACAAATCTATAACTGCACCACACACAATCAAATAACTGCCACACAACTGTCCTATTACAATTGTAAAAAAACAGTCTTATTACACAATTAATAACTACTACACAACTGTCTTGCCATACAACTGTCTTGCCATACAACTGTCTCTTTGATTAATTCTGCCAATGATTTAGAACCTGACCTACATTTGACTTTGAGCTTTAACAAATTCCCTCTGAGCTGTATGCCTTATCCTAGCTCTAGCAAACATTTCCTCCAATCTGTTGGGATTTCATTTTCATAGGTACAGTGCTATCTCACTATTTAGGTGATACAGGGTGGCACTTAGGTGTGTGACTGATAGATAGTAACTTAGCATTTTTAATCTTCTATCACATTTTATGGATACTAGTTTGTGTAACATGATCAATGTATGCGCGGCTGAAGTGCTCATTGCTGTACCTTCTGCACTTACTGAGAAGTGAGAACAATGGTTTGTGGGTTACTGGGTTTAGAAGCATATCATTAAAATATTCTTGGTCTTTAAGCCATTGGTTGTAGTTAGACTTTAGATGATGCTATGATATACTACATTTAGCTAGTATGTTTTTATCACAGTTTTTGTCTTAGGAGAGAGAAGGAAAGTAGTATAGTGTGTTTCTGCTTCCCTTCATTGCAATACTATGCTGATGAAATAGTGATCTATTATACCAATGATTTAAAAAATCTTGGCCAGCTTTGCTGCAGAGGAGCATTCTACTGCTTCCTTATCTAGTTAGGGTTTTTATCTAATTGAGATGTTCTTCTTTCCTATTTTTTGTAAAATATTATTTTAGATGAGGGCTATAAAAGAAGAACTTGGTGATAGTGAGGATGATGAGGATGACCTTGTTGCCCTTGAAAGAAAGATGCAGAGTGCAGGAATGCCACCAAACGTATGGAAACATGCACACAGAGAGTTGAGGTACTTTTTATAGAACCATAATTAAATATGGTGATGATCGATCTTTGTGAGGAATTACTTGCTATATATGTTTAGTAATTTGATGAAAAATCAGATACTGTCATTATCAAAGTGATTCAACAACCTCTTAGAGACAATCAGTTCATTTTGCTATAATTGTTTTCTCAGGAGGCTTAAAAAAATGCAGCCTCAGCAACCTGGGTATAACAGTTCACGGGTTTACCTGGATCTTCTTGCTGATCTGCCCTGGCAGAAGACCAGCGAAGAGATTGAACTGGACTTGAGAGCTGCACAAAATCGACTGGACAGTGATCACTATGGTTTAGTGAAGGTCAAGCAACGGATAATTGAATACCTGGCAGTTCGCAAGGTTGCCAAATACCCTGTTACTACGCCTGTCAGTATCTACTGGATTGTAAAGTTTAATGTGTTTCTAATTTAAGTGTATGTATGCATCACAGCTTAAACCAGATGCAAGGGGTCCGGTGTTGTGCTTTGTTGGACCACCAGGTGTCGGTAAAACATCATTGGCATCTTCTATTGCTGCTGCTTTGGGAAGAAAATTTATCCGCATATCCCTTGGTGGCGTCAAGGATGAGGCCGATATTAGAGGACATAGGAGAACATATGTTGGAAGCATGCCTGGACGGCTTATAGATGGCTTAAAGGTTAATTGTCACTTTATAAATTTTCTAATTGCTTGTAATAGTGTCTGATATGTACAACATTTGCAAATACATGCGATAAGTTATGATAGCTTTAGATTATTTTAATATATGGAATGCTTGCGTTTTCTTGTTTGCTTTTGCCATTTGGTTTTGTTCTAGTGAGACCAGAGTTAGTCAATATTGGAAACATGGAGACTAGATCTAGATTCCAAATGTTTGTACAACAACTGTATATGGAGAATGAGAATGCTGATTCAATTAAAAGATGCCTAGAATAAATTCTCAGTTGAAAGAAATAAGTGTTAGACACACAAATCCTAACCTTAAAGATGAAAATTAAAGAATACACAGTACCCCTAGTTTCATTTTAATGCAATGCTTCATTATAAGCATTTTAAGGTGGTTATACTGGAAAGCCAAAAAAGGCTGTTAACTTTTTTTTTTCCTCTGCACATTGTAATTGCAATATATACTTAAAAGTCTAGAAGGGAAATCATGTGATTGAACTATTTAATCTTTTTTTTCATTGGGTCTTATACTGATAGATGCTTCTCACATTTAACCTATAGAGAGTAGCTGTTTGCAATCCTGTTATGTTGCTTGATGAAGTTGACAAGACAGGTTCTGATGTTCGTGGAGATCCTGCTTCAGCATTGCTAGAGGTTCTTGATCCAGAACAAAATAAAACATTCAATGATCAGTATCCTTCACAATTCAAAATGTCTTTTCTCAATTTGGCCCCCCTCCAAACCCCACGTTCCGTTGGATTTGATAATTTTTGTAGATATCCTCGAAGAATTGTTTCAATGTCTCGTTTTTCCTTTTCAGACACCCTCAATTGATGTAATTTGCAATGTGGTAGCTTTTTTCTAATTGGTAGACCTTTTCTTTTGCACTTTTACTATCTGGTTCCTATGTCAGTTTTTCCTAGTATATTCAGCTTCTTAGTTTGATAGTGATCTTGCTAGTAATATATTTTTCTGTAGACTTCTCTGTTTGCCTCTTGGATGATTGATGAGGATGAGTCAGTCCTAACTTTTATTCTTTAAAAATTGAGGACATTGTGTTAATGTTACCAAAATATGTTTATTTTTGTTGTTTTTCCAATGTTAACTGCCAGACTTCGTATCTCTCCACTCAGTGATAATGTTTCTTCTATTATAACTTTTTTAGAAACAGATTCATTATGAAGTTATTCCTTAAATTTAGTTAGCTATTTGAATGTTCCATTTGATCTATCCAAGGTAGTTTTTGTGGCTACAGCAAATAGGATGCAGCCTATTCCTCCAGCGCTTCTGGATAGGATGGAAGTGATTGAGCTCCCGGGATATACACCTGAGGAAAAACTTCAAATAGCCTTGAAGCATTTGATTCCAAGAGTTTTGGACCAACATGGATTGAGTTCTGAGTTTATTCAGATTCCTGAGGTATTGAATTTCTTAAAATATAGAAGTAGATCCAGAAAAATGCAAAGTTTCTGCTCATTTGGTGGAAGTGCTAATATTTTGGGTGCCATCTGGATTAAAGTGAAACAAACAAACAAATAATCCATATTTCAAAGAAAAAGGAAAACCGAGACAAATGATTTCCTCTATTAATTTCACATGGTTTAGATGAATGTATGGGCTAGCAACTCAGTGTTTAAATTATTCAATTCAGCAGATCTATATTCTCTGTGCACATATCTTGGAACTTTATTGGTTCCTATGCTTTAGACATGGTCATATATTTTTTGCTTTCTCTGTTTTTACTCTTGGAAAGCAATTTGGTTGTATAAAATTCTAATTTAGCACTCTTTTGGCGCAGGCGATGGTGAAAATTGTCATTCAGAGATATACTAGGGAAGCTGGTGTGCGGAATTTGGAGAGGAATCTGGCTGCCCTGGCTCGTGCTGCTGCAGTAAGAGTTGTAGAGCAAGAACAAGTGGTTCCATTAAACAAAGGGGTGCAAGGACTTTCTACACCACTTCTCGAAAATAGACTTGCTGATGGCACTGAAGTTGAAATGGATGTGATACCAATGAGTGTAAATAGTCGGGAAATCTCACACACATTCAGGATTGCCTCTCCATTGGTTGTTGATGAAACCATGCTTGAAAAAGTTCTTGGGGTAATTGATATACACTACCATTACAATGTTTTAATCAAGGTTTAAAATTGTGGTCACATTGTGATCTATGATATTGTGAAGAATTGCAATTAAATGCAGTTTATGCGGCCACAATCGCATTCGCGGCGACATGAAAAACCGTGATGCTGCGGCTCATATTGTAGCCCCAGAACTTTTTTTCTTTCAAATCTTGATTGTAATGCACTTTTACAATATGGATCTGATATACAACATCAATGTGTGAAGATTTTCCTTCATTGTGAAATTATCACGAAAGATCCTACATATGCATTGTTTAATTGATGATATACTCAGTAGGACTGATGCCCAATTTGTTGTTATCAGCCTCCAAGGTTTGATGATAGAGAAGCTGCAGAGCGTGTGGCTTCCCCTGGGGTCTCTGTTGGGCTTGTTTGGACTGCTTTTGGCGGAGAAGTTCAGTTTGTGGAGGCTACAGCAATGGTAGGGAAGGGTGAACTGCATCTCACTGGACAACTTGGTGACGTTATCAAAGAATCAGCTCAGATAGCACTAACATGGGTAAACAATCATATCTAGTGGACTTACGTCCCCTACCACTCTTACAGTTTTATTTCTTTAGCTTACAGATAAGCCATTGTGAATTCATATAATCTATGTACATCTCCTCATGCACTATGTAATGCTGCCTCCCTCCACATCACCTTTCCTGAGGGGAATGATGGCAGGAAGTGTGTGTGCTTTTATATTAACAAAATTTTATAAATAAAATAAATTACTTATTTTTTATATTTATATAATAGTAGTAATAGTACTCTAGCTTTAACTCTAGCTCCATTGCCACCGTTAGCCTGCGGTACTATTCTGTTTGGGCCCACACCTTATTTTGTTTGTGTCCCATATAGACTTGCACGGTTGTAAAATGCTATCTTTATTTGGAGTTTCAGAATTATAAAAAAATTATTCTTGTTTTCTATTATTTATAATAGCGAATGGATATATTATAGAACAATAATTTATATTACAATCATTTGTATTATAAAAATAAATTTGGTAAGTAATTAGGAATTTGATAGAAATATGAATATATGATATTTCATCTTGATTGGTTCACTCTTATTCACACCTCCATATGTTTTATTGGGACCATGGGCATAAGTGGTGTAACGGCTGTTTTTAAAAAATCTACTACACATCTAGTCATATGAGATCATCTAGAGGTGTCACTATGTCTGTTACAAAATGAAAAAGTTCTTGAAATATGTCTCACTGCGAACATAAATGATATGCATGCCACCACACATTGGCTGTCATGTTTGTTTGTATTGAACATTTGCCATCCCACTGTTATGCACGCTCAACACATGGATTTGGATCAAGAATCATTACTTTCCTTTTTGACTAAAGGATTGAATTCATAGGTAAGGGCAAGGGCGACTGATCTTAAGCTGGCTGCTGCAATGGGATTTAATCTTTTGGAGGGCCGTGATGTACATATTCATTTTCCTGCGGGTGCTGTTCCTAAAGACGGGCCCTCGGCAGGTGTGACTTTAGTCACATCATTGGTTTCACTTTTCACTCAGAAAAGCGTGAGATCAGATACAGCTATGACCGGAGAGATGACATTGCGGGGACTAATTCTACCTGTTGGAGGTGTCAAGGATAAGGTAAAACTCTCATCTCTTCATGACCTGTTAGTTAACTTCCTGAGACAGGACTATGGGCATTATGATGAAACTGTATTATCGCAGAAAATAAGGAAAGTCTCTTGTTACAGGATGAAATCCTAGAGTATTTTGGAGGCTCTAGACTCTCCTAATGCCAAAATGGCCATCATTCAAGTCTATACTATTTACAAAATACTCAACTCTATAAATCTGTATAGGCGACATGCCTTATTTCTGTTAACTAATTATGTCTAACAAACTAAGCCTCCTAACTATCCTCTCATTTAGCTAACCTGTGAATGCTCCCCCTCCCCCCTAAACATTAACCTTGTCTACATGGTGAAGAACTATGTGAAATGCGCTAAACTAAAAATTTCCATGAATTTGTACAATCTCGCAGCTACTTTCTTTTTACTTATCGCCATGTAGAGACACAGACAGTCATAAAACCTACCACCTGGATCCCATTGATAATAACTACCATTTTACATGAACCCAACTAAGGGAAATTTTTTATTGCTGATTTTGGCAATGTGTTCATGCAACTGACATCACCTAGTGAGACACGCCTTAGTTGTTGTTATTAGAGCTTAGAATAACCTATGTTACTATGCCTGATTGATTCACTGTGTGTTGGGATAGACACATAAAATAAGTGTCTTTTGTGTTTCAAGGCCTCCTGAACTTCAATGACTGAGGATATGTCTGCCAGATGATATGAAGACTGATATTTAAGTATTCAACAACCCCCCGCACCCAAAATAATAACCGGAAAAACTAGTTTTCCATTTCAAATGGTAATATGCTACATAAAAATGTATTTGCAGAGTTAATCTGCCACACCACCTGTACCTGGCATTGAAATGCATTGATCATGTCTGAATGTAACCATTTTCCATTGAGACTGACAATGACAGATTTAAAAGGTTAATGTTGTACAAGGTGGCATAATGTTACTTTTGTTAATTTCTCACACAGGTATTAGCTGCCCATCGTTATGGTATCAAGAGAGTTATCCTGCCTGAAAGGAACCTGAAAGACTTGGTTGAAGTACCATCATCAGTGCTTGCCAATTTGGAGGTAATTCTGCTTGCAGAACGTTGCTCAGACAAGTTATAGAGCTGAGCACGGTTCCTAGTATTCTCTTTTCCACTTTTCCACTTTTCACTTATATATTTTCAAGTATACTGTACGCCTGTATTTGGTTTTCTACATTCGTATGGTGCTAAATCAGGTCCATAATATCTTATAATTGCTGAAATGAAACACAAAATCCTCGTTTCCTTTTTGGACTTTGTTAACAGATACTGGTTGCAAAACGAATGGAAGATGTGTTAGAGCATGCTTTTGACGGTGGGTGTCCATGGAGACAACACTCTAACTTATAGCAGTATTCTTGACTTACAACAACACGTATTTGTACACCTCGTGTTTCAACCATTAATGGCTTGTATGTCAATTCAGCGTCATGAACTCTGAATGTTGTTGTGGTATTGGGGAATTGGGACCAAGTATACTCAACTGACCGGTCCTAATCAGAAGCAAAGCCCAAGAAATTGACAATTTGGATGGGAGCTGACATTTCCATATATCATTATGACTCACTCCACTCTCCACAATTGAAGTTGTTCTTGTGATAGGTGAGCAACTGCAGCATCTTGCTCTTCATTTAACATAATCTTCTCCAGCTCACTTTGTGTTGTAAATTGTATTTGTCTGTCCTGTCGCCTTTTTCTTAAATAAATTGTGCATAAAATAAAATAATAAAACATTGTTTTTTCCAAAATAGTAGGGCAGCTCTCTCTTTGATGTGGTTTTTATTCTTTTTTACCCTGACTATGTTGGCCTTTCCGTTGGGTTAACGGAAAATTTGAAATATTTGTAAAAAAAAATGGAAATATGACCAACCATACTTGTCCTTTTATTTTAGCACATATTTTTCATGCTACGTGTTACGACACCTTTCGCTCACGAATGTCAATCTTTGAAGGAAACAAAGAATGGTTTACTATGTACTTTGACGGAAATCATGGGGTAATGGCCAATGAGATTCTTAGAAAGTCTGTCGTGTAATTACTATTCGCGATGCCAAGCATTTTCCCACGTAGAATACTTGGCTTACCAATAAAAAGATCGAATCATGTTATAAAACTAGGTATTTGTGTTAAATATAGATAAAATGAAATAAAAATAGTTTGATTGTAAAAAATGAAGTATTGGCTGAAAGTAAAAAAGTTTAAAGTTGAAATTTATGTTAGTGTACTAGAATCTTGGTAAACTCAAAGGTTTTTTTTTTTGACTAAAAAAACTAAGTAAAAATCTAAGGGTAAATGTAAGATCTTACATTTTGGATTTCTAATGTAAGATGGGAAAGAGAATTGAAACAATAATCATAGGAGATTAGCAGGGCTGCTTACCTATACTTAAGAGAGATTCGAGGTTGTGGATATTTGATTTAGTTCTCAAAAACAGTTTTTTAAATCGAAAAAATTAAAAGCTTGTTTGAATACATAATTTTGCAAAATGTTTTTAGAAACTATTTTCTGATTTACTCTTTTTAAAATGAAAAAATCAAAACAACTTAAATATGATTTGCTTTTCAATTTTTATTATTCACTTTTTGTACTCTAAATAAATAAAAGACACTAAAAAAGAGGCAAAACACATGTCATTTTCATTAATGACATTCTTTGTTATTATTACAAAGTCTAGTTTTACTAAAAACATCGACATATTTTTGGAGCTCGACGGAAATTTTATTCTTTTCCTAAAGATTCTCTCAAATAGAAATAGAGAACGAAATAAATAGAAAAAAAATTGTTCTAATACTCTTTTTCTATAGGGATCATCTAAAAAGCAAGGTGTATCAAATGTATTGATACCGAAAGGCTGACATAGATGTTATGGATTAATTTTTTTTTTTTCATGTATTCTATCTATCTCTTAAATTATTCTGTAAAGGAGCTGAATGAAACAAAACCTTAGTTGCATTCACATTTCATGTGTACACCTTCAATTACAATAGATACAGATGCTCTCAAGCATTGGAATAATAATGGGATTTGGTTCCATTTGTTTTTATTTTCTTTTAAAAATCCCATTTGCTCTTTAATTATTAAAATATTTTTGTTTGAAGATTTTTCAAATATTTATTATTATAATTAGCAAGTATACGATTTTCAACAAAATAGTAAAAGTATTGAATCTAGTTATAATTTGTTAGTCAATTAATTTAATATAAATTAAATTAAAAAAAAGAGTTTAGTTAATTTTAATTAAATTATAAGAACCTTATGCTGCAGTGCATTTGCACTGTTTAAACATTTTTTTCTCAATGTATCATTGTGTATTAGTTGAGTTATTATATTTCTAAAAATGTATCATTTTTGTTTTTACTTTTTATTGTTAAATATAAAAAATAGATTTAACAATAACTTTTAAAAGCTTCAATGTGTAGTTTTTTAATTGCCATGATTTTAGTGTCTCTCAAACACACACTTAGTAAACCGTCATCGTGATCCAAATTTGAGTTGTTATTCAATGAACATATGCTTATAAATAAAAGATGTATAACTACAACAAGGGTCTTGATCTAGGTTTTATTATTTTATATAGGCAACGTTATATTCATGCAAAATAGTGTTTCTCAAAATTTGTTGTTCCCATTTCAATAAGACAAAAAAGTTACCTATGAAGTGTAATTTATGTTTTTGTCTCAATCCTCCAATTTCGGAGAGGTCTAATTGGTAATTCGAAATTTCAGTTGTAGGTAAGTAAATTATGACTAGTTGTTATTTGACCTTGATTAAATTTTATTAATCAATAGTGAATATCACATACTCATTTCTCTTAATTTTATAGGCCAATCTTAATAAATTAATGGTTATGATAATTTTTGGCGTTTAAATTTAAAACCTCTCAAGAATTTCTTTAGTGTCTCTTAATTCATGAGCTAAACTAACTACAAAGAACTTTTCAATTGTCTCTATATTGTTACGTGTAGCGTGTTTGTATATGCGTGGAGTTTTCTCCATACGTACAGCAATTCAAAAGCTACGATTTGTTGGTTCACAATTTACACAAAGTGTATTGGGACACTAGATTTCCACCATAATAATATGATATCTAATGTCAATCCAAACAGAAGATATATATACTCTTTGTTTTTTTATCCAAAGAGCCCACATGTATGCATGCGTTACGCGACAAATTTCTTATTCTAGCTAATATGACGTACATATAGAAAAGATTACCAAAAGTAACCAAATCAGAACAGAAAAGCAAGTAGAAAGAAACAAAGTTTTAGCTTCTATTTGCCTTTTGCCAGAGTAAGTTTTCCTTCACCAATCAATGTGTAGTATCAGATTCCCACCAAACTAACAGTTCTAATATAAACTAGCAAAATAAATAATATATAAGGTATAAAATCATATTCCATTTCTCATAAACATACACTCTACCAAAAAGAAGAATTAGAACCATGAAGTTCTTCATATACCTTATGATTTCCCTTCTCTTTCTTTCTCAATACTCATATGGCTCCAATCTTATCTTTAAATCTTGTAACGAAGCCTCCAAGAATGACCCAAATTTGAGCTATGATTTTTGTGTTGCATCCCTTAATGAAGCTTCTTGCAAGAGCAAATCACACCCCTCCAAACTTGAAGATCTTGTAAGATTGTCAATTCAACTAACCATGTCCAATGGAACAAATATAATTTCCATAATTTCAAAGCACTTGAAGAACCAAACTCATGGTGGATATGTGAGAGCTTGTTTACAAGATTGTTTTGATCTTTACAATGATTCACTTTCATCTTTAGAAGATGCCATGGTTGCTTTCAATGAATCGAAGGATTTCGACACGGCCAATATAAACGTGAGCGCTGCCATGGATGATTCGGTTACATGTGAAGATCAGTTCAAAGAAAAGAAAGGTGAAAGTGAAACTTCTCCTTTAACAAAAGAGAACCATGTTTACTTTCAACTTAACGTAATATCTCTAGCTTTCATCGAAATGATTCGTCAACGCAAGTAGTTTTTTTATAACTATATTATTGGTGCGAAGTATTTAACAACTTTGTTGATGACAACTATTCATCAACTTTGCCAATAATTAATTATACTAGTTTCATATATATAATACTTGAACAAATTTTATTGTCTTGAAAATTAGAGATCAAAAAATAAAATTAATCCTACTTTATAGTTTTTAATATAAGTGATGAATTTCATTTTCACATCTCTAATTTATATTGACAATTCATTTTTTTTAAAGTATGTTGTTATTTTATATATGATTTTTTATTTGTCAAAAGATTGTATTGAGATTGAAATTGTAATTAGTGTGATGGTTTTTATATAGAAGAGTGGCTTTCTTTTCATTGTTTCATCTCCTTCAAAGGTTTGTTATGTTCTTGGTGTTGTGTTTTTTATGTTGCGTGATGATCTCAAACAATGTTTTGGATACCTTTTTGTTATTATTGTTATTATTATTATTGGATTGGATGGTGTGGATAACAGAATTGGTGAGAAAGCTAGTTACCATTTCGGGTTGATTGGACAACGTGGAGAGTGATTGGGACTTAGAAATGGCTTTTCCTTAGGTCCACAATGTGCCCACTTCAAACTTGGGTTGGACAGTTCTGATCTTGCTGTTAACTTCATGCATATTCCATCTTGTGCAATTACAAGTTTGTCGGTGAAAATTAGTAGATAAATCGCTTTTGTTTGTAGCAATAACATCATACAAAATAAATGTATTGGAATTTGACCAATGAGACCAAGTCAAACCGACATATTGTGTCACAAATGATAAATATTTAAATCTTTTAAACATGAGATTATAAATTTATTTTTTAACTCATATGTATAGAAAAATATTTGTTAGAGGATATCAATCCATAAAATATATATTTATATCTCAAAAGATTAGTATGTGCCTTTCGACTGAAGATACCTAAAAAAAAATATAGACCAAATCAAAATTTAACGTGATGTATGATCATTATCTAAGATTAATCTATTTTTTTTTTTTATCAATTAAGTATTAATCCAATATCATTGATTGCTTTTTGACTCTCTACTTTTGACCACAATTAATGATATCAACATTTAGTAGACGTTTGTTTCATGAATTCTTAATATATTCTTGGAGATCCAAAGATGAGGATAAAAGTTCATGTGTTTGTTACAACCGAGCAACAAACTGTTCTCAAGAAAAAGTCATGCTAGGGAAGAAACAAAACTTTCCAATCCCCCTAATGGAGGTGATATACTTTTATTCTTAACGGGTGAAATTTGTTTTTGTGAAAAAATACTTTGCTGCCCCCAATATCTATGCATGATTTCAGCGGTTTAATAACTATTCTCTCTTTCTCATGTGTTATCGTCTAATTTTTGTTTCATTCTTGGACAATACCTATATTTTGGATCATTTTAATGTGATGGTTTTGAAAACAATCGCAGTGACGAAGATGAACCACTTTTTTATTTTCGTCGTATGATATATATATATTAGAAAACAACATTTCAGACAATTTTGAAAGAAAAGTTCTCATCAACTTACGCGTCTTTTAAAGATAAAGTCTTTTAAGAATAAAACTTATCAAGAATTACATAAGACTTAAAATACACATTTATTTTAGAAAGGCAAAGTTTGAACTTTGGAAGTAGAAAAAGGACTTAAGTCACACATAAGGTCTAACAGGAATTTATGGGGTAAGTAAAAAAAAAAAAAAAACTTGAAATACCTCATATTCTCTTGACCTCGAAAGTGAGTTACTAATTTGATATACCAAAAAATCTCATAATATTTGAGAATTGATATTAAGTGTAAAAAGTTACACATTGAATGAGATAAGATATAACAATGTGTCTGTAATGAGGATAATCTTTCATTTTACAAGTCAATTTTGGAGGTTGAATTAGATTCAACTCAAATTCTAAAATGATATAAGAGATTTTCTAAGATTTATTGAGTCAGTTGCTATGGACCACTTAAATCACGCTTCAGATGTTCACTATTGAACGTGATATGGTGTGCTAAGAATCTTAAGTTGAATGAGATAAAATCTGACAATGTGTTTACCAATGAAGACAATCTCTACAAGAATTAGGCTACCATGGTGAGCATTTTAGAGAATAGAGAGAACTTATCTCTCTAGAATTAGAGTTGACGCTGAATTAAACTTTTAGTTAGACATCTTCAACATTAGATCTTCCACTTATGGCTTCGGATGATAGAGTATTCTAAGAGAGAGCTGAGTCAATTTTTATTTGATGATTTATCTTAAACTTCTGTGTTTGTAAATATTCATCTGATTAATTAGTTTGCTTTTGTCGAAAAATCTACTACACACCCCAACATCTAATCCTCCTATCTCTACAAAACTATTGAAATTACAAAATAATCCTTGTACTATTTTATAAAAAAAATTAGAATAAAAATGAAATTTGTGTATTTAAAAAGAAAAATTTGGTACTGAATTTTCTAAAAATTGAAAAAAAATTCGGAACAACTTTTTTTATGTAATTATAAAGATTTTTTTTAGCATCAATCAACCCATGCAAAACTAAAAAAAATTGGTTTATATATACACATTGTGGATATTTAATTTTAAAAATCACTCGGAATTTTGAATTTTAATAAAAATGAAATGTTGTGATAAAATTAAATTTTGAATCATTTAAAAAAAAGGAAAACTTTAAAATATTTATATATTTGATAACACTAAATATTTAAAAAGATACAAAATATAAAATAATATTTTACTATTAGCGTCGGTTGGTCCGTACAAACGTTGATTGTCCCATGTTACCATCTTAAATTTATAAGTGTGAATAATTCAGAATTATAAAATTTTCGGAATATATTTTTTATTGAATACTTTTTTTTTTATAGAAAAATGATTAAAATGAGATTCAATATAAACATAAAGGGTAAGGAATGTAAAGTTTAAACGTTGAGGTGGCTAGTTTGTTGTTTTTGTCTCTTTTCCTTTGGTTCATAGCCCTCTTTATGTTATTAACCCAAAATAATAGCCCTCTTTATGTAAAAAAA
>JBBPBQ010000002.1:11886291-11978958 GCA_037974755.1 Cicer yamashitae
AAAAAAAAAAAGAAAGAAGCGTACTTTAAATAAATTCACATTGAAGTTGTCAAAAAAATAATCTACATAAACATGCACTAAAAAAAAATAATAATAAAAAATAATGCCAGCGAGCAGCCAGGATGTTTTTTTTTTACTTTTCTTAACCGTAGTGCCTTAGGGAGGCACCATTTATGAGATTGCGAAAGAGAGGAAAGTAAAGAAAAAAGAGAGAGTTGAATTGGATTGGATTGGATTGATCCATTACATTACAGCGAAGCAAATCTGAATCGGAATCGGAATCGGAATCGGAATCAGAAGGTGGTGTTTGGTGAAGTGAAGTAAATGGCGCCAGTTTCAGCTCTTGCTAAGTACAAATTGGTTTTCTTAGGCGATCAATCCGTCGGTAAAACCAGCATCATCACTCGCTTCATGTACGACAAATTCGATAACACCTATCAGGTTCCTTCTTCTTCTCAGATCCATTCTCATTTTCGTCCTCATATGCAGATCGCCTTTTATATGTCACCTTAGGAAATTTCCCCATTTTAATCCTATTCATGTGCAAACCTTACTCAACACAATATCATGACAAAATCTTATTCAACCTTAACATTACTCTCTCTTTATTTTTATTCATACATGATTATTCGCACATAACTATTAACCAACAAATATGAAATTACTAACGAAACTTCCTTTATAAAAAGTACTTCCATCGTGTATATATAAATTATATGGAACTATATAGTTCTGCATCAACATTCACACAAACTCATTTCAATTCTTACCGATTAAATTATGTCTAACTCTTCTTTTTGCTTTATTATATGCCTTTTTTTAATCACAATCTCTCATGGAACAACATGTTCTACCTTGTTGAAAACACCGCGTGATTTAATCGACCAAACATGCGAAAAATGTGCAAACCAATCCACAATCTTGAGCTACAATTTATGCTCAACGTCTCTTCCAACGATTCCAGTGAGTCGTTCGACAAATCTTCAAGGATTGGCTTTAATTGCAATGGAGCTAGCTTTAGAGAATGTGACTAACACGCTTGCAACCATAGAGAAGCTATTAGATGATGAAACCCTTGATAACTATGTTGTGGGTTGCTTAACAGATTGTTCGGAACTATATAATGATGCAGCGTGGACGATAGTGAATTCTGTTGATGTTTTTTTGTCCGGGAATTATGAAGTAAGTAGGACTTGGATGAGTTCCGTTATGGAAGCGGCATCCACATGCCAACAAGGTTTTGAAGAGAAAGGTGAAGTTTCTCCTTTGACAGAGGAGAATTATGATCTCTTCCAGTTGTGCGGTATTGCACTTTGCATCATCCACATGTCCACCCCTGCAAATGCAATACCTTTTTAATTATCCCACACCAATTTCAAGTTGGTCACATTATATGTTGTTGTTGTCTTCGTAGATACCAATAAAGTGAGAAATATTAGTATGTAAAAATAGATAATTTATAGACATTGTATCTTGGGAGAGACAGAATTAAGAGAGGGAAACTAGCGAGGCGACAGATAATTTACATTAGACCTTAATCTATGGTGCTCCCCCCTCCCTTTTTATTAGGAGTTGTTTATTGACATTTCAGATTGTAAGGGCCTTTGAGCATTGAGAGATGCAAACTCTTGAAGTTCTGCAATCTATACTGTAATAAAGAGAAATCTTCCCTAATTTTTCTCGTAAAGATACCGGTATCTGTCAGATCCATTTGGAAAATTTATCCACTTATTTTAGTTTTCTCTTTACTTGCCTTTGTACTCATGTAATCTATTTTTTGAACTTTCATTTATGTTTTTATGTTTCTTCGTTTCCTTTTCCTCCTTCAACTCTAACAATACTATTGAGTTACCTTATTTTTATGTCTGTTTCCTTATATTGTGTTAACATATTTACATTGTCCATCTTCCTTCTAATGTTTATACATGCATATTAAGTTTATCATGCTACCGAGTTGTCTTTTCAAAATCATGCACTATGTGCATTTCCATTTCTCTAAATTTATTTTACATTTATGTCTCTGGCTTGTGCTCAACTTTTTTTTCCTTTTGTCTAACAGGCTACAATCGGCATTGATTTTCTATCAAAAACCATGTATCTCGAAGATCGAACTGTTCGACTGCAGTTATGGTAAGATGTGGCTTGACTGTTTTGAAAGTTCTGTTAAGAAGGGTGAGGAATGCATTAGGGATAAAATGGAAGGGGGGGCAAGGGTCGCATTGTTCGGTCTAAAATGAAGAGCTGAATGGGAGCATCAATGCTATTATTTTAACAATTTCATTTGAGTAATACTAACTAGCATGAGCAGATCCCTATTAAACACATCCCATGATAAACTCAATATACATGAGAAAAACAATTGAAAAAGATAACAAAACTCTTATTGAAGTTATTTTATTGTTATTTTTGAGCTTTTGATTGGTTTCTGTAATTTTGCTTTTCCTGAGAAAATGTAAAGAAATACAGAAAACTAAATTTGGGAATCTTGTAAGCACAGCCTTCATGCAAGTGGGATGGACAATCCTTCCCTTAATTTTTATTCTCATTCACTTCTAAAATATGCAAATTATTGAACTGTACATTGACACATTGTCTACAAGTATAATAATTTAATGCTTATCTCGTTTCTTCTTTTTTCTGTATGTTGTGTTTTATTTTTGTTTTCAATGATCTATTAGGTATACTAAGTAATAAATTTGTGAAGATGTGTCCCATAAGTACAGCTCATTTGCTAGCTACAAGGACATAGATATGTAGGGGCTCGGGTTCGAACCCGGGATTCCCCATTTCTCCACACTTAAGGTGTGTGAGTCTAGCCACTAGGCTACTTGACCAACAATATTTTGTGAAGATGTGATATTTTATGAATCCTAACATCAAAGTCTTTCATCCATTTTTTGGAAAATTTCTTCTTTTGTTCGAAAGTCTTTTGCCTTTATCTCAGACACAACCTTAAATCTCACTATGATGTCCATTTTCGGGTTTTGAATTTGATTGATTTAATTATGAATGCGATTCTACAAGGCATCTTGGAATCTGCAACATTTGGTTGTTTATAGTTTTAAATTTTTTATTCCTACTTATGTTTGGTTTTATGTCCTACTTCAAATGTTAAAAAATTGATGCATGTTGGCAAATTAGAGTGAGATCCATGAAGTTGATGTGTTTAATTGAGAGTTTTTACATTGCATATATAAGCATTACATTAGTGCTGTATTATTGAATTTTTTTGTACTTTTTTTTTCTCTCAAAATCTTAAATTTGTGTTTCCTGTGTGATAGGGATACAGCTGGACAGGAGAGATTTAGAAGTCTAATTCCAAGCTATATTAGGGACTCATCTGTTGCTGTCATTGTGTATGACGTTGCAAGTATGACATTCATATATGCTTTCTTGTCACCTTTTCCTTTATTGACAATTTATATTTTCGTGAAGATTTTTCATTATAATAATAATATATCAACAGTCACCTTGAGTTTTTGAATTTTTTATTTTTCTGGATGCTGGTTGATTAAAATATTGAATTGGATGAGTTTTGAGTTTGTAATTCATTATCTGTTTCTTCAAAAACATACTAAGGAAGAGTTATTTATTCTTTGAGAAATATGTATGTGGCATATCAAATAAATAACAAAATTTCAATTTATTTGAGTTATTCCCTTTTCTTTTGGATATGGAAAAAATGTTCATTTTTCACAAGTTCAGGAGTAAAGCCTTCCCCCTCTGATAGGAAGAAGATGTAAATAGGAATAAACCTTTACTGGTTTATCATAGGAAAAACAATAGGAAATAATGATGTTTTTGTTTTATGGTTAGGTGGTTAGTAGTTATTGTTTTATAGTTAGGTGGTTAGTTGTTAGATAATGCTTTTGGATTCTATCCCTTGTATAATCAGCCTATAAATAAAGGCTCCCACCCCTTTGAAAGGATCTTTGGCAAAATTAGAAATTGAGTGGTTTATACCATTGTAGGAGTGTATCCGCTCTTGTGTATTTCGATCAATAAAAATCAGGGACGAATAATGCCCTGTCGCTATTGAGTTCTATCAAGGAACCTAACACCCTCCCTTTTCTTTCTCTGTCTTCCTCCTTTCTGTGTAGTAGACTACATTAGAGTGAGTGAATACTTTTAAGTTTTAATGGAAAAGAGCGAGTAAATATGGAAAGAACATGTGGCCTTTCTCAGAGTGTTGGAGGCACTTCTCTGCCAATTACT
The DNA here is from genome assembly GCA_037974755.1 of Cicer yamashitae. Taxonomy (NCBI): domain Eukaryota; kingdom Viridiplantae; phylum Streptophyta; class Magnoliopsida; order Fabales; family Fabaceae; genus Cicer; species Cicer yamashitae. The sequence goes on from JBBPBQ010000002.1 coordinate 11,890,507, forward strand.
CCCTTTGGTCCTTAATATAAGAAGAAATTACAAAAATCATAAAGACCAATGACCCATTTAATGTTGTAAAATTTAAACGTTATTCCAAATATACCCAAAGCACTAAATATTTTATATCTATTATGTGAGTTTCTAGTAAACATAAACCTTGCCTTAAATAGGGGTAAAAAAAGGGTTCTATCAATTTATGCACCTTGAAATGTGTTTCTTTTTCTTATAATAAGGACCAAAACACAAACAATTTTTTTTATAATAGGGACCAGAGGTAGTAGGTGATAATCACACATCAAAAACCAGAAATTTTCAAGAAGTTGCTTTCTCCAATAGATTCTGCTTACTATCCATACCCAACTTTTTAAATTTCTCTGGATGAGTTGAATATTTGTGCATAATTTTTTGTTCTTTCCAGAACACTTCAATGAATGCTTTCTGATTATTCAGTATTCTTATGATGTAGGTCGTCAGACTTTTCTAAACACATCAAAGTGGATTGAAGAGGTGCGCAGTGAGAGAGGAAGCGATGTTATTGTTGTTCTTGTTGGGAACAAAACTGACCTTGTGGATAAGAGGTAATGAATAATCAATTGTGGACTGACTCCAACAGATAGCTTATACTAGTCTGTTTCATGGCATAGCTGCTTTGTTCTCTATTATCTAGCTACCTCTATTTGATTTTTTATTAGTTACTAAATATTGTGTAGTTCAACACTGTTGGGTTAGAGCAAGTTTATGGATTGGTTATGAACAAATTTTGATGGTTACAACTACAGTACTACACAAATTATCATTTCGTTCTTCAAAGGCAAGGCTGAGGATATGGGAAGAGACTGGGAGGATAATACCGTGTGGCTGTGTGCAGTAGATTATAGATAATCGACAAAATCGTCAAGAATAATAAGGAGGATAATTAGTGTTTAATGGTGAAATGAATTATATATTGATTATGATCTGAAGTTCTGAACTAAATAGGTGATAGTTACTGTGTCACTATTTCAAGCCTTGAATTCTCTCTAGAATTCCTTGAGAATGGTGGATCGGTCCATGTATTCCTTTAGGACTCAGTTCAATCAGCAAGAACATCTCAAGTGATATATAGACATCTGCATAACCCCTTTTTATTTAAAACTGCATTAGAGAAAACGATGAAAGAATCTAGTTATGCTGAAGGACTGAACGCCCCGGCACTTTTTTGGGCTATATTCAGTCTCTTCATTTCTGCATTATGTTTCTTTTGAGATTTGTGTACGTACGAGAGATATGCCTGGCGAAAAAGGGGGCAAAGATAGTAAAAATGTTACTAGTATGGCTTTCTGCCCTTCTATGTGGTTACAACATGCAACATTGCCTGGAAATACTTTTAAAATATTGTTTTCCCCTTGCTGAAGACCACTTATAAGAGGAATATTATCTTGACTTGATGAAGTTGGACAAGGCTTCATTTTCCTAAGTGCAAGGAATTAGCAGTTTTATATTTTATGATAGTACTATGAGAGTGAGACCTATATGTCTTTCAGGCTTTAGTAGCATGAATGGTTTGGCCCTTGAGATGCTTCGGCTGTGTTTCGCTTGTTAATTTTGTCTTGTGTAAACTATTTTACATTTCCTGGATTTCCTTTCAGTTTTCACAATTTGCTTGTTATGGTACCCTTATTATGGGTTTGATTTTATAAAAAATATTTAAAATCCTACTATATACTCGTAGTTGCCAATGAGATGCTATAGACAATTCACCACGGATACTAAATCCATGAAAAAAAGGGTACCGAAATAATGTTCTTCTAACACTGTCTTTTCTTTATGCCTGATATTCTTTATATGATTCTACAGGCAAGTCTCCACGGAGGAAGGGGAAGCGAAGTCTCGGGAGCTAAACGTTATGTTTATTGAAGCTAGTGCCAAAGCCGGCTTTAATATAAAAGTAAGCATTTCCTTTCCTTTTCCACACGTTAAACAATGCTTGAAATTATCAATAAGACGAAAAGCTAAGTTTCCTATTGCATTGTCTTGGGTGAGACATTTCAAATGGTTTAAACGTGGGATTGTAGATTGCGTTCATTGTATTCATTTTCTAATGATATGTCTTGCAGAATGCAGATAAAAGTTGGTTGTTTTAATACAAGCCAACTTATTAAAATTTTCCAAAAATTTGCTTCTTGTATGCAAGAGCAAGACATATATTTGCTGTATCTACCTGTTTTACATACCCGGTCTTGACATTTCATTTGTACTGATTTATCAAACCTATTAATGTAGGCTCTCTTTCGAAAAATTGCTGCTGCATTACCTGGAATGGAAACACTATCTACAACAAAACAAGAAGACATGGTCGATGTGAACCTGAGGTCTTCTGCCAGCCATGACTCTCAACCTCAGTCTGGTGGTTGTTCTTGCTGATTGAGGCCTGTAGTTGTCTTGAAAAGTTTTGTATCTTTTCCGCTTCATGCTATTTGTTTTGGGTTGTGGGTTTTTCTTCAGATGTGTAAAGTTTCTTTAGTCTTCTAGACTTCAACAGCATTGCATGAGAATTATTATAGAAAAAGTGGAGAGGTAGTGGTAACTGATTTATTGTTTAGTTTTATTGAAAGATAAACATGGAGTTCGACACATTTACTTTCTTCATTAAGATTGTGAAAAACTTGTTAGGAATTTGTTGCAATTTACAGAAGAAAAGGTTCCAATCCATTTAGAGATACTAGAGCATGCAAGGTAATCAAAACAAACTGGACATCGGTTCAAGGTTCAAGGATTTGATTGAATTCAACCAAGGATTGGACCGGTAATATAAAATAATGTTTTTTTTTTTTTTTTTTTTTTTTTTTTTTTATATTATAGTACCATAAAACTCTTAAGTATTACTACATCTTAAAGTTTGCTAATATAACTAGTTGCCTGCATCATATTTCTATCTCTCATAAGGCAAGATGCACTTTACCAACTATTTAAAAAGAAATGTTACATGTATTTGCAAGGAAAGTGGAAAATGAAATTAGGGAAGATATTGGTTATGCATAATTTTGTTTAATTGTGGACAAAACTTGTGATGAATCTAAAAGAGAGTAAAATGACTATTGCTATTAGATTTGTTGATAAGAATAAAAATGTTAAGGATCGATTCTTAGGTATCGTTCATATGTAAGATATTACATCATCAACACTTAAGCAAGACATTTGTTCATTAATGCCGCATCATAATTTCAACATTCAAAATATTTTGGGCTAAGAAATAAATTACGAGAATTATTGGCAAACTTTGTCAAGCATTTCAGCAAAAGTCTCGAGATATTTTGAATGCTATGTTCTTGACTACTACCATAGAATCACTAATTCAAAAGCTAAAAGATTTTGGCTGACATGCACTTCTAAAAAAAGTTGACATAATTATGTACCGGTCAAGTTACTCACATTCACGATATGTAGGAGTATATGCGGATTGGGTTGGGTCAGTTTTGGCAAAATTCGATATTCGAACCGATCGATTATCTTTCAGTTGAGTTGAGTTCTAAATCCGTATTTTTTCATTTAACCCGAACCGATCCGATCAAGAACGGGTTGAGTTGGGTTGAGTTGGCGGGTTATACATAAATAGTAACCTATTTTTTATTTCACGGGAGAAACATAAGTAAAACAATAATAATTTAATTGAATGAAAATATATTTAATACTTGAATGTCTCAAAAACTAAAATTTCAATCACATCATTCAATTCTTTAAAAAAGTCAACAACCTTTCACAAAAAAATAAATCTAACAATCTTTAAATACATTACTGTCATCATTGTACGCAACCAAATTTTTAAAATTTTAATAGATAAATAAAAAATATAATATTGCATTGTATATAAGAATTTTAAGTTGTAAACTTACAAAAATATATTGAAGAACTGTAGTAAATTAAATTTTGGTTGATATTTTTAATAATTAAAAATTAGTTGGAATTTAATATTTAACTATCTTTGAAGTAGTTAAGAAACCCATAACTGAGATGCATGTTTCCTTCCTCAACACAATCGTTTAAATAAAAAGGAATCACCGGTGAGAGCAATTAGTCAATGCATCGGTTATTCTTAAGTTCCAACAACAAAATTATTGATAAAAATTTAAATTTGTATCCCGAGTAAAATTATTATTTGAATAATAGTTTGTAAATTAAATTATATTTAATTAAATAACAATAAGGACATATTGATTTTATCACATTTAATTAATATAGTTATCATTCAATAAAATTAGATTATATTTAATGTAATTATAGGCTCTAATTAAAATTATTGAATACTAATATGTGGTTAGTCCGAATATAAAGCAACTCTAACACTTTAAGCAAGTGATCATCGGTTTGATTGGTAAGGAAAAAATATAGTTGGAATGAAAAACTCATCTTGTATATTTCAACGGTTCAATAACAAAGATGATTCACTACTACAATTATTTGATAAGTTAGTGTGATATATCAAAAATTTTATGCACTTTTATTGAACATCATTAATCTTTTATTAATCTCAACAGCATATCAAATAATTTTAAATTTGTATAAAATTTTACATTTACGATCTATATTATATATTCTTTCAATTCAATGAGCTTTTTTTGAAAAAAAAAACATTAAAACAAAAATAAAGATAATTAAGAGAGATTGAGTGAGATTTGGAATGAGAGGATCCAATTTCTCTTTTAATTTCTTTTTGACGGAATAACTCCTTTTTTATATATAGGCATAAATATTCAAAAAAATGTTAGTTGTTTAATTAAATATAAAATGATTAAATTGTAATTAAAATAATTTAAATCAAGTGTAAAATTAGAATAAAAAACCGCATATAAGTCATGGATTCCTTTATATATTTGTACAGTTTCCCTTAACGAAAATATTTTCCAAAAAATTGTTTAATCATTTACTTGAAAATACACTTATTTTAAAAATATGAATGAAACAAATTTTTAATTTTCGATTTTTAAAACATATATTGAAAACAAAATTACCAAACAACTATTCTTGTAAATAAAATTACCAAACAAGTTTTATTCTGCTTTATTTCTTAAAAACATTGTTTAAAGATTGACTTACAATATAATTTTCAAAAATTAAAATGCAAAACACAGTCAAACAAACTCAAAATTTCTCATTTTTTCATTAAAATGGTTTTAAAAAATTGATTATCAAACATAATTTTTGTTATTCTCTTTCTAAAACCTGTTTTTTTAAAACAAGTTTTAAAAACTAAAAACATTCAAACAAGCCCTAAAGGTTTGATAATTAATTTTTTTTTTTTAAACTATGAGAAACACACCATTAATCTCATCACCAAAAGGATTTTGTTTTGTGACTGTCGAGCATCATTAGTTAGTTATATTTAAAGTAATATTGTTAGCGCCAAAACAAGATGGCGGTTAGGTTGAAACATGCATGGACATGGACATGGACATGCAGTAGCAGACAATGGTCGAACTCCGAGGAACAACTCTTGTCGGCGCTTCAATCATGCGACGGAATCAAACAGTTCAACCAAGTTCACACCCAACTCATCCTCCACAATCTCTTTCAACACCCTTTTGTCGCCACCATAGCCATCAAGAAACTCTCCTCCAATCCACGCACCACCCCACGCGCCACTTCCCTTTTCGACCAATTCCACCACCCCGACGCTTTTCTTTGCAACACCATCATCCGTTCATATCTTCGTACTTCCAATTTCAACGCCGCTTTCCATTTCTATTACCACAAGATGATTGCCAGGTGGGTCCCACCCAATCACTACACTTTCCCTCTCATACTCAAACTCTGCTCCGATTGCGGGTCCCAACGAGAAGGTGAAAAGGCTCACGATCGAGTAATCAAATTCGGGTTCGATTCCGATTTGTTCGTCTTGAACTCGCTGATCCGAATGTACTCCGTTTTCGGGAGAATTGACTATGCCCGATCACTGTTTGATGCGAGTTATGCTTTGGATTTGGTGAGTTACAACACGTTGATCGATGGTTATGTGAAGAATGGTGAAATTAGTGTTGCACGGAAACTGTTTGATGAAATGCCTCAAAGAGATGTTTTTAGTTGGAATTGTATGATAGCTGGACACGTGGCGGTTGGGGATTTGGTTGCTGCAAATGAACTGTTTGAAATAATGCCTGATAGAGATGTCGTGTCTTGGAACTGTATGATAGATGGGTGTGTAAGGGATGGGAATGTTTCTCTTGCTCTTGAGTTTTTCAATCGAATGGATGAGGTTGTTATTAGGAATGTGGTTTCGTGGAATTCGTTGTTGGCATTGCACGTGCGGATGAAGAATTTTGGCGAGTGTTTGAGGTTGTTTGAGAGGATGATGGAAAGTGGGGAAGCTATGCCAAATGAGGCTACTTTGGTGAGTGTTCTCACTGCTTGTGCAAATTTAGGGAAGCTGAGTTTGGGTTTGTGGGTTCATTCTTATATTAAGAGTCATGATATTAAACTTGATGTCTTGCTTGAAACTTGTCTTCTTACGATGTATGCAAAATGTGGGGCTATGGATTTAGCAAGAGATGTTTTTGATGAGATGCCGGTGAAAAGCATCGTGTCATGGAACTCTATGATCATGGGGTATGGATTGCATGGAAATGGGGTGAAAGCTCTTGAAATGTTCTTGGAGATGGAGAAGGCGAACCAGAAGCCAAATGATGCTACCTTTGTCTGTGTGTTGTCTGCTTGTACACATGCCGGAATGGTCATGGAGGGTTGGTGGTACTTCGATCTCATGCGTCGTGTTTACAAGATTGAACCCAAGGTTGAGCACTATGGCTGCATGGTTGACCTCCTTGCACGGGCTGGTTTTGTGAAGAATTCGGAAGAGCTTATAGAAAAGGTCTCTGTGAAAGGTGGATCTGCTTTGTGGGGTGCACTACTATCTGGATGTAGGACTCACTTGGACTCGGAACTTGGGGAGAATGTAGCTAAGAGACTTGCTGAGTTGGAGCCACTGGATATTGGTCCTTATATCTTGCTGTCAGATATATATGCTGCTCAAGGGAGATGGGGTGATGTTGAACGTGTGAGATTGACGATGATAGAAAAAGGGTTACAAAAAGAAGCAGCATCCAGCTTGGTTCATCTTGAAGATTTCGAATCTAAGTGTATTGTTAATAAATGATTCGGTGTATAGGAAAAGGATAGTGTACTCAATGTTGGCTGAATTAGGATCAGGGATGAAAATATCCATTGGAGATTCAATTGAGAAAGAGAATGTCATACCTAGATAAATACTAGATTCTCTATATTACCCGGCACAAACTGTTGGGAGAGAAGCAGAATGCATGTTAACTGTTAAGGAGTGAGATCTTGAGGTGGTAATTATGGATGTGGGGGAAAAGGTGTCAGGATAGAGACAGCCATTGATGATGGTGGGTTGCATATTATTGAAGATGCAATGATGATGAATTTCTAAGGATGTGAAGAAACAAAAGGATCTAGTTGATGCTGCAGAGAGTCCAGATTGGTTCCCGCAAAGATTTTGGTTCTGGATTTACTTATGAAGGATAGTTGATTTGTTTGAAGAAGATTTGACTTGCTCAGTGTTTTGCATAAATAAGTGGTCTAACATAAAATCAAGCAGTGATAATTCATTTTATTAACTTTGTTTCACCCTTCATGATTTAAAATTTCTTTTATTATATTAATAGCTTTGTAAAAGTTTATTTGATATACACTTACACATGTAACAATGAATGTAGCTTTAAGCCTTTCAATCAATATCGTCATAGTATTTATTTATATATATGCATATATGTGACTTCTCTTTGCTTGCAGAGGTATAATGGCGGATCTTTCTTTAATACTGAGTGGCAACTTTGAGTATTTGGTATTGGTCCATTGTTATGTCTCTTGTTTAACTTGTGATCAATGATATGATAAGTTCAGTGGCTTAGTTATTTGCTAAAGCCGCGAAGGAAACCTTATTATATTTATTTGTATATGATTGAAATCGAAAAGAGTACTTGATATTTCGACTTATTTCTTTCTTTCATAACAGGATAATAACATGAATAAACAATTTTTTTTACTGCTTCTCTACTGGTCTACTTGTACCCCTGCGTCATATGTGTCTCCAGCCTTCCAGTCTTCTGGTATGTTGTTAACCGGAACGACCCATGTATCTTCTCCATCTTCAGTACTAAACAACATCCTTAAAGACAAAGGTCCACTTGGTGGAGAGGTAGTTGTCCAGACTGCGCCGTGGTCCCGATCCAGTAACTTGCAGACAAAGTTCTGAGTCTGCAATTGGAAAAAAAGGTAAGCTCGTTACAATACTTTTTTACCTAATTAATAAAACTTTTCTTTCTTAGTTTTCTCTATTTATTATGTAAAATTTTGTCTTTAAGGATGTTGTTTTAGTTGAACTAAGAGTTGAACAATTAAAGAAGTATTTTCACATGTAGTGTTTATGTCTCTTTTAAAGACTGAAGTTAATTATTTGGCCAAATATAATTAGTTTCAATATAGGAAATCGGTATATGATCTTAAATACTCAAATTTTTACCATGTTATTTTTCACCAAATTATCTGTTTGAAAATTTTAGTTTATTCAGATTCAGCTTAAAGATTTGACAATAATTACAACTTTTCACGGTACAAGGAAGTATATAGTACCTCGCAGAGCTGCACAGCAGTTATGTCTCTCTTTCCTTGCTGATACCATAGGACAAAAGCCAAGTAATGAGGGTTGCTGCTGCTTTCATCAATCTTAATAGTAATGTTTTTGTTTGGGTAGCTACATGAAACACTGGAGATATCGACGAGAGGCCTTGGTTAAGTTTACATATATAACAAAAACAGGAAAAATTGATGCATGGAAAAAAGGACAATTCCATGACTCAAATTGTGGCTTTTTAATCATACGATAATAAACGTGTCATCATTCAAGACTCTCCTTCACAGCAAAAGTTGATGCATGCATGAAATTGTGTGGAAGAATATCTTACCGTCTGTATTCAATATCGACTACACCAAGAGCTAATAGAGAAGCAGCTGCATCCTTGGTCTGAGCCATCCCACCAAAGGCTCGTTGGCTAAGAATGAAGTCAGTGTTATCACCCGAGCCTTGGTCAGTTAAAACTATAGTGACACCGTTGCTTGAGCAATAAACACTGTTGGCACACCTCACCTGGGAAAGAATAAAAAATACAACATAATGAGACATATTACTTTCAAAGCTAGAACGCATAATGTTAAGTTGCAGACTGTTGTTGAAGTTATATTTGTGAATGTCAAAGGACCAAATGACAGAACTACCAAAAAATGTTGTTTAAGTGTGTTAAAGTGTAATATATGTATAGGTGTGTTATCACCTGGTAACAAGCGCCACAGCCAACTCCATCTCGATAAAGACTAGATGCAGCCGATACATCCCCACCATTAATGGTAGCACCAAAGGAACCGAATCCACATGCACCAGCTGAAATGAATTCAAAAGGAGCATATATATGAGATAACATATTTACAAATGTCACTTCATGTTTGCAGTTTTGTTATCCTTTTATTAGTTTTCTTACCATCTGTTCCATTTTCGTCAGAATTTGGGTAATATGATGCACGAGATTGAACAAAACAATCGGTGCATGAAGTATCTGCTAGAGTCTGCATGAAAAGGAAGGTGGCAAGGAGAACAAGATACAAAAGAGAGAGTGCCATGTAGGACAGAATGTATAAAGCAGTCAGAACTCAGGATGGTAAGGAGAGCTTATTTTGCATGGAGGGAACTGGATATCTCCTATTTATAGAGAATCTGGTCAATGTTAGTATGTTACCAACTTTGACATTCCAAACATGAAAATAAAAATTATTGACATTGTGCATAAAAGGAATTTTGATTCTATTGTCTCTCGACTACTTGCTTAGTCTACATTTCTGACCTCTCAAAATTTGCATCACTTCCACTTTCCATTTTAGATATGTTTTATGAGATTAAAGGATCTGCATAGTTATTGTGAAGGTAATTTTTATTGACAACCAATCACAATTTGCCAACACATCAAACAATTGCATAACTACATTTTTTTCAGTATTTTTATTTTAAAAATGTATAATATGATGTGGCAAATTGAAGTTTGTGAATGGTTCTCTGTGTAAAAAAACTTTATACTGGTAGAGTGGTAGTATATAATCTTTATTCTCTATGTTTTATTCTGGTTAGGTGTAAATATATTTCTACGCCATTTCCTGTACATAGATTTAATTCTGACCAAGAAGACCCATACTAATGGATATGGTCCCCTATGCAACAAATTGTAGTTAGGCATTCTAATTATTTATGTTTTAGTCAGAAATATCGTTTTGTTCTTGAATGATAAACTCATTTTCTTTTCTCAATATCATGCGTTATTTATTTTTTATTTTTTTGGTTCTAATATCATGCAATATTTTCATTATGTATTTCAAAACATAAAGTGAACATGAAGTATATGGCAAATAATCTTGTGTTTAATATCATTAGCCAACATACACGACGAGCATAGACATTTAATTATCAGAGCCATTTGACCTTTGTTCACCTAATAGATTGGCTAAATCAAATATTGAGTTGTACCGAATTGAAAGTACGAAGGAAAAACATGACTTAGAACACAAAGAATTATAAAGAGTTAGGCCCTTGTGCACTTTGATGATCCTATCTATGTTAGGCATATTTTTAGAGTTCCCACTTGGTCAAATATCACATAAGGACCTTGTTCCCTATGAGGTGGAAGGTGCTTAGGAAATATCCATCTAATTTGGATAATGTATTTCAAAGTGCCTTACACTGGGTCACAAATTCACAATACTAAATGAGCAGCCTCTATTGGCATGATGAGAAAATGACCTTGGTCTTTGAGATATTCCTCTTTATAAGCAAATTTGCTATGCCATTTAAATGTAACGTCATACATCATGGGAGTTCTTGTCATTATAGTGATTTTTAGAAGCCAATATTTCTTTAAATTCATGGCAACCACCTCGTGTGGCTGCTAAGTTTATAATCCTTATAGAATTTAAATATAAGAAGAAAAAAAAAGTAATTCCTTCGTCTCGTAATAGTTGTAATTGACGCATTTATAAGAAAAAATTGTTCTAAAATAATTGTTATTTTTATTTTTTAATGCAAATTTATTTCTTTTTATCAATATTACCCTCTAATTTATATTATATGCATCATTCTTAATTTATTATTTCTCTATTTTATATTTATGATAATTGAAATCAATAAATAATTTATTAGAATAATTTGATAAAATTATATTTCTCATTTTCATTTATTATATTTTCTTAATCTATTAAATGCGATAATTGATGAATAGCCTCTATGTATTTGATTTAAATTATCTTTATTTTATATTTAAAGATATGAGGGTGTATATTAACTGTTCCAAAGAAGAGAGATTCTTAAGAAAAGGTTGACAAAGACTGCATGAAGGAGGACCCTTGAATGGAACCACCTCACCTATGACGTGGAAACCATTTAGGGGCATTGAAATCTGGACCAAGCGTGCCAAATTGTAATCAATTCTTATCGTTTGAAGCAACCCCATCATCTTCATTTTCTGCACCAAGTTGTGCAGATTTAGAAGCTTAAGATATTTTTGTTCCTGAAAAAGCATATAAAAGGAAGGAAGAAGTGAAATTTGATGGAAAATTAGGCAATTAGCTATGTAAAACAATTTTGAATAGATACTGAAGACTTATGCTGCCAACTTCATAAATGGATTATTATTGTAATGAATATAATGAAAATTGTAATAAAATATAACTATTGTATGATATGATTGTATGAGCTATAGTTAACAAATATTTTAGATATAAGAAAAAATTTAGTCAATAAGAATAATTTTTTATATTAAATACATTTATTTTGATTGACCTAACTTTCTATAAAACATAAGGGAGTAACTACTACTCCATCATAAAATATAAATATAAATGAGTCGCGAACAGAGCATGACAATGGGGGATGAGAAAATTAATAAATGGAATTGGCACAGATGTATAGTGAAGTATGAGGTCATCACACAATTCACGCCACCTACTCATTAAAACAATCTATATCTAAAATAGAATGTATGTACTATTTAGTATTTACTAACTATGGATAATATTCAGAACAAAAAGTTGTTTTCCTTTCTGAAAGTAGATAATCAGACAAAAAAAAACAGTTTTTTACCCTCTAAAGTTATAATCTCATATCACTATTATAAATACAAAAATCAATATTGTCGTGACAAAAATTAAATGAATTATTTTTATCAACAATTAAGAAATAAATATTATGATATCTTTGATAAGAAATTCTGCATTGAAAAAGCTTGTCTAAAATATTTTACATTTTTTTATGTTAATTTAGGAGAGAGTCAAAGAGACGCTCAACTTTGAGATACACAATATTTCAAGAGGGGGAACGTCCCTCTAAAAATAACTAAAGAAGGGGAACGTCCAAAAAACACAACTATTTGCTTTTGTAATTGGTATGAAAAACATAACATTTTTTTTTGGCAAATTCATTAATAGTCAAATCTGTAATATACATTGAAACTACATCACAATTCCTTAAAATAACAGACCGTCAGAGTGTGTCCAAGCTCAATAGTCCACTTCACACAATTGAAGTATATGAGAGTGCGGATAAAATTGAAATTTGATGAAACGTTCTCTTTTATGGAGCAAATTGTTATTAGAATCAATTGATAATTCAACAAGTTTTTATGCAACCTACAGAAAAAATTCAATGGTGTGCCCAATAGTTTTTCACTATTTTGTTTGACCAAAATAAACTTGCAAAAGGAAAGAAGAAAAAATGTAGCATCATTAAAGCAAGAACTATACACATTATTCAGGTCGGATCATGATCCTTTGCTGCAAGAGTGTGTGCAGCACTCTCTATCTTTCTCTTGATTTCCCTCTCTCTCTCTCTCTTCCTTTTATTTTTATTTCTACTCTTTATTCTCTCTCCTCTAACACCCATAAAACTAGGTGAAGATGCAACATTGCAGCAAGTGATATTACATTCAGGCCTCGACAGATTCAATCGAGAGCAATCATTGTTTCTGATAGATTTGGGAACCGACACCTCAAATTAAAAAAGATAATTACTATGAAGATTATTTTGGGGATCTCGTGTAAAATCAAAGAGTTGTTGCATAGTAGCAATGTGAATGGTAGTAGAGTTGGCCATGTACGCATGTGTTGTATCGAAAGAACTCTGAATGACTTATGTCTTTCTTGCTAATTTTTTTTATCACTATGATGGTACTGATATAGAACCGCATTAATAAAATTTTATTTATCGATAAAAAAATAGTGTGAATGGTATATTATTAGAGAAAACTTGATCTAAGGTATTATTTTATGGTGGCTTCCATGTTTTTCTTGGATAAAAGTTTTGAAATTTTCAATAAAAATTACAAAAGAAGTTATTGAGAACAATAAAATAAGAAAATTGTTGGTACTCATACAGTTATTCTTAGTTCAATGTGGTAATTCTAAGACCTCAATATTCAAATTCACCATGATTTTATTAATCATTAAAACTTGATTACATTAAACATTTAAAGTGTAACATATCAATTGATTTACAAAGAAAAATAAATAAAAAGATAATAAATAGAAGAGAAAGTTATATAGTCTCCTAGCCAAAATCAAAACTCTATTAGCGTCCTTAGAAAGAAATATAAATTCCTTTGTAAGTATTATCTAAATTTAAAGATATTTTCTACCTTAGATAGAGGCACTATTTCCACACCCTAAATTTATTTATAAAAACAAAAATTGTCATAGCCTTATTTGGGGAAAGAACCGTCCTCCTAATTTTAAGAGTCTTCTAAACTTCATTGAGTAAAAAAAATAAAATAAACTCCCTATTTAACGATAAATTGATCAATTTTCCTTTTGGGCATTTGATGAATCAGTTAGAAACCAAGATTTTCTAAAATGCATTATTCACATTGGCCTTAAATAACATGTGCCACTCAAGCTCTGAATCAAACACCAGAGTAAAAATAAGCATAAAAAACCAATGAACATAATAGTTGCGGCCAATAGTCTCAAGCTCAGCTATTATATCACTGTCATTTTTTTCTCCTAAAATTTATCTTCATATACATTCATCAGGATTCATCTCATCCCGACCAACAAACTGCATCAATCTCATCTCTTGCAGACCTATACAACTCCAGCCTCTTGGCACATTGCTGTCTCCTTTCCATCAAAACAGCATCTTCATCCAGCAGCTGTGCGAGTTGCATTTCCTGAAAAATAAACAGCAAAAATTAGTCTAGAAATATTTAGTATTAATAGTGCAGATGAATGAGAATGCAATTTGATATGATGGCATATTTTATGTATGTGTGGATTTATACCTCTTTTTTGCCCAATTGTGTGTAAAAGTGATCTAGTAAAGATCGCTTAGCTTCCCTCACTTGACAATGAACGACAGCCTTTGGAATGGTATTCCTCAACGTTTCTGATACCATCCCAACATAAGATAAAACATTTGAACCAATCCTTTGGAAGTGTCCATCTCCATCAACAGAGGCGGGAGCTGGGTTCCCTCCCTTGTTGTTGACGACTTCCTGTGGGAGTTTACGGAAGAAATCAACGGTGATATAAGAAGATTCCATTTCAACTAGTCGCAATGTTGTCTTTTTACTGTCTTCACGGAATCTCTCTAACGCCTCGTTAGCTGCTGCAGCTATTTCACCTTTAAGGGTTGGAAAGCGTTTCAATTCCTGCAACCATGCATTTTCAAAACTCACTAATAAGGCTAAAATCACATTTATTTTTTAAAAAGGACAGTATGCCAACTCAAACCTCGGTTTCTGCAATTGACTTTCTTACAAGTTCCTTCAGCACGAAATGAACCTGTGCCACAGGACAACATATATAAAAATAAAAATAATAAATATCAATAGCATAAAACATGATCAATCATCATGAAGAAAATGAAAACGGAATCAGTGAACTATTTAAAGGAGAAATGAATCATCACTTACAGCATCTACAGAAGCTTGTGCAGGACCTTTGAAATAATTGAGTGAGCTCTCCAGAAGGCGTCGATAACCTTGTTCAGGAGCGATTAGATGAGGTTGGTATCCATCTGCCTCAGAAATTACGTTTTTCACATTTTGCAGCGATAAATGACGGTCCAGTGGAATCTTTCTCAATGCAGCAGGAAGCTGGTAATCGAAAACTACATAAATTCGGTCACCACCCGGTCGCCTGCGAGGGGAACAACACAATCAAACTAGAAAGGTTAAGGTTTTTCCTTCCACAAGTATTAAAAAAAAGGGTTGTGTTTTCAAGAGTTTCTTAAAGAATAAGTATCAACTCAAGCATCAATTTGCTTATAAAACAAAACTAAAGCGCCTATTGATATATATCACATATGGTTGCCAGTTTAAACAAACAAACCAAAAAAAATAGGGACAAATAGTTATCTCTACATCTAAGCCCCAAAATAAGATTTCTTACCCTCCATCTAAATGCTCCTTGAATACCCGGTCAAAAGCACGGCATAATTCTAGAATAGTGTACAGTTGGGCCTGACAAAATCAGAAGAGGTTTGATGATAAATATCCTAATAGGAATTATTTCAACTTAAATAGATATAGCAGATAGCATAAAATAGTCCTCACCCCAGCATCAACGGAAACAGGCCTACCAAGGTGAGCCAACTCTGCTTCAAGCTCATCAATGCTTCTATTAATGAAAGATGCAATCGCTGGAATTCGAGCTCTTATCACAGACTCTAGATGCTGAAACCAAATGAGTTTTTTAAGTAACCAAGTAAATATGGAAATTTACAAGAAAACAATAGCCAAAAAAATGTCCACCCAACACTATCTAATACAAGGATAAATAGAAACCTTTGAGAGAATCCTCGCTAGATATTCCGAGCCCATTTTACTGGCCAAGTGTGCGTAATCAGAATTGGAGGTAAAAAATTCACGCTCTCTTTGCCGAGCAGCAATCATATCTACTTTCCTATTAATATCTTCCTGAGAACGGTTTACAATTCCCACCCAAGGATTACGAAGACGATATGATCTTCCCTCAAGGACCTACAACATGACAGAATGGGAACGTTAGCTAGTCCCAATAGGCAAAATTATTCTGTACCTGTGTTGATTAACATTCATAGAAAAATCCACAAAAAGTTTCACCACGGAGCCAAATATATAATCTCACTAGTTTACTGCAGAATGCACTAGAAAAGCTAAGATTCTTACATCCAAAGCATTTGTTCCTCTGTCCATCAAATCAATCTTTGTCAACACACCAAATGTACGTTCACCTAGGCGGAAAATGTTTTGTTTGCATAGTCAAGAAAACACAATAGTCTTATAAATGCATACTATTTGTATAGTTCAAACATGATTGTGAGCAAAATGCAGCAAGCATACCGGCAGGGTCAACTTGTCTGGAAACCTTGATGGCATCGGATGTCGCTACATCTTGATTTGCTGGAGTAATGGCCAAAATCAAGCAATTAGGCTGCAATGCAAAGGAAACAATTAACGAATAGATAGATAAAAGGATTAAAAGTGCAGCCACACATTCACAATTATTATTATTACTATCGCCAGTCATCCCTGGCAAAGTGTGGCCAGTCATCCCTGGCAAAGTGTGGAAGGTTGGAGACTAGACTCTAGGGTCTGTGTCAAATTGACAACTACAGTGGTTACCATTATGCCAAAAGCCATAGCTGGTGGCAATAGTGCAAATTTGTTTCCCCAAGGATTTTTAGAGCCTCATCTAGTTTTTAAGGAGCTCGCCCATTACAAATTTATGGGCTTCATAGACTGGGATGTTATTCCCGTGAACCCTGGGATAAGGCTGACCAAATAAAGCCAACAAAACTGACAATGCAGAAAATATTTAGTATGCAACTTACATGTATTACTGTTTTATAAAAAATATAAAGACGAAATTACTTGATTAGAAAATGAGAGTAAGAGATCGACTTCAGCCATTCCCATTAGATTGTAATGAGCAACCTATTCTATATTTTTTTTCAATCATAATAAACAGAAATCATCAGATTTTTCAAAAAAGATCACGGGAAATTCTGTTTGTAGCAGTGTGGATAAAAGTATGTCTTTCAAGTTTTAACTACCTTATCAACATATGAGTGGATCAAGTTTTCAATGTCTTGAACAATACTTTCTGGCTGTCCGTCTGACAAAATAAAATAAAAATTAACAAATAAATAGTAACTCAAAATGGGAAAAAGGAATTGATAATATGAAATACAAGATTATTTGTGAAAAGTTGATGAAAAGAAAGCATACCTACAGCAATCTTTGTCAAACCGGGCAAATCTATCAGTGTTAAATTGACAACTACAAACAA
Source organism: Cicer yamashitae (assembly GCA_037974755.1). Lineage (NCBI taxonomy): Eukaryota > Viridiplantae > Streptophyta > Magnoliopsida > Fabales > Fabaceae > Cicer > Cicer yamashitae. The sequence goes on from JBBPBQ010000002.1 coordinate 11,907,847, forward strand.
AAATAATATTAATAAGAACAACAACAACATTAATCAGACGAATATCACAAAAACAACTTCGAAAATCCACAATCCATATAAAGACTGTAACTACTCCCACAAGCAGAGGGAAGATCACACATATACAATAATATTAGAGGATGTACAAACTACCACCCCCAAAAACATCAGAATGGGTGATTCCTAATTACCAAATTTCTTTTGACTTAGACAGATAGTAGTGCTAGAGCAACTTAAAAAAGCGTAACACAATTCAATAAGAAATAGTGTACAAATGGAAAAACAGAATCACCCATAATTGATAAGCAACGAACTCAGCATGTAACTAAAAATAAAAAAGATAATTTCAAATAAATCAATAAAATAGCAAAAAGCGATTAGCACTATCAAGTTTTCAGGGCATGTAGAAATAGTATGGACTGATTACATATCAATGCTATAGCGCTATAACACCGCTATTTGACAACACAGTTACATATTATACAAATGTCTTACTGCAGTTTGGTGGCTCGAATCATATCTGAATGAAAAGTAAGGGATGCATGGCAATTGAATGAAAAGTAAAATGAAAGCTCCTTTACCATTTGGTGAGTAGATGCTTAGATGAATAGGAACAGGAGATATCTGATTTGATTTCCCAGTAATTCTATTAGTTTCATCTTCAATTTCCTTTCGAACCATAGCTACAAAAGATAATGAGAAATCAAACAAGCTGAAAATAGTTTCCCAATAAGATGAAGAAAAACATATATAGACTACAACATATGCATTGCTCACTATTTCTGAGTAATAATCCTAAACAAGTAGTGGATGTAATATGAAAATAATTTCACCAGTGCCGACTTGTACAACAAGTACCACAAAAGAAATAACACTAGCAGCTAATATCAGTTGACTAAGAAATGAGTCCACTCCAATCAAAATAGTACAAGATAACTTTACTACCTTATTAAAATATCCTACACTGTCAAAAAAAGAAACATGAATCCTCATGTCATAAAAATACTCCAAAAAAGGGCAAGTTTTGAGTTTTTAATTTACCAGACAACTATAGGGAAATGTAGAATGCCCACTACAGGCTAACTGGCCTAGACACTGAGTTTAAGTTAAGCATGCAGACTAACAAATTAATAATACCATGCAATGCAGAAAAATAATTAGTTCTTGTGAGAATGAAAGCCGGGCAAGTCCAAATTCCACACTTTGAAAGTTTTTTTAAAAATAAATAAATAAATAAACAAATGCATGCAGGGCTTGTACTGTGGACTGTGGTGAAAGAACTCTCATTTCCAAATCATCCAATGCAGATTCAAATGCAAACATGCATTGCATGAGAAGACATACAGAAATCAGTAAACCGTTTCTTCGGCAAGTGCAGAAATTCTGCATAGTCTTGTAACCCTTCCTCTATTCTGTGCAACTGCAACACCAAAGGCCTCCGCGTCACAATCCCTAAACATCACTTCAAAATGTTAACACATAAAAAACAAAACCAAACACAATTCACCAAAAATTGCTATAAATATCAATTTCACCACATTTTTTTTTTCATTATTCATAACATCCTTCAATATATATTTTCCTTATATCAATAGCACAGAAAAAAAAATGTACTACACAAAAATCTAACACTTTTCCATTTCACAGCTTTCTCAATTCTCAGCAAAAAACAGAATGAATATTAAAAAAAATAAAAATCAAATTCAAACAACGGTGAAAGTACCGATGACGATAATCTACCTGAGCCGCGAGGAAGAAAATCACGGCCGACGATGCTTTCTAACACCGATGATTTTCCAGAACTCTGCAAAAAATGAGAAGCAAAAATAACGAAATGCGAGGACAGTGTTGAAGAATTGTGAAAAGTTAATCGAATTTAAAAGAGAATCGAACCTGACCGCCGACGACGGCGACAGAGGGAAGAGATTCCCATAGAGAAGCGGAAGCGTAGTCGGCACCGTGATCACCGAGGAGCGTGCATGCTCGTTGGATTCGGTTAACGAGGGAGATCAATGTGTCCATTAGTGAGGAAGGAGAAGCAGAGGTTTTGAATGTGAAGAGTAAAGGGAGCAAGAGAATGAGAAAAAGAGGAAGGAGAAGAAGAAGAGAAGCTATTTTGGCTGCTTCTTGTGTGTGTTTTTCAGTTACGTAATTAAGCACTTTTGTGATTTTTGAAATTGGTTTTGCGGAGAAAGAGGAGCACGTAAGTGAAGTGAGGGAGAGTATCGTGGACTTGAGTCACTATAACCCTTTTGGAGCTGAGCTGTTTCCGTTTCTGCTTTTCTTTTCGGTTACGAATCGGTAAAAAAAAATTATTTGTTTTTAGTTTTATCTTGTTATTTACTATTATGTCCTTTCGTTTTCACGTTTTACTTTTAAGGTCTTTTGAACCTACTTCTGGCGGGATACGCTCTCACTAAGCTGCATTTTGCATTAGTCCTCTGTGTCTGTGGTCCATGCTTTGTCACTTGAACTTGGCTTTGTTTGTCTTTTATTGTTGTGGGAATAATAAACTATAATAATAATTTATTAAAAAAAATGTGAACTAATAATATATGAAAATTAATAATTTAAAATATTAAATTTATATGCCTAAATGTCTTTCAAAAATAATACAGTAATAACTTTTTTTAATTAAACTAATACAGTAATAATTTGATTGTGTCAATTACCAAGATAAAAATATATTTTTTTTAAGCAACAAGAAACAGATCCATGATGTATGCAGCCTAGCCAAAAGTCAAATTTAAAATCGCATTTTTAAATTTGTTCTAGGTCTTAGAATTCATCTCACATATAGCTTAACATATACTCCTTCTAAATAAAATACAAGTAAAAAATGTAGTTGATCCAAAAAATAATTAGAAAAATAATTGAAAGTAAATGTATTAAATACATTAGTTTTTCAGTTAATTTAATTTTATTCTTGAAAAAATAGTGCATAAACATTTAAAGAGGCGGTTACTCCTTTTGGTATAATAAATCTGAATAATTTAGGTGTAAGTGTTTAGAAATATCACCACCGCCATAGTACTTTGCCATGCACATTCTTATTTCAGCAAAAGTGCATAACTCCAATTGTCTTAGATTACCACAAAGAATAGCCTAATCCGGCAAATTTATCTGTAAAGGTTATTGGCAAAACACTTTTCTTAATCAGCCAACAAATAATTTATTGATTAAAAATACAAAAGAAAAAAACAGAAAAACAAACGAAAAACATAAATAAAGAAAAATACAAGGGGACAAAATCACAATCCATATTAAACAAATTTAAGACTATCTCTAACTTGAGTGTTGTAATACTTAACTTTAAAAGAGAGTTTTTATGTTTTTCCTCGGCTTGTACGTTTGTGATTTAGATATTACCAGTGTAAATTCATCTTCAATAACATTATCCTAACTTGTGCTCCTTCAATTATACAAAAAAAATTAAAAAATTGTTCTTATGTGTTTTTTAAACATTGCAGTTGCTTATGTAAAAAAACAGATTGGAGTTGCTCTAAAATTTATATGGCTCTTTTTTTTTCTCTCAACCTTCTGATTTTTTCAAAAACATTAAAATATAATAATATAAATTTGATCAAAAAATAAATTAAGTCCGAATAAATATTATTCAAAATGAAATTCATGTTTAATTGAAATTTATTAACCATCTGTGTTGAATATTAAATCATATTTTTTATAAAAATAAATTATTATTTGATTTTGTGTATTTGTTTTACTAGTACGTTTTATGAACCGCCAATGGACACCTTTATTTTCAAAAACGCAAGAGACATGCTTGCACTTTAGTTTTAATTTAATTTCAATATAAATGATGGTTTATTTCAGCAACAGCTTAGTGTGGTGACAACTTGTCGCGTTGGTATCCAGACAACAGGAAGCGGAGCCATAACAATATAAGAAAAAGAAAATAATTACAAAATATATAGATATAGTAAGTATATTATAATCAATCATATATATGTTATAATAATAATTTTTAATTATAAAACATCTAAATTCATTTGACCGTATTATATATATTAAGAAAAAATAATAAATTAAAAAAACAGAATAATAATTGTTGTATTTTATTTATTATAAATAAAAAATAAGAATAATAACTTAGAACAATATACATAATATTAATTAGATGATACAATTGAGAAAAATAATAATTAAATTTACATTAAAAACTAAAAGTGACATCTTCTTAATGACAATTTTTTTTTTTTTAAATGTGTTAAGTTATTGTAGGATTTACTAATTATACAACATAATGTTTCAGACTTTCAACTCCTTTGCAGTGGGAATAAACAGCACCAAGTCAAGTTTGGTAAAAACTTGAATTTTATCCGTAAAAAAATTAAGATTTAAATTTAATCTATAGCTTATTATAAGTTTTTTAAACTTGAGTTCGATTTAAATCAAAGAGGAATATAATATGTCAGTCTATTTAAAAGCTTTTAAGTGTAAAATATAAAAGAACACATTAAGTTGAACCCTGCCAAAAGCTAAGTAGAGGATGGAAATTTTAATTGGTTTGATTATATTAAAGAGGAATTATTCAGATTGATTTTGAAGTAAGAAATGAGTGGGAGTAATAAGGGGAATCCAGCTCATTGAACAAATGTCATGATCCATTTGCTATTACCACCTTTTATCTAGTATAAACTTTCCAAAAGAAGTGCAGCAGATTGGCCTGCCAAAACGAAGATTGTATAAAGGGATACATGAAACCACAAGGGTTTTGTACCATGTACTCCCAACCTGCACTTTCCACCTCCCATTCCCATTGAAAATATCATTTTGTCCCTATTGTTATCTATAAAATCTTCAAAAAAATTTACCTTCCCTTTTTTTCACCAATTCCTTTCGAAAGTATCACATTTTTGCGAAATTTCGAACATTTGAAACATTCGAAACACAAAAATAAGACTCCCTCAAAATTTTTGAAACTTTCGAAACCTAAATTTTCCAAATGTTCGAAAGTTTCTATCAATATAAAACTTTCGAAATGAAATTTTTCCAAATTCCTCAAATTTTCGAAAGTTTCTAACAATACTAAAACTTTCGAAGTGCATTTTTCCATAATTTTTAAAACTTTCGAAAGTTTCTAACAACTTGAAACTTTCGAAACATATGATTTTCAGAAATATGAAACATTCAAATGTTTCAAAGGTTTCGAAACTTTGAAAATCATAGAAAGTTTCGAAATAGGTTCGAAAGTTTGGCCTTCAATGAAAGTTCGAAATCCAATTTCGAAAATTTGGCAAAAATTTGAAAGTTCCGAAATAATTTTTTTTTTTGTTTATTTAATTTTTTTTTTTATTATTAATATATTGCAGTGCCTAGAATATAGAGGTGCCTTTGGCCAAATTATTCGCAACGTTGCCCAAAGCGTGAGAGCTGATAGTGGTGATGGAGCTGAGAGAATTTCACCTACAACATCAAACAGACGACGAAATGAAGCAAACCGTCTAATTAGGCAGCGTCGTCGTAGACAGGAAGTTCAGGATGATGTCGCTGAGCCTGCATATATGGAGGAGGATGTTCCTGAGCCTGCACAAATGGAGTAGGCTGAGGAGTAGTATGCTGAGCCTGCACATGATGATGCTGTTGATGTTGAGCCTGAGCAGGATCAGCGGCTCGGATTCCCCAGAGGACCGGTGGTGACATCTGTGTTGACACAGTATGAACACCACGTGGCTCGGAGGATATGAAAAGGAGAGGTATATTTTAATTAATTAATTAAGAATAAGTATTTATTATATTTAATATATTTGTTTCATTATATTTAATTAATTGTTTATTTAAATAAGAATAAGTATTTATTGTTATGTTCTTTAATTACTCGCAGGATCGTGGGTCGTTAAAGGTTATTACTCATGGATTGAAGCTGAAGAAGTTTGCTGAAGTTCCTATGCCAGATGTTGTACAACATTGGATTCGAGAATCTGGGCTGCTACATCTGTCTTCAGCTTACCTCATTATGATTGATGCTGGTCTGATATATGTTTTTGTTGAAAGGTGGCATAGAGAGACCAGCTCATTTCATTTGCCATTTGGAGAGATGACCATCACGTTGGACGACGTTGCGACTCTTCTTCACCTCCCACCCCGTGGTAAATTTTTTGATGCACCTGTGAATATGAACACTAATAATGCTGCAAGAGCTGTACATGAGTTCTTAGGTGCAACAAGGGAGGAAGCATATGTTGAGATTAATTATAATAAATGTGCGCAATATAGACTGCAATGGTTGCGTGATTTATATAGTCGTCTCACTCAAACTAACATGTTTGAGTGTGCGGCTAGAACGTACCTGTTGCATTTAGTTGGCAACACTATTTTTGCCGACAAAACACAACGCGTGTGGAGGCAAAATACGTTAGTTTGTTTAATGATTTAGATCGTTGTCGGATCTAATTGTGGGGTACCGCTGCATTGGTTATCTTATATGACAACTTGAGACATGGAGCTGTCCACGATACTCGACAGTTGGGAGGTTACATGACTCTATTATAGGTATATGATTTATATTAAGTTGTGTCATTTATTTATTTAATTATTTATTTATTAAGTTGTTTTAGTTATTTATTTATTAAGTTGTGTCATTTATTTATTTATTTACTTATTTTTGGTGCAGTGCTGAAATTACGAGCACTTTCCTAGGATTTGTAAGCGGGGCGGGGCGATAGAGGAGCGGTTCCTGCACATCTTCCAAGAGCATGTAGGTGGACTGCAAAACACGCTGTTGAAGGTGGACTGATGACATATCGGCGGAGACTTGATGCTTTGTTGCTCGAGGATGTAGTGTTTACCCCATATGATAATGATCAAGCTAATCATCCATTTGCATCGACTTCGATGTTCTTCGGATACGTTCGATGTCGTGGAATCTCAGTCCCATATCTATCGGAGCGATGTCTTCGACAGTTTGGTCGTATTCAGTGCATTCCGCGTGACATTTCTCAGGTGCCGAACAGTATAGATTGAGAGTGGCAGACTACTATGAGAGCATCTGTAGCGACCTTTCGGAGGCTATATCCTGTAGTGACTTTTCCTGGAGAGGTCACTGCAGACTACTATACATGGTACTTAAATGTTTCACATCCTCTGATCCTCCCTCCACCTACTGTTGTTGCACCTTCGAGTCCACCTACTGTGGTTGCACCTTCAAGTCCATCTACTACTGCACATGATCCACATGGTCCATCATCTTCTGTATATGTTGGTCCATCGTTGGCACGAGATCGTAGAGCAGTTGAGCTTTTACGTAGGCTCATGGACATGGTAGTTCCATTTGGTGAAGCTCACGACATATTAAGTGAGTTAGTGAATATGTTCTCGAGCGACGAGTAGTGATTGTCTTATGTATGATAGATATTGTGTAATGAATTTCTATTTTAATATCTTGTGTTATCTATGAATTAGTCTGCATTTATTTTGAGTTAGTCTGCATGTTCAAACATATATTTTGAGATAATCCGCATTTATTTTGAGTTAGTCCGTATGTTCAACTTTAACTCGTTACCAAAAAATACATACATTCAACTTTGTATAATACATTCTAATAAGTAAATGATTAAATGTTCAGACATATATTCTAATCTTCATTTAATGAAATACAAGATGATTTGATAAATGATTGATCAATATGTTCTCAATGCTTAATACGTCATGCATAAGCTATTTCCCATGTCTTTGCATAATCACTACAAAAATCTCTCCATTTTTGTGAGGTAGGTGGAAAAGGACAATCAGACTTCAATTTGATCTGAAAGAAAAAATATTAAACATTAATTTATCCGAACAACAAAATATTAACGAATCCAATTGCTAGTAAAGAGATAAGAGAAGAATCTTACCTGTACCCAATGACTTTCATTGACGAATCCAATTGCTAGTAAAGGGATAAGAGAAGAATCTTTTGATGGTGCTTTGTTTAGCAGAAAAAATGTCATATTCAGATTACGAGACAATGACACCAATATGATATTATATCGTGTTGTTATAACGTAGCCCAAGTCTAGTATAGTCAGCCACTTATCTTTTCCTTGAGATCCCAATCTTGAAATTTTCAATGAGTTCCGCACTAATTCAATATTGTCATAAAAAACATTGGAATAAAGGTCTTGATGTAGATGGATCTTTTTATCCAATTGTGTTAGAACTAAAGGCCAAGATTCTTCTGTCCAACCTAACAATGTTGCAACTGCGCGAAACCCACAATTTCCATCAGGCACAACATCTATTATGTCCTCAATATACTAATGTATAAAAGTAGGAAAATGTATCTTAGATGATTGCCTTGCAGAACACTGTGCTGATTGATTTGCAGAACGTTGAGATGGTTGCCTTGCAGCTTCTTGAGATGGTTGCCTTGCAGATTCTTGAGAGGCATCAACATACTTCCATTATGAAGGATCTCGAGGAGTATCAAATTCTTTTTTTTTTACTACCTCCCTTGGTTTTCACCTTATCAGGTGGTGCAAGTATTGTTGTTGTATGTGGAAATACAAGGTCACGCACCTTTGCCCTAAATATCCTTTGACCAACAATATCTTGTTTCTTCATGTACGCTTTCATTGCTTCCACCTCTTCTGAAAAGTCATATTCTGATAAAGATTCTTCATCCTTCAATTCATGCTCAATGCTTAATTTTCTCCAAAAAAACATGAATGCTATCTAAAGGGATAGCATTGCCAGACAAGCACATGGTAATCCATGAGTTGTTCTGATTGAGCATCGACATTTTGTTTTGTCAATACCTACAATCTTCACCCTCTTTAATTGTTTGTTAATTTTTTTAAAACATTTCCTTGATATAGAGTGATGTAAACTTTAAAAAAATGGTGAATTATACTCGTGCTCAACATCGATGATGGTTTTCTAAAAAGACGATTTAATGATACATACTTGGTTCTTCAACATCATATTCACAACATCCCAACTTTTACACAAGTCACCAAAACTAGTTTGCAGCATGTTTTTCAATCTCCAATGAGCAGACTCAACTCTACAAATAAATTAAATAACACAAATTAAAACAAATCACATAAATTAGTTATTATTAATCATATTTTCTAAAACAAAACAAATCATAATTTCAAAATACCTGTTAGATGTTGTGTTCCCCAAATGCATCACTCTATTGGTCCAAGCCATAAATCTTTCTTTGTAAGGTGTCAACCATGAATCTTTCACATAATCAACAAAAAGGACAATATCGGCGCACTTTAGCTCAAAGTGTTGCAAGTGATGATCATACTCCTCCACACTAGTAGAAAATACAATTTTTTTCCATAAATCCATTACTTCATTTTGTCTATCCTTTTTCACATATTGTTTGCATCTTGCCCCAACATTTTTTTCAACATGAAAACGACATAGCAAATGAATTGAATTAGGAAACACAACACTAATAGCATTCATCATGGCAAGATCTTTATCAGTCACAATAACTTTAGAAATTAAATTCTCAGAGACGAAAAATTGTCTTACCTTTTCAAATGCCCAGATGAAGTTATCTTGTCGCTCTTGTTCTAAGTAAGCAAACACAACCGAAAATGTCAAACTAGTAGATGTGACATCGACAATTTCAAGTAATGGTAACCGATATCTATTTGTTTTGTATGTGCTATCACATAAACTAGTAATGGTGTAAATATAAAAATGGAGGGTGATCAAAATATAAGATTATTAGTGCAATTTTTCAAAGGATGGTTAGGTGCACACTCTATCTCCACACTAGATATGCCTCTGTTCATTGTTACTTAAACTCTATTATCAACTGCAATATACATGTTAGGGTTCAACTTTGATTTTGATAAAATAATATATGCTAGTAACGAGGAGACAATTAGTGGATAATTTAAGAGAATCTTATCTAAAAGATTTTGTGACTTTCACTACTAGAAATAACAGTTTTGTTGTAGACTAAAAGGCAACACTAACCTCCAAAAAGTTGACGCTAAATGTAAGTTAGTATCGGCTTAGTGTCAGCATCATAGTCGATATTCCAAGACTCGAAGCTAGTTGGTAGCATCGGTTCGACCAACACTACGATCAAATTAGATATGGTCGACGTTAATGTTAGCTTTGATTGTCGACAGTTATGTCATTGGTGTGGTGAACACTAATGTAAATATATGAGTGGTCGACTCTACTTTCTGTTAGAATGACACAAACTTTAAAACATAAATGATTAATGTCAAATATAGCGAGGGTTTGATCGACACTACGTTGTAGCAGTGTGTTATTACAGTTTTTCTTTTTGCAATCCAATTTCAAACAATCATTCAAAATTAGAACTAAAAAATATGACCCAAATTAAAAAAAAAAAAATAGAAATTAAAAAAAATAACAATGTGAAATCTCTCATAATATAGAAATAATGTAATGAACAAAAACTAGTTGTCCTACAACTACAAAGTAAAAAACTAAAGTAACATAAACAAATTAGTCGTCCAACAACTACAAAATGATAGCAAAAAACATGATAAGCAAATTCATTGTTAAATGACTACAACATGTAACAAGGTCAAACATTGATGTCCAGTGATTGGTCGGTCAAATCATCATCATAATGAGGATGTGAACGAAGATGAATGATATTTCATGATATATTTGTTGATTGATGCTCAAAAGCCTCCACGCCGTCCAAATCATCTTATAACTTTTAGGTGCACTTGTTAGCTTCTCGAGCCTTAGCCAGTACATTGTGAGTTATCGCCTCAACTCTAATTCTAGCATCCATCTTTGTTTCTAGAGACCAACCACTCATGGGAGCTGAAGGAGCCTCAGATTGATAACTTGATACACTTACATTTTACACACCAACATTTTATTCCTCCCTCGAATAAATAAATGGGCTGTTTCATAGCCCATTTTACAAATTCTTTAACATCGAGAATAAACTCATTTGTCAATCCATACCTATTAATATTTACTTTATTGTACATCCAAGTAGAGTCCATTTTCTTCTATTAATAAGTTAGAAAAAATATAAATAGAAAACTAGGTGTGAAAGACAATTAAGGTTGTACTCATTTTAAAAGATTCACTCTACCAAGGTAGGCAACCACAAAAACCAATTATATACATATGAGACAAATAGGAAATTACCTATCTAGATACTATATACCAATTAACTAAAAAACAAAAAAGGTAGATACCAACAACCATGCATAAACCCAACACAACCATAGATAAAAATCCTAGACAACCATGCAGAAAACATAGATTTGAAACATGTTGGGCAAAACAGCAAAAACCAAAAAAAACTTCAACAAAAAGATAATAAATTCAATAGATAAAACAATTTCAACAACTAGCTTCATGAGGACACAAGTGGACACTTTATTTTTGAATTAGGCTAATAAGAAAAATAACAAAAGAACAAACTTCTACTCAAAACTAAAACTGAAATAATTTTAACACAGTAAAGGAAAAAACTAATAAGTTGATAATTCATCATGCTTAGTTTTGGGTGACAAGGTGATAAGAACTCATGCTCATATGACATTCACAAGATGAGTGGTTTGTGTTTGTTTTTTGTGATGTAGTCTTAGTGTGACTTATTATTAGTTCCTCTATTTTCTTTTTCTATTATGAAAATATTTTCATATAATTAAGTAATAAGTATTGCTACTACTAGCGTGGGTGCAATAGTTCTTTCTTTCAATATTTTTTTAAGTATTATTTTTCACCTTATTTCTTTCAGTATTTTTTCAAGTATTATTTTTCACTTTTGTTGGTTATATCATTTTTCTTCCATTTAAATTCAAATAGGCTGTATGAACTCAATTTACGTGTGAATTTGATATTGTGTTGAAACTAAAGATTATGTAAAGAAAATAGAGAACTATACAACATCTTATAGTGAATATCTATCTATCTATCTATCTATCTATCTATCTATCTATCTATCTATCTATCTATCTATCTATCTATCTATCTATAAGTAAATTATATTAATAAAATCAAACAAAATACATTAAATTGAAAAAAAAAAAATATGAAATTTAAGTTGCTATTTTATCTGCAAACTAAGAGGAAGTTGTTAAAATAATATAGATTTACATGCAAAATAATAGGGAAATAGTAAGAAGTTATTAAAATAATATAACACTTCTTTATTTTGGCACATCTATTCAGCCACATTAACTTTTGATGTATTTTGTTTTTCTTATTGGATATATTTTGTTTGATTTTATTAATATAATTTTGTTTTTTTAATTTTTATTTATTAAATTAATAATTATTCCTTTATAACAAAAATAAAAAAATTAAAAGGTATTATATATGCCTCTTATTGCATAAAAAATGATCTTTCAGATGCGGCTGAAGGTTAAAAAAACTATATTATTTTTTTCAACTTGATTTGGTAAATTCAAACTATAAATTAATTAAAATTCTCATGCTATTAACAGTAAATTTAGTCAACTTTATTTCGAAGATATTACATGTTTTTTAACTGTGTTTGTTTGTGTTTAAAACCTATGGAGGGATTGATCTCCCACACAACAAGATCTTTCTAAATACTTAAATTCGGAAAAATCACATGAAAATTTAACCAACCATCTTGCAAAACCAACAAAGAAAGCTAAAAAAAACAAGAAAAAAAAATTAATGAAATTAAGAAAGTTAAGACTCACCTTAGGAGTGGCGATGAGTGGCTAAAAACCAAAAACTATCTTGTAAAGTAAAGAGTATCTCTCTTTATAAATTTATTTTCTATTCAAACGCAACTTCTATTTGTATTTGGCATAACATACAAAAGTTGTTTTATTTGCGTTTTTTTGTCATGAAGATAATGTTGATAAATATAACAAAGAAATCCATATATACCTAACATCAAAGCTATAATTAAACTTCAGCACATATGCCTTCTTGGAGAAGGGGACTATAAGTTAGTTATAACAAGCAAATTTAAATGGCATTAATCAATAATACATTACTGGAGTAGTCAAAATGACACTGCTAAATAAATAATTGTCAGGTCGACACTGTGTTTTATGCAGTAAATCTTATTTTTCAATTTATTAGTATATCTTCGTACCAGGTTGTGAGCTTCATCAAATATGAGTACACTATTGCTCCAAGAAAGTTGCAGAGATTGTCTATCCTCGATCAATAAGATAGTTGTATGGAGCAAATATTATATCAACAACCTTGTAGAGTACCTTTGATAAATAATACGGACATCTGAAATAAGTAGACACAAATTGAAATAGAATATATTACAATTAGTACTGTTTGATGGTCAGTATATGGTAATCAAATTTTTTAAATAAAATTGGTTTGAGCCGTAATTTCTTATCCTTAATTTAAGATGGGTTAAAATAAATTAGCAACTTAATTCTATTTTATTAACAACTCTCTTGTTTTTTCTCTGAACATAATAAATAAAAATAATAATAAAAATAATATTGTTAATGTAATAAATAAAAATAAAAATAAAATTTAAAAAACATAATTATATTAATAAAATCAAACAAAATACATTTAAAAAAAATACAAGTTAACGCGGTTGAATAAATGTGCCAAAACAAACAACGCGTCGCTTGTAATTTTCAGATACATTATTAAATTAATTCTATTTTGTTAACGACTCACTCCTACGTTGTAAAATAAATAAAAAATAATAATAATAATAATAAAGTAAATTATATTAATAAAATTAAAAAAGAAATACATTAAATTGAAGAATAAAAAAAATACATCAAATTGGAAGAATAGGTTATCGTCAAACTCATCAGCTTTTTTTATTATTTTTATTTATTAAATTAACAATCCTTTTTTTATTATTATTATATTTATTGATTATATACAGAAGAAGAAGAATAAGAGAGAGTTGTTAACAAAATAGAATTAAGTTGCTAATTTATTTGCAAAATAAGAGGAACACGTTGTTTGTTTTGGTACATCTACTCAACCGCGTTAATTTGATTTATTTTTTTTCTATTAAATGTATTTTGCTTTATTTTATTAATATAATTTTGTTTTTTAATATTTTTATTATTATTTTTTATTAAATTAACAATATTTTATTTTTTTTTATTATTTTTTAATTATTTTTCATTGATTAGATAAGAAGAAAAAATAGGAGGAAATTATTAACAAAATAGAATTGTGTTGCTATTTTATTTACAAAATATATGTAACATATTATTTATTTTGGCACATCTATTCAACCACATTAAGTTTGATGGATTTTTTCTATTAAATATATTTTATTTTATTTTATTAATATTATTTTGTTTTTTAAAATATTTTATTATTTTTTATTTATTAAAATAACAATTATTCATTTACTAAATTAAAAAACAAAAAAATTAAATTGACATAGAATATCAAATCTTTTTGTTGATACAGTAAATGTGATTGGGGGAGATTTTGTTTGCCAGTTTTTAATTAAACAAATATGATAGTCTTCAACGGGAGTAAAGTAGTGCAGCAAATTAGCCAGAATTGTGTCTGCCATCAAATAAAACTTTGAATCGGTCAGAATTGGGTATGTCATCAAATAAACCTTTTGGAGCTAAGTAACAAACTACGTGCCAACATAAATTATATCCCAATAAAAAAAATAAAATGTGAATGCGCTTGCTCAACCACTCATCAATTTCACAACAACCACTCACCAGCAAACAAGTGCTACTATAAATTCACTCATCGACTGCACAATGATGTACGTTGCAAACTCCACTTGCAATATGCAGATAGTTCAGGATCTGCATTCACAAACTATTACAACAGGTTTGTTTTTTCCCATTACTATATGCTCATCCTGCAATTAAACTTTGTTGGCTATTCTTTCCACGCACACAATCATATTATTTTTAATTCAACACACACAATCATATTATTTTTAATTCAACACCTCATTCCTTTCTTGTCCCATCTTGAACAACACTTCAACATACATGAAATATAATAGCATAAACATAAAGCTAAAGATTAAGCCAACTTTAAATAGTTAGTTCCCTTTTAGTAAGCTATGTAAAGAAGTGGAAAATTTTGGTTTGATTTTTTTTTGGAAGATGTATAAGTGATGTGTATGTTATTAGGTTTGGAATGTGGTGTGAAGTTAAAAAAAATGAAAATATACCTTTCTCATAATATAATCTTCCCAATAGTGAACAACTCACACGGAAACACAATTATCACCGAACAACCTCAACATCAAATATTCAGAAGTTACTGATGGGCCAGTCTGCAGCTACACTCTTGTGAACATTATATTATGACAAAGTGGTAACAGTTGGCATTTGTTCAATCAACTGGATTCACTAGCTTTTGGCTTACTTTTAACGGGGATAATTTAATGTATTCCTATATACTTCCTTGTCTTAATCTTTCTAACATATTCTTGAAACACAATTAGCCTTCAATGCATTATTATTTTCTTTCTTTTTAAATTCGCAAAAGCATTGATATTCAATTGTATAGTCTTTTTACCATGTCAACTTCCTTCCTATCTTCCCAGTAACTTCCTATCTTCCCAGTACAATTTTACCCTTCTTTTGTTGCTACTTGTGTCTGTGTTGTTGGCTTATTTGCAAGTGGTGATGTAAAGGTGTCATATATATAATGACTTTGTTATATAATGACTTTGTTTTGTACTGTCACTTGTCAAATATTGTCAAATATTATGATTAGTTTTAGATGTACCAACATTATCTTGATGACAAAAATGACCAGGCAAATAAAAATCTTCATGAACTTTCAAAGGTGAGATAGAAATTTACTAATGGAATAGACCAAATATTGATGAAGCTATAGCAATTTCTTCTGTAATTTAGTTTTAGATTATAGATAAAACAAAGGAATTTGTTGCTGTTGCAATTTTAAGAATTGTATCTTTCTTTAATAACAATTACTGCTTTGAATTTATTTTTTTCTTTTAGAAAAAACAAATTGTATTTATGCCAAATATAAAAAACAAAACATTCTCTCCATCAAAACCATTTCCATAATATAAAATAATTTCTACTTAGCATTCAGATCGGGAACAAAAAAAAATATCATGACTCTTTTCTAGAGTAATGTTAAGGCTTAAAAAAAAATCTATTTAGTTAAAAATTTAGTTAAAAATGTGATGTTACAGACCACATAATAAGCTTTTAAGGCTTATAAGGTCAGCCTATTTAAATAAATATAAATAATATTTTTTTACTATTATAATTATTATATTAAATTTTGATCTTTTTGTTATATATTCAACTTTTAGCAATTTATGCATATTAACTTCATTTAGTTTTTGACATATTTAAATGTATTATTATAAAATAAAATTTAAGTATGATGTATATAAAGTCATATTCTTCAAAATGTAATGTTAAATATCAAAATAGAACTTAATTTCATTGACATATTAACTTGTTAATCTATTTAAAGATTTGTTTGATGTTTTATTCAAAATATTTAAAATGAAATAGACAGGCTAATAAGTCATACCAGACTTCTATCGAGGTCAAATTCAAGCCTAAAAAGTAAGTCTATGACATGCCACAAGTCAGACTTAGACTTTGAATTTTTTGACAGGTCAAACTCATGTTTAGCAAAGTCTAGCTCAGCCCAGACTATTCCCACCCCTATATACCAGCAGCCTATTCTAGAACTTCTAGTCCCAATCGAAGCATATCTATCCGTAAATGGATTTGTATTTATAGCCACTCCAGTCATGCTCGTTGTTTCTCTAAAGTTTTTTTTTTTTTTTCCTGAGAACATGGTCCACCATAAATTATTATTTTCGCTATTCTTCATCCACCGATGCAGAAAATGGTCCAGTTTTTCATTCTCGTATGAGGTCGGCGCCTTCCAGGAATGCGACGATAAAAAAAATTAGGACATTTTGGTATATATTTTTCAATTTGGGATATAATAGTTAGTTTTAAAAAAAAAAAGAGATATATACATAAAAAAAACCAGTAATTGCTCAAAAATAAATAAATAATAATAATAATAATAATAATAATAATAATAATAATAATAATTTTAAAACTGTACTAAAGTATATATTTACTTTTAAAGCAAGGTGGAAAACAAGAACCAGAAAAGAATAAGTTGTCATGTATTGTTCGTTAATTAGTCAAATTGATTCTTTTATTTTAAAATTTAATAGTTTTAATTAGTGATTTTTTAATTAAAAATGGTAATGTAATATATAATAAACAATATGTTATATGATACGGTGTTGAATGATTAAACTTTCTAAAAATTGCAATTAAATCATCTAAAAATTTCAGTTTCAATTTCTACAATTATTCATTTTTGTAATTTAATAAAGAACATATAAATAATTAATACATCTAAATGATTCTACGTCATGAGATCGTCTATCACATCATTTAAAATATATTAAATCACAATTTTTTAATTAAAATATCTTTAAAAGACAAAAATTATTAAATTTTAAAATAGAAAAATCAATTTTATAAATTGACTAAAAAATACGAAAACTTAAATTGCAATTAATCTTGAAAAGAAAAGAAAAAGCTCTTGATACCGGCTTGAAGCAATCGAAGCATACATAATAGTGATTGTAGAAAGCAGAAAATGAGGGAAAATAATTCCATTGCTACTAAACCATTAAATAAGTTTTTTATATTGCCTTTATAGCTGACAATATAGTTATTTGATGGATGATTACACACTTCGTTGGTTATTATAAGTAAAAATAATTATTTTTACAATTATTAAAAGAATTAATTAGTTATTAAGTTCTAGTTCAACTGATAAAATGTATTATTTTGGTTGAAAATAAAATTTACAATCTCTTCTAAAACAAAAAAAAATAATTAAATGCAATTAATTTTCAATGTTTCATGTAAAATATAATTCGAATTTACTAAATCATCTATTTAAATGTCATATACTCAACTACTAATAATAAATATTTTTTTTATTAAAGTAAGAATATATTAGAAATATTAGTATTAAATGAGTCAAAAATATTTAATATTTTCTTATAATAATAAATAAAATTTGATGTTATTTTTTTGTTTATAATAGTGATCGGAAAGAGTAAGTAATTTCATGGTCACATATCATTCTAAGATATATCAAGGCATGGGAAAAGAGGTTTTTTTTTATTTTAAAAACGTGATTTTTTTTGTTCAACTAAAAAAAATTGTGAAGCTAAACAATGCAGAGAATTACCTATACAATTTGGTGCATGTTCTAGAAACTTGGATCCCTTTGGTCATATAGAAAAATATTAGTTATGAAAATAAAAATCTCTTAAATATATCTTTTAAACGATTAGTCTTTAAAATTGTGCAAGAGAATAGATGCACTTTTTTTCCCCACAAAGCAATTCCCACTTCATCTCAAAGAATACTAAAACCATCTTCATCACTCATCTTTATGTAACACATTATGGCCAATACAAACACAAAGAAGGAAGAGAGTTCCATTGCAAGTGCTCCCCAACCAATAACATCAGAATGCTTTAGTATAGCTGGAATTGCAATGCTTCCAACAGCTGAGGCTCCAGTTAAGAACTTGGTTGCATTCACCCACATGCTCCATCATTAATCACACACCATATAAATAAATTAATTAATTAAAATTAAAATTAAATTATTCAATTTCCAAGCTTGAACTCATATATAAACTTTTCTGTTTGAAGGTTAAAATTAAGATCTTGCTTGAAAGTTAAGTTAACGGTTTACCTGCTATCTGAATCAGAAAATAAAGAAGAACTTTCTGACCCTGCAAAGAACAGCAAAGGCATGGGAAGAAGCACATATGTTATTGCTGCAAAAAAACAAAAACACCAGATATTAATTATAATAACATTAGAGATTTTTCTCATCACATAACAATCTCATAAATGAAAAGAAGTAATTGCATAGTACACTATACTGGAATCAAATTCAATTATCCTTTTAACTCACCAGTTAGCATTGGCCACCAATTATTAAACAAGGAACATGCCTGCCACATAGAACATATTCAAGTATCTCTTGTCACATATTTATGCATACCATCAACAAAAAATAATAGTAACCACTAACCAACAAGGAGGGGAAAAAAGTACCGACCAAAATTTGCAAGACATTCCTCCAGAGACCAAAATGGCCAAAAGGACTAGTTTGCCTGTGTGCAAGCACTAACGAACATATCCTCGTAACTCTGCCATCTCCAGAGTCTCACTTCATTTTCTTGAAATCAATACCTGAAGAATAATATTATAACATATTGCTATGAGAATTAGAAGAAAATGTTATATAAAGTGCAAGATACACAAAAGTCATGTATAAAGTTGATATTATTTTATATAAACATCAGTTAGTCCTTATATCTGTAGCACCGATACCGACACATTGATTACTTTCAGTTAATTCATTTTTTAAAATTATTACAAGTGTCAATAATAATGTTATGTCCTGTGGTCGTGTCAGTATTTTTGCTTCAGACTCTTCATCCTTATCGATTGTTATTAAAAATGTTGATAATATATTTTACGAAATACCACCTATAGAAGCACACTCAAAAGAAAGTGTCTTTGATAGCAAAAGCAAAATTAAATCAGGCTCCATTTAAGATAATCACGACCAAGTACTGATGATGTCAAACACCGAACAAAAGCCACGGTTGTTGTGAGCTAGCTAGCACAAGTAAAAGCAGTACTATATTTTATCCCAAATTCCCAATTTTTGAAAATAAGATTACATTGAAAACATCATCTATAAGAGAAACTCTAGCATACAAAAATTAAGCACAAAATCAGCAGCATGAAGAAAATTCATAATCAAATCAAACCAGTTTTCTTTTCCAATTTGATAAGCATAATTATTATTATACAAGGCAAGAAATAGCAAGCAAAGCGAGTAGAATGAAAGAACTGAATAAGAAGGCAGCAAGTAAAGAGCAACAAAATGGAACATATACATACATATATACATACATGCTTGAAAACGAACAAAGGAGAAGTTATATTAGACAGAAAAACGTAATAAATTAAAGAGAGTTCGAGAAATAAATTGATACCTGACATCTAAATCCGAATGATGTGTCTACATCCACATATTTTTTTCTTGCAATACAACTTGCCACCACTGTGCGCATCTACTTCTGCTCATCTACCAGATTTGTACATAAAGAAAACACAAATACGTAAATTTGTGTTTTCTTTATATTTGTTGCTGTTAAAGTTCTCAAGTTGCAACAGCAACAAATTCCTTTGTTTTATCTATAATGTATATTCCATCAGCAAATTTCTATTTCACCTCTTGAAACATCAAGAAGATGAGTTTTATTTGCCTCGGTTTTTTTTGTCATCAATATAATATTGATAAATATAAGATAGAAATATTGATAAATATAAGATAGAAATATTGATAAATATAAGATAGAAATCCCTACGTAGGAAACATCAAAGCTATAAACTTCACCCATTCATCTTGGAAGAAAATAACAGAAGGATAGGAACTACACACAAAACAACTGTACCTATTACATTTGAGAACAATGAAGATACATCTAAAACTAATCCTATCATATCAATTGAAGATATTTGCGAAGTAAGGCTAATTGTGTTACACATAATAGAGAATATGTTAAAAGATTAAGATAAAGAAATATGTGGTGTGAAGTTAAAAAAAAGTGGAAGTAGTATAGGGAATGCAGCTAATCGAACAAATGGGTGATAATAGTAAATGGTTGGCAACATATCTTAATCTTTCAACATATTCCCTTATATGTGTAACACAATTAATCTTGGCAAATATTTGATTGTCATTATTTTTTTATATGTATTTGTAATAGGTACAGTTTTGCCTGTAGTTCCTATCCTTTCGGTTATTTTCTTCACATCTCTGAAACCACCGGTAAAAACTTACTAATTTTCATGTTTGATTGTTTCTTGCAATTTGTTTAATTTCTTTGTTTTTGGAAGTGTTGGTTTTATCGTGAAGATATCATTATGGATTTTGTTAAATTGAACAGGGAAATAGATGATTTTTTGTGAGCATGCAAATATGATTCTTCACCAACTATATTTTACACGCGTAGTGGATGATCAATTGGAAGGTCGAACAAGTAACAAATATGGGGATAATTTTCAAGTAAGCTAGCTCACACAAATTGTTAGTTATGGTGCTTGTCATTATACTTATGTCTTAGGTGTACTATTGCAATTTAACAATCTGGTAAAAATTATGTTAATTTATTGTATAAGTCGGGCTAAATTTTTAGAGTTTTAAAATTACATTTTATTAGGATAACATTACGATCGACGCATTTTCGATAACACATAATTCATTTAGTGTTGGAGTATGTATATCTCACCATCTCAGTCAACAACTCGGAACCTATTAAAGTGTAGCTCATGACAAGCACAATAAGTCCTATATCAAGCAAAGTACACTTTATGGTCTATTTAGTTTCACCAAACTAACCATTTGATTTATTACTTTTTTTTTTAACATTTTGAGTCGTTTAATTCATAGACATTGTGACCATTTTTAACAAATTTCCTTACTAAAATAATAATGTGGTCATTACGGATTTAACGTGATAAATTTAAATAGTATTATTATATACATGATATTTTAAATTTGATTTTTTTTATTAAATAAACTTAAAAAACCTTGAGATGTTATGTTTCTTTATTATCTTTCAACAAACTGATAAATAAAATGTTGATTTGGTTCAGTTCAATCAGGTTGACATTCATAAAAAATAACATATTTAATTTAAAAATACAAATTTTTTTTTCTAACACTAAATTTTTATACTATTATAACAATTACGTAAACACTTTTTAAACTACAATGAGAAAAATAATATGTAAATTATTAAAAAATCCTTAAATACAACACATATTTAAAATAGCACTATTGATATAATCTAATGATTATATTTAGATATAAGTGATCGATTTTAAATGAAGTAAAATTATAGTCAAATCAATAGAAATTGAGTTTATCTGGTTCGATTCAAATTGAGCTCAAAATAGAAGAAAAAAAATCAATTTAATTGATTTCGATTTTTTTTTTTAATTTATCTGGTCATTAGTTTGATTTTTATATCTATAGAAGAAACTCAAAACACATATAATTGAAATTTAAATTGAAAGATGTAGTGTATTTTTTTAATTAATATTTTTTTGTAATTATTTTATAAATTATTTTCATTTTACAAAAAATTGTTTTCATTTTACAAAAAATTGTTGGGGACATTGGGGTGGCCGTGGCCCCCTATGTTCCCACTAAGATCCGCTATGCTGGGGGTGGTTTATTCAAATATCTTTGATGTACACCCCATATGGGTGTATATAGCTTCAGATATTTTAGATATAATGTAACAAAAAAAATAGATAATGATAAAATGAGATGAGTTAATAGTGACCTGGACAAAAATATAAAGGTATTTTCATTTGTATTTATTTTTCAAAAATGTTATTTCACCACATTTTGACACAATTATTCACCGTATATGGTTAGCCATACATTTTATTTTATAAAACAATATTTTTGTTAATAAAGGAGACATCTTTATGTGACTCATATACAAGTTTATGTCATTAATTATTTTTAATATTTTATTAACTACTAAAATGTAAGTCATTGATTACTTATTTAACATATATCTCACTAATCACTAAAATACAAAACATTAACCAACGATTTAGTGGTTTAAAGAAGTATCTAAAGTGGTTAATAAGATGTATTTTAGTGATTCATTATTAAATAAATGGTTAATGATTTACATTTGAGTGGTTAATGAAATATTCAAAAAACTTAATGACATAAACTTGTATATATGTTACAAAAGTGTTATTATTTTTTTGGCTTAATTTTATTTTTAGTCCCTCTATTATTATTATTATTATTATCAATTCACGGAATTGGTCCCTCTATTTTAAACGTCAACAGTTTTGGTCCCTCCCTCAAATTTTTAAACTAAAAAATGACAATTTGACATATTTTAAATGACATGACATACAATTCTATGATATAGAACCATTTAGATGCATTAATTATTCATATGTTATCAATTAAATTAAAAATATAAAAAAAATTGGAAGTTGAAAGTTAAATTTTTACGGCGTTTTATTTCAATTTCATGGGCGTTAATCACCCTAAATCATCGTATTATGTATCGCATTATTTAAAGCATCTCACGTCAATCATTTTTTAGTTAAAAAATCAGAGCAAGAGACCAAAACTGTCGACTTTTAAAATAGGGGGACCAATTTCGTGAATGAGTATAAATAGGGGGACTAAAACTGCAATTAAGTATTTTTTTTTTTGCAAACATAATAGTACAATGTATACATACGATGTGTGTCAACAATTGTGTTCCAATAATACAATCGTTTATTTTTGCTAAATTACCCATAATTTATTTTTAGATTTCATTTTACTCACTTAAGTTTTCTATTTTATTTTTGTTCTTTTCAAGTTAGAAACAATGGTCTTTCAAAAAAAAATCGTTCTAATTGGAGTTCTTTAGTTACAAATATAAATATGTGTTCTTTAAGTTGTCTCTTTGAGTTTGTCAAATATTGAATATGTTAGTCATTAAGTTTTGATGATTAAGAAGAAATAAAGAAGGCTTGAATGTATATTTGGTTCTCTATTTTATTTAAAATAAATTTTTAATCTATTTATTTCTAAAGAGTTTTTTCTTTTTGTCTATTAATTAATTTTTTGGATTTTATTGATCTCTACCATTTTTGATGATATGACGGTCTCATTAATGATATGACATTTAGATAAAATTTGTGAGTTAGATACAATATTTTACATATCATTATCGTTGTAATTAATTTTATTATCTATATATTAAAACACCGACTTTAGAGGGTCAAAACACCAATTTTAGAAATGAAATAACTAAAATTTCATTTTGGATGAAATAGAAAAATTAAAAATACATGTAAACTAATAAAAAAAAATATAAAAAAAACATTTGTCGAACTCAAACAAGACACAAAGTATTTATCTTTTTCAAATGAAAATTGGACATAAAAAATAGACTATTTATAAGTTAAGGATTAAAATATATATAAAAGAATTTAGGCTTAATTGCAGTTTTGGTCCCCTTATTTTAGCTGAATCACGAAAATAGTCCCCCTGTTTTATTTCTCCCCAGTTTTAGTCCCCAAACATAATTTTGGTAAAAAACTTGATGAAGTGTCATTTTTTTGTGCTTATTTAAACAACATGCCTCAAGATATTGTGGTGCAACAATTGTATATGAAATCTATGATCATAAATGATATAGTGTGGCTTAAAAAAATGACATTTCATCAAGTTTTTGACCAAAATTCTGTTTGAAATACCAAAACTGAGGAGAAATAAAATGGAGGACTACTTTCGTGATTCAGCTAAAATAGAAGGACCATAACTACAATTAAGCCAAAAACTTAATATGTTGTGCATAGTACACAACTTATGTTATTTGTACATATTAGAATTGGATTTGTGTTTAAAAAAAAAAAAGAATTAACCTCGTTTTTATTATTCTTAAAAATGCAATTTTCATAGCTTATTTTCCATCTTCTTAAGATCATATTATTCACCACAATACACAAGGCTTCCATCTCCACGTCAACAATTTAAAATAAACACAACTTTTAATTAAATAAATAAATAAATATATTTTGAGAAGCACGACATGGATGTCCAAGTAACAAGAGCTTGGATAAGTATAATCGACCGAATGTTGTACATGAATGAACATATTTGGGCCCAAAATGTATTGGGAATTTCCGAATAAGTGTTTGGGTTTTTTTTTAGGATTGACAACAAGTTGAAAGGGTGAGCGGAAATAATGAGATCAAAATGGGATCAAGATCTTCTAATTTTAATTTTTTTTATTTTCATTGATTTTGTTTCTACCTCTTACTTAACCAAATTTTTTTGTCATTTTTATTAATTTATTTTAATCAACAATTTCTCACTAAAATACATTAAAATTATCAAAATTACCAAACACCAAAATAATGGAATCCAAATTCGTTGAAAAGGTGGCATTCAATTTATGGTCTCTAGTTTTCCGAGCAGAGAGCTTTAATTTGAGGGATGAGGTGGGGTCTGGAGTATTCAATTCATTGAGACAAGGTCATTCTCTATGCTGCCATTGCTAACAAGTGGTCAAGTGTTCATTAATCATTAGTAGTTGATAAAATTATTTCATACACTGTTTAATTTTCCTATATGTAGAAAAAGGTAAAGATAGCGATAGGTATCAATACAATTTAAAATTGCTTAAATTAAAAAAAAGATCGAATTTGTAAATTTAGAATATCTATGATCATAACATAAAACAACCAAATATTTATAAATAAGAAAAAAAAATCTATAGTTATAATAAAATTAAAGTATATAAAATAAACATTTATCTAGAGTTGCAATGTTAATAACGTCAAAATTATTGATCGTATATACATTAGATCAAAATTGTTTTGCCAATATGAATCAAATAAATATCGCAACAAGATGATAAATCAAAACGCCGTACTAAGACAATAAATAAAATAAACATCGCACTTAGCCGACAAAATTAAAAAAAAATAAAATAAATTTATATAAAAATCATTTATTTATATAAAGGTAAAAAAAATAAATATATCAAATGAGTAATTTTATGCCATTAAAACATTTTTCTCCGATAGAGAAATAGCCAAAAAAAAGCTAAAGAAATTAAAAAGACAGCGCACTGATTTTCACTCTAAAGAATACGGTAAAATAGTCCATTTTCTTGGTTATTAAAATTTTAAAAATATAATAATATAATAGTTGATAGATTTAAATATTTTTATGTATTCAAAACTAAAATAATAGAAAAGAATACGTTGCACCGCGCAAGTGCGAACTGACATTGTAGCTTAAAGTGACCAACGCCGCTCATTTATTTTTTGTTATAGATGCTTCTACTATTATATAATTTAACTATTATTATATTATTATAATAATATAATATACGGTAAAATAGTCCATTTTCTTGGTTATTAAAATATTAAAAAAATAATAATATAATAGTTGATAGACTTAAATATTTTTATGTATTCAAAATTAAAGTAATAGAAAAGAATAAGTTGCACCGCGCAAGGGCACACTAAGATTGTAGCTTAGAGTGACTAACGCCGCTCGCATTTATTTTTTGTTATACATGCTTCTACTATTATATAATATAACTATTATTATATTATTATAATGATATAATATACAGTAAAATAGTCCATTTTTTTTGTTATTAAAATTTTAAAAATATAATAATATAATAGTTGATAGACTTAAATATTTTTATGTATTCAAAACTAAAGTAATAGAAAAGAATATGTTGCACCGCGCAAGGGCGGACTGACATTGTAGCTTAGAGTGACCAATGCGGCTCGCATTTATTTTTTGTTATACATGCTTCTACTATTATATAATATAACTATTATTATATTATTATAAATAAGTAATAAAGGTTTACCACATTTGCCATATAGCCATATATAGCGTCAAATTAAACTATTGATAAGTTTTTGGAAATTGACTAACCAGAGAAGAGACTTTGGCAACTTTTTATGTTATTTTTTATGAGTATAAATATAAGTAATTTTTTATTAGTTACAATAAAATTCAGTCAAAAAAATTAAAAAAATAATAAAAGTGATCATGAATAAAATTAATTGATATGAAGAATGCATTGTATCTTTTTATAAGTGAAAATTTCTTCTTTTTTGCAACTTAAAAAAATTTGCTAAAACAATTAGTATAGTTTCAATTATATATGATTTTTGTGATATGCATGAGAAATGTTCTATGTTTTGATAGATTATTAATATAGTTAGTTAATATAAATGTCATTTGTTTTAAAGAATTTAGATAGGTTACTTTGTAAATAAGAAGAAGTTTTTCAAATGTAAATTTATTATTGGTTTAAATAAATGTGTTTTTGAAAGAATATTATACTATATATATTGTCAATTGTTAGAAGGGTAATCGGATATTGAGTCCGTTTGTTTAAAATTTTAAAAAAAGATTTTTATTTTATATTTTTAAAAATGATTTTTATGATATTTTTTTTTAAAATAGTATAAAGGTTTAACTGTAGTTTTTGTCTCTCTATTATTAACAATTCACGGAATTGGTCCCTCCCTAAAATTTTTGAACTAAAAAATGACAATTTGACATATTTTTAATGACGTGACATACAATTCTATGATATAGAATCATCTTGATGCATTAATTATTAATATTTCATGAATTAAATTAAAAATATGAAAAAATTTCCGAAGTTGAAATCTAATTTTTTACTGTGTTTCATTCAAATTTTATGGGTGTTAATTATTCTATATGCTACGTTATTTAAACATCACATATAATAATTTTTTAGTTAAAAAATTAGAGAAATGGACCAAAACTGTCGACTTTTAAAATAGGGGGACTAATTTCGTGAATTAATAAAAACAGAGGGACTAAAACTGCAAAAAAGTTATAGCAAATCCAATTTTTCATTTGAAGTTTTATTTTTAATTTTTTTATAAAAAAGTTATAACAAAAATAAAAAATAAAATACTATAAAAATAATTTAAAAAAAAATCTTAAACAAACAAAAGCTTTGTTGTGATTGTAACAATGACTAAAATACACCACTTATAAAAGACAAATGACTAAAATAAATCAAAATAAAGATAAATGATCAAAACAAATATTAAATAAAAGATAAATAACTAAAACTATATTTAAATGTAACTACTTTTTTACTATTTGTACTTTTTAAATAATATTAAATGCATTACTCTCTAATTATTATTTTTCACTTGGATATATGATAATGGTAATCAATCAATAATTAAAAGGTTAGTTTAATAAAATCATTGTTTTTTTTAAACCTATTCATTATATTTTTTTAATCGATATATTACAAGATATATAAATTATTTTTTCCCCTCAAAATAGTAAATGAATTGCTATTGTGATTTCAAATATAAAGAAAAACAAGTAAAAAATAAATTGACCTATTTAGTCTAAAATTTGAGTTAAATATTTAAATTTCATTTAACTAATTTTTGTTTAGTTTGAGATTGGAGTAATAAATTATGCTAAAATCTCAAGTTGGTTAGTTAAAGTTTCAGAAGTGAAAACCAATGAATTGTGGTTGCCTAGTGAGTCTATTATTTCTTACCTTGATGACTCTGTCGGCGGATACAAAATCTACATCTACATTGATTCATTCTACATAACAAACACAAGGGTCAATTTTACCTTAAAATCATATACTCCATCTGTCAACACTCGTCTTCTTAGCATACACACACTAATGTCACTCACTTTCCACTTAACCTCTCTCTTTCTCTGCTAACTTTAACTCTTTTGATTGTGATCTACTAGACCAGTGTGTGGATCTATATTCTCTTTAGTGAAACAGAAGAAGAAGAAGAAAGAAGCCTCTTTTCGAGGTTATCCATTTTATCTCACTCTAGATTTCTCACTATATTTATATGCTTCTATGATCTTCTTTTACCCAATTTGGTTAAAATTCAACTTATATATACCACTCATTTCAGTTCTCACATTTGCACTGTAAAGTTTCGATTTTTATAAGCTAACTTTTCTGGGTTTTTTCTCTTTTCGTTAGATCTTTAGCTGATCCAGCAAAATTAGACAGATTTGGGGTTAAGGGAGTGTTGTGCTATGCTATGCAGTACAACAATAAAGCTTTTTTATTTTTTATTTTAATAGTTGCTATTTGGCTTCTATGAAATCAGACAAAATAATATATAGTAACTCACCAAAAATCATGTTTTTCAACATTTTCTTTGTCTCCGTATTATTAGTAGCAAACCCCTTTTGCATGTGTGTTTTGTATGCTTGTGTAGAAAAAAAGTAGTGATGTAACTTTGACTAAAAGGAAGTTAAGCTTGTTTACCTTCCTTTTGTTTATAAGGAAGTATAAGATCTTCACCTGCTAGAGATTGTGCTTCAAAACTACTTTGATCTCAAACTGTGTCAAGTATAATCATAGATATATAGTTCTGCAGCATATAATTACGGAAGAAAAATAAGTTATAAACATGGATTCTGTATTTCTTTGCTAGTTTCTTTCTAAATCAGACAAGGATTTAGTAACCTGTATGTTTTTATTTTTGTTAGCATTAAATATTTTGAGCTTAGATGATGATTTTTCAATAGATCAATGTTGGTGGTTTGATTGATTTGAGATGATCTACATCTATTTTAACTCGTGACTAACTAATTTCAGTGTGAACTGTCATAGGTTTAACCGTTCGATAGAAAACTGCCGAGTTAATGGGTTCTAAAAGTGCCGCATTAGGCAATAAATCACGAAGGCCTTTGTCGATTTTCGCTGTGCTTGCTCTATGTTGTTTGTTTTATCTCTTGGGAGCATGGCAAAGAAGTGGTTCTGGAAAGGGAGACAGCCTTGCATTGAAGGTAAATAAGTTGCAGACAGACTGCAACGTTGTGCCGAATTTGAGTTTTGAACCCCATCACAATTATGTAGAAATTGTTGAATCGTCTGAACCGAAAGCTAAAGCGTTCAAGGCGTGTGATGTAAAATATACTGATTATACGCCTTGCCAAGAGCAAGACCGAGCAATGTCGTTCCCGAGGGAAAACATGATCTATAGGGAAAGGCATTGTCCACCTGTAGAGGAAAAATTGCATTGCCTTATACCTGCACCCGAGGGTTACACGTCTCCTTTTCCTTGGCCGAAA
This sequence comes from Cicer yamashitae, assembly GCA_037974755.1. NCBI lineage: Eukaryota > Viridiplantae > Streptophyta > Magnoliopsida > Fabales > Fabaceae > Cicer > Cicer yamashitae. The sequence goes on from JBBPBQ010000002.1 coordinate 11,937,531, forward strand.
AGCCGCGATTATGTCTACTATGCTAATGTTCCTTACAAGAGTTTGACAGTGGAGAAGGCTGTTCAAAACTGGGTGCAATTCCAGGGAAATGTGTTCAAATTTCCAGGTGGAGGGACCATGTTCCCTCAAGGAGCAGATGCATATATTGATGAACTTGCATCGGTTATTCCAATTGCAGATGGTTCTGTCAGAACGGCGTTGGACACTGGTTGTGGAGTAAGTTTTCATGTCAAATAATGCTTTTGATATATTGATAGCATGCTGTTTTTCCTTGTTTTATATACAACGGTTCGAAAAAGCTTCGCTATCATGAGTTTGTCTCTACGATGAGGAGATAAGGGTGAATCTGAATCCACCCTTCAATTTTGGTGGCTCGGTTTGCTTGCTTTCATTAGTAATACCTTTCAATTTGATTCTTGATTGTTCTAACAATATAGGCATGAATGATTATGTAGGTTGCAAGCTGGGGAGCATACTTGCTAAAGAGAAATGTGCTAGCTATGTCCTTTGCTCCAAAGGATAATCATGAAGCACAAGTTCAGTTTGCACTCGAACGAGGAGTACCTGCTATTATTGGTGTTCTTGGTACAATCCGTCTCCCATACCCATCAAGAGCCTTTGATATGGCACAGTGTTCTCGATGTTTGATACCATGGACTGCAAATGGTTAGTGCTAAATTAGACAGTCCATATTACTGATCTAGAAAATAGTTTATTGGCGAGTTCAGTGTAGCATTAACTTTTGTTGATCCATTTCCTTTAAGTGATTTCATATTACTTATTAATAAGACCTTCTTCAGCTACCATAAATTTCATTATATTTTGTTAATAGTTACCACATTTATATGTGACTTCAAAGGCATTAGATCAAGAATTGTAAAGCATCTAGCAGTGATATGAAACACTGTTTAGAGAAATTAACTTGTTGACTTTCCACCCAATGATTGATTGAATGCAGATGGCATGTATCTAATGGAAGTTGACCGAGTTTTAAGGCCTGGTGGATTTTGGATTTTATCTGGCCCTCCAATTAATTGGAAAACGTACTACCAAACGTGGAAGCGATCAAAGGAGGATCTGAAGGCAGAGCAGAAAAAAATTGAGGATTTAGCTGAAAGTCTTTGCTGGGAAAAGAAGTATGAAAAGGGTGATATTGCTATCTGGAGGAAGAAAATAAATTCTAAATCCTGTCAAAGAAAGTCTCCCGATTTATGCGAATTAGATAGTGCTGATGATGTTTGGTAAGTCCTACTCATCTTTACACACTTCATTCAAGCATCCTGACCATTATACTTATAATCATTTATTGTGGGAGGGGTTTGAATTACACTTTGTTCATATTGTTCCACAATTTTTTATTATAATGCTCTCATGAATAACTCGTGTATGATTATTATAGGTACAAAAAAATGGAGGTATGCAAAACCCCTATCCCTGAGGTAACAAGCAAAAGTGAAGTTGCCGGAGGGGAATTGAAGAAGTTTCCTGCGAGGCTTTTAGCAGTCCCTCCTCGAATAGCTAAGGGCTTTATTCCAGGCGTAACGACTGAATCATATCAAGAGGACAACAAATCATGGAAAAAGCATGTTACTGAGTACAAAAGAATAAATAGATTGCTCGGCACTACTAGATATCGGAATTTGATGGACATGAATGCGGGCCTTGGAGGATTTGCAGCCGCGCTTGAATCGCAAAAATCTTGGGTGATGAATGTTGTGCCCACAATTGCTGACAACACTTTAGGTGTTATCTATGAAAGAGGTTTGATTGGCATTTATCATGATTGGTAAGTTTCCAAAATCATCTTAATTGGCCGCTTCATATACTTGCCAAAAATGATTAATTAAACTGAGATTTATGGTTAATTGTGGTATGATCCTTCATTTATATCTATACTCTATCGTAAAGCAAAATTGGGTTTGGTTCCTATTATATTTTTTCTTTTTTCATATTAGATTGTGTACTATGAAATTGCAATGACATTATTTTTCTTTCTTTAGGTGTGAAGGCTTTTCTACATATCCAAGGACATATGATCTTATTCATGCTAATGGTTTATTTAGTTTGTACCAAGACAAGTAAGTTTCTTCCTTTTCCATGCACAAGTCATAAATTAGATTTTAATTGCCGATTTAAGGTTATTTATGCATACCAAGAAAACCAATTAAATTTAACTACTTTTGATGGAATTATTAGTCATACCCTTAATTATTTATTATCTGATTAACAGGTGCAACCTAGAAGACATCCTTTTGGAGATGGACCGCATCCTGCGGCCCGAAGGAGCGATCATAATTCGCGATGAAGTCGATGTCCTTAACAAGGTTAAAAAAATTGTTGGGGGAATGAGATGGGAAGCTAAAATGATGGATCATGAGGATGGCCCACTAGTGCCTGAGAAGATATTGGTTGCTACAAAGGAATATTGGGTTGGCATAAGTAAAAACAACACATCCAGTTAGAGGACTAAAAAAGAAAATGTCTTCAAAGCTTAGTGTAACATTTAAGCTTTATAATTAATAGAGAAGATTAAAGAAATGAAAAAAGTTGATGAATAAAAATGAAAAGAGAGAAGATTAATTAATAGAGAAAGCAAGTAAAAGCCTTAGTCTACGTCTGCCTTTAATCAAGTGTAGAACTGTAGATAAAATTAGTTTTAAATAGTCTAATTTATTTTGGAGGATATACTAAAACAAGTTTTAGATCCTCACCTAAATAAATTAAGCCAAGATGTTGAATTGGTGTTGAGATGGGAATGAGTGTTCATGAATGATGTAAGAATATTTATTTGTTGCAATTATATTCCGTTCGTTATTTAAAAAAAAGTTCTTTGTGTTCGATTTGCTACATTTGGCATGGTTTTGAGAGAATACTTATATATTTCTTTGAGAATACAGACTATACATTAACTTGCTACTATATTCAAAAATTGTGTAACTTATTTATTTATTTATTTAAAGTGTTGACATATTGTGATTTAGACATGTCCTTTATTCTCTATTTATTTTGATTTGAGAGTATTTTTTTTTATATAAAGAGATAAAAATGATTTGAAAATTTATTTAAAACCTTTAAAGTTTTCTAAATTTCTTCTTCTTCTTCCCTTTCATTAGAAGCCCAAACTCTATAAATATACATCTTCTGAAAGTGAAAATTCAGTTACATATTCAAGTAGTGTTTTTTACATATTGTGAGCAAACAATGATAGTAGATGAACAATCACTTTTGTGACGTCTTTTTTAAGTAAAAAATATTATTGACTTATTAACTACTACTAAAGTTCTCATCATTTTTAATGGGCCAACATTAGTATCCAATCAAAAAGCCCATACTAAATTTCTTGGTAGTCTAACCTTTTTTTTGGGTACAGTCTTGGTAGTCTAACTCCAATTGCTTATGTAAGTGTATTGAAAAAAACAAAGTGTGCTCTTGAGGGTTATTTATCTTGTACTCTTGGAATCATGAAGGTGAAGCTATCAGATTAGTAGAAGGTTGTTCACTAGAGAAGGGATCTAAGATTATGGTAGAAATAGGTTAGAATGATGAGTTGGGTTATGCAAGATAAAAAAAAAAAAATCAAGGTCTAAGTTCATGTATATTTCTTTTAAATGATATGATATGTATTTTTTATAAACTTATTTAATTAAATAATTGAATATATCTTTAAATATATTAACGAGTAAATAGATCAATGAGATTATATTTTATTTTGAGATCTAACATAATATTTAAAAAATTTAACTTTATATTTCATCAATTTAAACTCAATTTTATAATAATAAATTTAAATACATCAAATATTGATGTAGACTAATTAATGATTTAAATTATAGAAAATATTAACAAATTAATGATTTAACACAATATGCAATTTAATATAATAATAAAAAATTATTTATATTTATTTAAATAACTCAACTTTAAAGATCTAAAATACTTTTTCGATGATATGCAATTTAACAATTTTTAACTAAATAACCTTAAAAAAAATCTTGATGTTATCTATTTAAAAAAGATGTTTGACCTGAATTTGAAGTTGCATAGGTAATAGACCCCTATTGTTGGGTTTGAACTATTAAAATTACTTTTTACAGACGAGATGCTTAATGCTTTCGATAGGGGACTATAGGACCAATTGGAATTTGGAGCAATTATTCATATGATTATAGCCATTTTTTTAAAAATTCTTTGATAGAGTTTACTAAGAGGAGACAAACAAGTGTAGGCAAATTCTAACACGTACAAGTGAAAGATATGGTCTATGAGATGAGTTGTTTTTTTCACCATTAACCATATATATGACTAATCCGCAAACATTTGATGATGTTTACATGATTTGATTATTATTAGTGAAATGACATACCCTTTATTTTGTCAAAATTTTATCTATCAATTATGGTGACAACCGAGAAACAATAGTCCAATATAAAGAAACAATTTCAAATAAATCAGATGGTGATAATTGCAGCAAAATGGTATCAACCCAAATAAAGGAGATCACTGAAAAGAAGAAACTAAAGCCTCACCAACTAGAAGTTGAGAAATGAAAAATCCATTGGTTACATCTTTAATATATACGATATATAGTGAAAGTTAATCATAAGCCCGTCTAGCTCAGTTGGTAGAGCGCAAGGCTCTTAACCTTGTGGTCGTGGGTTCGAGCCCCACGGTGGGCGATTTCTTTTTTATTTACTTCATGGATGATTTAACAAGTGATATTTATGTCAACTCAAAATTTCAAAATTCATTTTACGTGTTAAAATTCTAAAATATTGATCTTTGTTCAAAATCTCTTTGGTCTTCTTAGTCTTAGAAATTTTTATTCTGTCTTGAAGACCTTTAATTAGTGCATCATATCACATCATGCATATCAATATTAAAATAAATTCCCTATAACTCTTTAGATATCCAATATTTATCTAACAAGAACAAACATTGATCCTTTGTGCCTAAGGTCCTTGTTAAAGGATGCCTCGTCCCCACCCACAACATAATTCCTTTTGGACTATGTTTATGCCTTAACAGGTCTTACCTACATATAGTTCTTTTCAACAAACTCGAAATGCATTAAAGCATATCTCTAAATTGATTATCACAAAGATAGAATAGATGCTCTATCCAGAAATTTATAGGTCCGATCCAAAACAAATGTATTAAATATCTGTCTTTCTACCAATTAAATTCCACATAAAAAATAACATTTAATAAGGAGTACATGGTACTCTTCATTAATCCATAAGGGAACCTAATTTAATACCTTTTCACATTCACATGCTATATTCCTCTGCATATCACTCTTATAGTAATCTAGTTTAGTAACATTTCATTCATTTTAGAATAAGCAACGGTATGGTAATCTTAAGGTTTTTCTTAAAGAAAATATATATTCAGAAAAAGACTGAATAATTTAATAATAAAATAAGTTAAAAAATAAGCAAGGGTTAGTAAGTGTTAATTAAATATCTAAACCTCACAAGGGCTAGGCAATTTCTGTTCATACAAGTTTAAATCCTAGAAGAGGCCTCATAATCGAGGGGAATGGATTCCCTAATATTTTTTTTTAAATGAAGGGATCATGTTTTTTATCTCCTATTTTAGATACATCTTGTGTTTAGATTAATCTTTTCTAATTGATATTTTTTCTGACTTGTTAAAAAAAAAACACAACAATCCATTCACTAATGAAGAGATTGTGAATACTATAGATTTTAAGTCTCTAGAGATTCAACTTCTCCAATTTTTTATACTCTCTTATAAGTTATAAAAGTGTATTTATTTTTTTACAATTATAAGTGTATATATTTAGATCAAATTTAGATAAAATATACATAATATTTTTTTTTATTTATATAAAAGACCAGAGTAACAGTTAAGAGTTTCAAATAGAGCATATAAACATATTCGACGTGGTATTTAAGTCATGAGACTTATCCATTTAATAGATTAGTCTTTTAAGTTAATTTTCATCGTGGACTTAAGTCATAACAAGTGATACTTTCATGGAAAGCCTTTCCCATAAAGGGCTATCTATAGACTAAAGTAAATCGAGTACTGATAACTATCAGATTATTGACAACGGAGTGAAAGTGTCGTAGACATTGGCTCTTAAAGAGTTTAAAAATATTAAGAGTTTCACGTTAAATTCTCAATAGAGTGAAACTCTTAAAAAACTTGACAATGTTAGCAGTTACAATTAAAATTAATATTATGAAAGTAGTCGTTGACGTTTGCTCTAAAAAAGTGACAATGTTAGAAATTTTACACTAAAGATTAATGTCGATAGAATAAAGTTCGTTATAGATGTCGACTCTTAAAATGATTAACAATGTAGACATTCTTACATTAAACATATAAAATGATCAATTTAATATTTAAACCACAAACTCTTTTCCCTAATAAACTAATCTTTTGGATCGACTAACGTGATGCGCTTGAATCATAACAGTGAAACTTCGATTATGATCCAAATGATTAAAGTTTACGGAGATATCTTATAATCTAAAATTTATAAGCATAATTAATTGTTGTCATTGTACTCTAGGGGGAGATTCATCCACGTCATTGATACCAAATGAGTGGATATGAAAAGTGAACCAAAGTGACTTTTTATGTGTTCAATCATGAAAAATTCAAAAGGAGTTCCACACCATTATTGATAAGAATTTGAATTTTGAAGCCATAACATACCAACAACACTGTATAAACAGAGATCTGCATCATTGGCAAATGGGTCCTTGTTCTTACTGTTGGGTGGGATCACTCCCCAAGTGGAACCACCAAGTTTATTATTATTATTATTATTATTATTATTGAAATAAATAAAAAAAAGAATATATGGTTTATTGGGCTTGACCCATGTAAAGGAAAATAAAAGGAAGGAAAGGGATCTCAAATCCCTAAGGCAAAAGGCAAACAAGCAAAACAACGACAGTAACCGCACGCACCAACGACAACCAGAGAAAAGGAAAAGAATTCAGGTTTTACTTTCTGTGAGAGTTATTTTGGCATACCCACTTTAGTGGAAGATTGTTATAAGGTTATTGTTGTTGATTGTATTCTCTATTGTTATTAGGAAGAGTGATTGATATTCCCTATTGTTATTAGGAAGACTCTGGTGTACCCATTAATTATTATAGTGGAAGGTTTTACTGGACTAGGTCCCGTGGTTTTTATTCTCTCAATTTGAGGGAAGTTTTCCACGTTAAAAATTGTGTTTGTCTCATTTAATTTTCTGCCAATTATTATTTTCTGTTTGGCCATTTATCTGCACAGGTGGGGGAAAAATATTCCGCATTATTGAGATAATTATCTCTAATTATCTCTGGTTTTTCCCAACAAAGTGGTATCAGAGCTCGGTTGAGTTGATTTGTGCATTTAAATGGAGGAGGAAAATAAAGGTCCGAATATGATTAAACTCAACTCTTCTAATTACACACTTTGGAAGACCCTCATAGAAGACATGCTATACAGTAAAGATTTGTATGATCCTATTGAGGGTGACACTGCTAAACCCACAGATAAATCTGATGCTGATTGGAAGAAGATGAACAGAAAGGCAGTGGCGTTGATTAGACAGTGGTTAGATCTGAGTGTATATCCACATGTTGAAACTAAAATAGATGCTAACAAGATGTGGGAAAAATTAAAAGAGTTGTATGAACGAAAGAATGTGCAAAATAAAGCATTCTTGATTCAGAAGCTGGTGAATATGAAATACAAAGATGGGGATTCAATGGCAGAGCATATGAGTATTTTTCAGAATACAGTGAATCAATTGACAACCGCTGAAATTAAATTAGATGATGAGTTGCAAGCGTTGTTATTGTTGAGTTCCTTGCCTGATAATTGGGAAGTCCTTGTTGTGACATTGACCAATTCAGCTCCAAATGGAAAGCTGAAAATGTCAACAGTTAAAGAGAGTATGTTGAATAAAGAAGCCCGAAGAAAGGAACGTGGTTTGGTTGGTTCTTCCTCAAAGTCAGAAGCACTCGTTACAGAGTCACGGGGGAGAAGTCAATCTAGAAACTTCCATAGACGCGACAACTCTGAAAGTCATAGCAAGTCAAGAAGCAAGTCGAGGACTAGAAAAGAAGTGATATGCTATCATTGTGGCAAAGCAGGTCACATAAAAGGAAATTGCAGGTTCCTTAAGAGAGATCAATCAAGGGAAAGAGATGAAGACAAAGAGAAGAAAAATGATAAAGATACAACAGCAGTTGCATCTGTTAGTAATGTCTACATTGTCTGTGATGATAATTCCATAAACCTTGCATGTCAGGATTCAACTTGGATTATTGATTCGGGTGCCTCATATCATGTTACTCCTAGGCGTGATTTCTTCTCATCTTACAATGTTGGTGATTTTGGCATGGTAAAAATGGGAGATGAAGGAGTATGTAAAATTATTGGTGTGGGAGATGTTTGGGTTGAAACTGGGATTGGTTGCAAGCTTCAATTGAAGAATGTTAGACATGTTCCTGATATTCGTCTCAATTTGATTTCGGTGAAAGCCTTGGATATTGAGGGTTATCACACTTACTTTGGTGGTGGTGGTATATGTAAAATCACCAAAGGGTCCCTAGTGGTTACAAAGGATCAAAGTTCCACTTCTCTCTATAGGATGCCTACGAAGCTATGCAAGGAAGAAGTGAATGCAATTGAAGACGCCTCTTCTGATTTATGGCATATGCGCCTTGGTCATTTGAGTGAGAAAGGACTCAATATACTTGCGAAGAAAAATTTTCTTCCTGTGAAAGGTACGTCTCTAAAAACTTGCACTCATTGTTTTGCTAGGAAACAACATAGAGTTTCTTTTCATAATACTGGTCCTCATAGGAGGCAAAATATTCTTGATTTAGTTCATACTGATGTTTGTATGATGGATAGTAAATCTCTTGGTGGTGCATCGTATTTTGTTACTTTTATTGACGACCACTCTAGAAAAGTGTGGGCCTTTCCTTTGAAATCTAAAGACCAGGTACTTGGAGTCTTCAAGCATTTCCATGCAAGTGTTGAAAGAGAAAAGGGAAGGAAATTGAAATGTGTTCGATCAGATAACGGTGGTGAATACAGAGGTCCGTTTGAAGAGTATTGTAGAGAACATGGAATCAGGTTTGAGAAAACAGTTCCAAAGACACCTCAGCATAATGGTGTTGCAGAGAGAATGAATCGTACGATTAATGACAGAATCAGATGTATGCTCTCTCATGCAAAATTATCGAAATCTTTTTGGGGTGAAGCAATAAAAACTGCAGTGGATTTGATCAATCTTTCTTCTTCTATTCCACTTGATGGTGATGTTCCAAATAGAGTGTGGACGGGGAAAAATGTCTCTTACCGACATTTGAAAGTGTTTGGCTGCAGATGTTTTGTTCACGTTCCAAGAGATGAGAGGTCCAAACTTGATAGTAAATCCAAACAGTGTATATTCGTCGGTTATGGTGATGAAGAATTTGGTTATAGATTGTGGGATCCGGTTGACAAGAAAATTATCAGAAGTCGAGATGTGATATTTCTTGAAGACCAGACTATTGAAGATTTTGATAAAGTTGAGAAACAGAAACCAAATTCCAGAAGTTACATTGATGTTGCGCCTATGCCCCCTGCAAAAACTTTTGTTGATGGGGGAGATATACAGGTAGATGATGAGAATGTAACTGATGATCATGTACCTCACCAAGATGAGCAGGTACCAGCTGAGCCACCAGACGAGTTTGAGTTGAGAAGATCTACTAGAGAACGTCAACCTTCTCAAAGATATCCTCCACACGAGTACGTGATGATCACTGATAGTGGAGAGCCAGAGTATTATCAAGAAGCTATTACAAATGTTGATAAAGAAAGGTGGTTGAAGGCCATGCAAGAAGAGATGAATTCCTTGCATGAGAATCACACATTTGATTTGGTAAAGTTACCTAATGGCAGAAAAGCACTCAAGAACAAATGGGTATACAAGATAAAGGCAGAAGAGAATAGTTCTCAACCAAGATACAAAGCAAGATTGGTTGTGAAAGGTTTTAATCAGAGAAAAGGTATTGATTTTGATGAAATTTTTTCACCTGTGGTGAAGTTGTCCTCTATCCGAGTTGTGCTTGGGTTAGCAGCTAGCTTGAACCTAGAAGTTGAACAACTTGATGTGAAAACTGCATTCCTTCATGGTGATTTGGAGGAAGAGATCTATATGGAGCAACTAGAAGGTTTCAAAGTCAAAGGTAAAGAGCAACTTGTGTGTAAATTGAAGAAAAGCTTGTATGGGCTTAAGCAAGCACCCCGACAATGGTACAAGAAATTTGATTCTTTCATGGAGAAACATGGATACGGTAAAACTACTTCTGACCATTGTGTGTTTGTCAAGAAATTCTCTGATGGTGATTATATTATTCTCCTGTTATTTGTGGATGACATGTTGATTGTTGGTCATGACACTAAAAAGATTCAATCTTTAAAGAAAGATTTGAACAAGTCTTTTGCAATGAAAGACTTGGGTCCTGCAAAGCAAATTCTGGGCATGAGAATTACTCGTGATAGGAAGAATAATAAATTGTGGTTGTCTCAACACAATTACATTGAGAAAGTGTTAGAGAGGTTTAACATGAGCAATTGTAAACCTGTTACTACTCCACTTGCTACTCATTTTAAATTGAGTTCTGATCAATGTCCTACAAGTGAGAAAGACAAAGAAGAGATGAAGAAGGTTCCTTATGCATCCGCAGTTGGTAGTTTGATGTATGCTATGGTATGCACAAGGCCAGATATTGCTCATGCAGTTGGAGTCGTTAGTCGGTTTCTCTCTAATCCTGGTAAAGATCATTGGCAAGCAGTGAAGTGGATTCTCAGATACCTCAGAGGCACTTCCAAAGTGTGTTTATGCTATGGAAGTGGTGAACCTGCGTTGGATGGCTACACAGATGCAGATATGGCAGGTGATCTTGATTCTAGAAAATCTACTTCTGGTTATATGATGACGTTTGCAGGGGGAGCTGTGTCTTGGCAATCAAGATTACAAAAGTGTGTTGCTTTATCTACTACTGAAGCTAAGTACATTGCAGCAACTGAAGCTTTCAAAGAACTCTTGTGGATGAAGAAATTCCTACATGAGTTAGGCCTCAAGCAAGACAAGTTTGTGTTATTCTGTGATAGTCAGAGCGCAATCCATCTTAGCAAGAACCCGACTTTTCATGCAAAGTCGAAGCATATTGAGGTGTGGTATCATTGGATACGAGACGCACTGGAAATGAAATCATTTCTAATTGAGAAGATTCATACTGATGAGAATGGTTCAGATATGATGACGAAGACCTTGCCTGTGTCAAAGATGATATACTGTAGAAAGAAGGCAGGCATGGTTGAGCAGTACCTTCCCACTTGAGTTGTGAGGGGGAGATTTGTTGGGTGGGATCACTCCCCAAGTGGAACCCACCAAGTTTATTAGTATTATTATTATTATTATTGAAATATAAAAAAAAAAGAATATATGGTTTATTGGGCTTGACCCATGTAAAGGAAAATAAAAGGAAGGAAAGGGATCTCAAATCCCTAAGTCAAAAGGCAAACAAGCAAAACAACGACAGTAACCGCACGCACCAACGACAACCAGAGAAAAGGAAAGGAATTCAGGTTTTACTTTCTCTGAGAGTTATTTTGACATACCCACTTTAGTGAAAGATTGTTATAAGGTTATTATTGTTGATTGTATTCTCTATTGTTATTAGGAAGAGTGATTGATATTCCCTATTGTTATTAGGAAGACTCTGGTGTACCCATTAATTATTATAGTGGAAGATTTTACTAGACTAGGTCCCGTGGTTTTTATTCTCTCAATTTGAGAGAAGTTTTCCACGTTAAAAATTGTGTTTGTCTCATTTAATTTTCTGCCAATTATTATTTTCTGTTTGGCCATTTATCTGCACAAGTGGAGAAAAAATATTCCGCATTATTGAAATAATTATCTCTAATTATCTCTGGTTTTTCCCAACACTTACCGTACCTAATTCAACCTTATATGTCTACTGAATAAACACTCAACCATCAACACATGCATTGCTGCATGTTTGACAACACCACAATATTATAACCCAACATTTTTGTTGGACTCTACTGTCTTGCAACCGATCAATAGTTCACGTAGACTGGACCACCGCGACCTTAAAATTTTAAGGGTTCAAAATATTAATTATATATTATCAATGTTTATAAATTATTATATATCTTGCAATGATCTAATGATATAATGTAATATTTTCATGCAATCAATTTTCAAAAGTTGTATTTTTTTGTGTGCGTAATTTTAATTATTAATTTTAGTTTTTAATATTTTTATTAAAAATCTAATTTTTAAGATTAAAATATATACCCAAAATTATTTATTTAAGACAACTATGCTCTGCAAAGCAAAACCAGTACCAAACATAGATCTCTTTGATTTATTTACAAGTTACCACCAACTCATGATTTAATTCTTTTTGAAAATTTTGTAAGTTACTAGTACATTGTTTGTTGGTTCTAATGTTTTTGAGATATTAGGTACCTGAACTGTAACATTCACGTGTACTATATTGTTTGTGATTTTAATTGGACCATAAATTCTATTCAGTAGTAAAACAGAACTTGTCATATAGTCGCTGAACTTTCTACTTTTCTAGTTCTAGTATAGAGTCGCTGAACTCATTAATTAAATCACAAAATTAATAAAATTGATAGTACTATTAAATTTATTAATAATTGTTATTGATTTTATATGTTTAACTTTAAAAAAAAAATAATTAATGTTTTTATTATAATATTTATCGTTGATAGTAGAAAAATATAAATGTAAATTAATTAAAAATATCTTAGTAAAAAGAGTAACGAACCTAATTGAAAATTTAAAGAAAATTTTATGAAAAAAGACAAATAAATTGTTTTTTTATATATAAGTACGGAGAGTGTATATGAAAACATACAAAAAACATGGCGTGGGAGACTAAAAATTTGCTCATGATTTAGCTTGCTACTTCACATGACAACATTTTTTTTCTGGTAATTAAAGACTGTGGGCAATTAATCTGGCTATAAAATAAGACTGAAAAATGAAATTAAAGTATAAGCTATTTAGATATGTGCATTTTTTTGTGATTATGTAATTGATCATCAATCCAATCACAAAAAGAATGAAAATTAGCATAGAATGACTAGAAATGCGATTATCTTACAATGTTGTAAGAGAAAATATATAAGATTTTTTTTTTGGGACCGCGTAGGACTTGTACGTTTGTATGAGAATTGTATATTTGAATGGTGTGGGGATTGAATTGATGGTACGATTGAGGAGTAAACTTGTAAATTAGATGATAGAACACACAATCATGGAACTTTATAATCAAAATTGTGATTAATCCAAATCACAACAACCATTTTGATGTTGGAGACATAAATATAATTTGTCAAACTCCAAAATCAAATTGTTATTCCTAAACACCTTTATTTCATTTTCACATATATAGCTCGTTCTTTGGGTTCTGTTTGGTTTTTTTTAGCTGCCCATGTGATAGGAGCCAATTATTCACTTTGGTTAACATTGATTAATCTCCACCGAAAAACTTAAATTCTAATTACTTGCTTAAATGGTCCAAGTAATTATAAGGTTGCATTTATATAGCTAAATATCTATTAAAGAAAAAATAAGTTAACGTAAACTAATTAATTTTACATTCACGTTTAATAAAAATAAAAGATGTGGTAGTTATTTTTAAACAATAAATATTAGATAAATAAACCACTAAATTCGTCTATAATATTTTAAATAGATCTATACAATTATGGATATTTTAAAAATGTTATTAATTCTATCCAATTTTCCTCATATTAATCTTTGTAATCGTATATTAAAATTAAATTGATAATAAATAATTAAATATATGAACTAAATTGATAATAAATTATTAAAATAAAATATATAATTGATAGTAAATTATCAATAGTCTTCTTGAAATATTCACAATATCACAAATCTATTTGAAAATACTCTACAAAATTAAAAATTAATTTGGTCGATTACCGTTATTAAATAGACTTATATAGTAAGATGGGGAATTAAATGATGGAGTATTTTACATTGTTGTACACAATCATTTAACTCTATCTATTACAAAATTACAAGATAAACTATGTTTAACTTTCATCTCTATTCAACGTAGAATTTAAGTATTTTTTTGATACAATCAAAATGGAAAAAGAAATTGTAATGAAAGAGGAACGATGGTGACGAAGTGCATGAAGAAAACAAACAAGAAATGATTGAATGATTCAACCATTTGGCAGGAGAAGGAAAAGAACATTAATTAGACGGTATTTTTGAAGTGTTTTTGGTAGAGACTAGAAGGGTCTCAAAGACTCAAGTGATGATAGATGCATTTTTGAAAATCACGGATGGATGATTGGATGGAAGGAGACAGAGATATCTATGGAGTGATCATGTGGGACTTAATTTCCACTACTTTGAAGATAAAAAAGCAACAACAAAAAGAGAACAATTTAAGCAAGTTTCTTGTTTTTATCTATCAACCATGCTAAACTGTGGGCGAGTCACTCTCACTAAATATCTTGATTCAAAAATTATTTTTCAACTTACGATTTTGATTTTTTTTATATTAGTATTATCTCTTTCCTCAAGTGATGATGAAAAACAAACACTAACTCGGAGTGTATTTTATTTCGTATATAATGTACAATATCAATTTTTTTTGTCCAAATGACATAATTGATCTGGAATTTCTATCTCCACGTAGTTACACAGCTTACAACATATATACTAGTCTATATATATATATATATACACGGAAATGGATCTCCTCATGTGAAAAAAAAGGGAAATAATGAGTTTATTTCAACCATTTATTTTTACTAATTTTACTTTTACATCTATTTTCTCTTTTATGCAAACATTTAATTGAATAGTAGATATCAACACATTACTCTCTCATGTGTATACTTTTATTTTATTTTGGTACTTTTTACCCCCTATTTCCATCTTACATCACTCATTATATTTGTGAATAAAAACCGAAGTCATATATGAGTCATATGTAGTTCGAGTCTTTGATATAAAGATGCAGTTTAAGAGTTTAATTTCTTACTCATTTGCATAGAAAATCACTAAAAATTTGGTAAAGACAAACAAAAATTCATTATGTATCTAAAAATGATGTATGATGTTAATCGAGTATGGTCAACAATCGAATTAGATTTAATAGATGCCTAGTCGAATGAAGGTTAGGCGAACTAAAAACAATCGAATTCGAGTTAAGTAGATCTTTCTCAAATCCAAAAAATCCCACGAGAGTGTTAGAGTGTCAGAATCAATGAAAGACATGTGGAATTTGACAATTCAACTATATGACTCGTGTTTTATGTTTTTAGTTCTTATGAAATAAAATGACTAATTTTACGGAAGATGATCAAAAGTGGTAATAAACATGTGGATAAGAGAAACAGAAATGCCGAGAGAGAACTAGGCCAAATGTATGGCACCACATAACATCTAGTAATAGCCATAAGCACAGACCATCACACAAGAATAGTCAAACGAGGTATCTTAGAGTTGGATTTTGTAGGCTACAATATTCTAGTAAGTAACATTAGTTTTGTCTATAACATGTATTGGACATTTTATTTTATACAGACAATCAAACTTATAATTTTTCTCGTGATGTAACTTTTATCATTTTTGTTTCGCATTTTATTTATGTTTTTTTTTTTAAAATTTAATAGCTCATAAAAAATTCAACTCCGTATTTAATTTTTTAGAGGAGTTAAGAAATTTAGAGTCAAGCCAATGAACATAGTTTCTTTCTTTATGCAATCATTTGAAGAAAAAAAAAATACTATTGAGAATTATTAGCTGAATTCTCGACTAACTTTTAAGATGTTGAACAAATGTTACAATTAATTTCTCTCTTTTTATCTTTTCGTGTACAGTGTAATAATATCATTTTTGTTATTGCTAATTTAGATAAGGCTTAGCTTAATTCGGTTCATGTTGGGGCCAATGTATATACATAAGTGGTGGAGGAAGAGGAGTAAGAAAGTCAAATAATTTATTGTGATCAATTTGTAAACGAAACCTTGATTGAATTTATTTTTTGGTGTAGATTTCTTTCTTGTTATTTTTGAAAAGTAATATATAGGTGATAGCGATCATTCAAAAAAAAAAATTATATAGCTTCTACATCAGGCATGGTAAAGATCTCTAGGAGTGCTTCAGGATTTCATTTTTATTGTTGTAAAAATTGTTGTAAAAATCTTGTGATTTCTCATAGCAACTTTACCTTTGGTTTCCCCTATTTTGTAATTTATGCATATGATGAATGACTTCAAATGTAGGGATTGTAAGTAGGGTATGGGTCTATTAGTCAGGACATTTGATACTACTTTGTATACGATTTTGCAAAGCAAAAATAGGCAAAAATCTTTCATGATTTGGAGGTTATCACATTTTCCTACAAGAACAATGGTTTTGTTTACCAAGGGAAAATTCTTGTTTGTTGCCAATGTGTAAACCATGAACGACTTTCTTGGTGCATAAGTCTTAAAGACTTACTCTCTGATCATTATTATATGAAAAAGAATAATTATTTTTTACGGATATTAAAAAATTTAGTCAAATTTACTTAATTTTTTAGATTTCGAACAAAATACAAATCAAATTTATTATATTGTCTATTTTTAATGTTATATGTTCAATCTTCTACATTAAATATTTTTTAAATAAATGAATAGTGTACTAAAAATAAACATTAAATGAATTACTTTTTGTTTATAATAATGATAAAGATTCAACCCAAAAAAAATTGTTTATGTGGCCTAGGGAGTATAGAAGAAAGTGGGGTTTTAGGTTATCAAGATCCAAAGTCATATCAAGAAATTAATCTCAAATAAGACTATTTAAATTTGTATGCAGGTGGGGAAACTACAAAATTTTTATAATTATCTTCATGAAGATACTTAAATAAATGAACAATTGGGATGTAAGTCCGCAATTGATACTAATATTATAAATTTTAGTTTTTAAATAAAAAATTCACATTTAAAAAAACTATCATAATTATAAAGACATTAAAATCTATGATTCTTACATATAGATACAATAAATTAATAATATATTTTTTTATGATTGTATGATAGTAATAAAGAATAGAGACAATAAATCGACCTATTCAATTTATTTCTTTTTAATATATTTTATTTCAAACCTCTTTTTTATGGTTGTTGACAGAAAAACTTTACGATAAATAAATAATCTTTAGAGTTCATTATGAATAAGGTCCATCAAATTACTTTTATTTATAAAAGATAATTTGCACCTTTTCACATTTGTAGCTTTTCACTTTATTAAATAAGATCATTTTTGTCTATCCAAAAGAAACATACTTATTATGAGTTATGAGTATAATCATTAATTAAATTAATTCTTACAAACATGTTCTCAAAATAGGCTTTGGCAAACTTGTATAGCCCTTATTGATTCTCAATTAACCTAACTATCGCTATCATTTTGTAGCCTAAGAGTTGAGTGACACTTTTTTCTAGTAACGGTGGTTTCATAGATCTTGCTTACCTTTGGTCAATCTATATTCTTTCTCAAAAATAAATAAATAAAATATTGTATTATATTTTAATTTTTCGTTTCATCAGTAAATTTGAAAATATAACTTAAGTTATCAAAGTTCTAGAGTATTTACTTTAAAAAAAATTTATAAAACTTTTTAAATTTTACCACAAATTTATACTCATCTTTTTATCTTTCTCCTTTATTTTTATCATAAATAACTACATACAAAAAGTATTTTTTTTTTAAATAATTCATTATTGAAGTAGTCAACTACTAGTATCTTTAGTTAGCTTGCAGTGCAACCCCACAGGCCACAGGTCGTCACCTGAGTTAATGAGATTGGAATTATTACTTCATCAAATCAAATAATGAGTGGAAGAATAATTATAACACTAATAATACCGCTTTTACTCGTCAGATTCAGAGGTAAGCATCTTCTGTTACTTATAAATGGTCCAGAACAACAAAACAAATCACTATACCCCTCTTTCACAATACTACCTCTTGGCGATCAATAAGCCCATAAAAATCTACATATTTAATTTAAATTTTAAATTAAATATAATAACTTTTATTAGAATAATATTATCTTATATTTAAAATTAGAGAAAGGATTTGTCTTACAACTAAGCATAACTAGTATGTGTTTATTACTTATATATATTTTTCCTATTTTTATTTTTATTATTTTAATTAAAAATATTTAAAAACTAATTCAAAATATATTTTTCTATCATTTTAAATTTATCATTTAGTCCATCTACTAATTTTACTAAATATTCTAAATTTGAAATATAACTTTGAATATTTTTATCTGTTTGTTATATTTTTTTAAAAACATGATAACTTAAAAATAATCTAAAAAGTGCTTTAAATTAAAAACTCTTTTTAGTAATTTCTATAAAAAATAATTTATAACAATTTTTAATAAAAAAATCGTTAAGACAAATAAATTTAAAATGATTTCTGTTTTTCTTAAAAATCTAAAAAATATAATTTTTAAATTATCAAATGCTAGAATAGTGTTTATTTTTTCTATAACCGGGCCCTTTATTAGCTACTATGATATCAATTAGTTTATCACTAGTCTTCTATTATTTTATTTTCCATACAAAGCCTATATATATTAACTCCTTTAAAAACATTTTACTGTAATTAGCTTCACTGTGATAGACATTGAAGAAGTCTAAGCTTGTCCATAACACTATCCCTGAAGAAACAAGGGGTAATATTGGAATAAAAAAATAAAAATAAAAAGTTGAAGAAGTGGCAGAAAGGTTCTTGGAGGCACTCTCTTGTCCTGTGGTCCGCAACTACTACTACTACTACTGATTGCAACTGTTCATTAGTCACAAGCAAACACGGACACCACTTCAACCTTTCTTTCTCTTTTTCCTTATTAATAATAATAATGATGTTACAAGAAAAACATCAACAACCCATGTTTTTGTTAATGGAATTGGAATTCAAATTCAACTGATCAACCATTTTCTTTTATCATAAGGTAGTAGTATAAATATAAAGAGTCTAAAAAAATATACATTTTTTTTCCTACTTTTTGTTATGTGCATGATGAATCTCACTCTCTATCTCAAGTGTTTCTGTTTAGAGAATTCAGATAGTTTTAGTTAGTTTTTCTTTCTATTTTTAATTTTGGGGTTCTAAATTATGTGCATGCATGTTTACCTTTACTATACCCATTTTAATTTCTTGCTTATTTTCAGGGTTCATGCTTATGGATTTCTTGACATGACCCTTTTTGTTATAAAGTTCTCTTCTTTGATTTTTTTTTTTAGTGTTCATGAGATCTTAATTATCTGCTTCTTTTTCTGATTACTGTTTTGTGAAAATAACAGCAAATGTGATCTTTTGTACACTACAAAAGAAAAGCATTTGTGTGCTGAAAAATTGTTGCTGCATAACACGATCAGAAAAATAAAGTTGAGTTGCAGAATAGGGTCGCTCTCTTTAACATATTTCGTGTTCTATCTGAAATTTGCAGAGGTGTACAACCTCAATCAACATTGATAGAAAATCATTCAACAGAAATAATTGAGAATTTGTTTTGTGATCAGGGGGCATGTCATGTCAGTATTCATTTGAATTATGTTTTGGGGTTGTTGATCTTTTCATGGCATGTCACAGTTTACTGTGTTACCTACTAGCTATAGTTATTTGAAATCTTTTTAACTATTTAAACAAATTTAAGTATACAATGGAGTTTTGAACTTTTGATTTGTTCTTTTTCATTACTTAAATCTAGTAGCTCACTGAATGAATCTTGTGATTTCATGGTTTTGAAGAAAGAATTGGATGTTAATGGGAAACTGAGAAAGGATGCTAATCCAGCTATGGTTTGTACTGCCAATGATTTACAACAATGGAAAGATTTTCCCAAAGGACTCAAGGTTCTTCTCCTTGAGGGAGACGACGCTTCTGCCGCCGAGACAAGAGCAAAGCTTGAGGCCATGGACTATAATGGTAAGAGACTTTTTGGTTTATTTCTTTTTTTCGGTTTCGGTGTGTCTCACTTCTTTTTGTACAATGGCATCTGGCAAAGTGTCATTGCTTTAGAATAATAGAATGGCATTGCTTTAGTATCCTTGTATACATTTTGAAAGAACAGATTTTCCTTTGTTTTTTTATGTTCAATAGTTCCATAAATGGTAATTCTTTACATGGCTTATGAAGCTGCCTAATTTTCCATCTACCTTAAACTTTGTACTTTATGTGTTGTGTTTTCAAAACAGGATATACGGTCCAAATTGTAAAATGTCGAGTTTGAATCTTCGCTATTTTTGTAATTCGGTTACTTTTTGAAAGGAAGTTTAATTGAAAATAGTTCTTAGGTATCAGCCAACTATAAGTTGATTTAATTGAGATCCTCATGTTTTTTTTTACTCTAATCTCTGTCTCTTGCATCTCCTTGATCTTTCTTTCTTCTACAAGTTTGTCCTTTCTGTTAATTTGTTTATTAATCCTCAAAGTTTCTATACAGTTTCTACATTCTGTGATGAGAATGAAGCCTTGTCAGCGATCTCAAGTAGACCTGAAGGCTTCCATATAGCCATAGTGGAGGTAATGAACTTTCATTTTCTATACAAATACATGACAAATCATAGTGTAGTAAATTTGAAACTTAGATTTGTATGATTATTGAAAATAATTAGGAGTAACTTACAATTTTCGAAATTCTAGTCACAGGACAACTTCTTTAATGTCCATAATGATTATTGTATTTTTGTGTTCAAGTTTTAATCGTAATATTATAAAGTAATACAGTTTTGATGATATTATTTGTAACCTTCCAATTGTAGGTGAGTTCAAGCAGTTGCGAGGGAGGTTTCAAATTTCTTGAGAATGCCAAGGACTTGCCAACTATTAGTAAGTACAGAAACTGAACACAAAATTGCTGGTTTAACTTCTTCGAGTTCTTTTAACCTCCAAGATTTAGTGCCGGTTTAGATATACTTCTGAAGAGGCAGTTATGGAAAAAGAAATATTAAAGAATACTTGTTTGTGTTTGTTGCAAGTTTTATAACCAGTAATTTTTCAATTTGTGATGCAGTGACTTCAAACAACCATTGTTTGAACACCATGATGAAGTGCATAGCGGTAAGATTTTGGTTAATGTTCTTCGAGCTAACTCCAATTTTTTGTATATCATTAGTTCATATTTCCGATTGTTGGTCAAATTTTGACCATCTCCTCTAAAATTAGTGCGCTAATGAAATTAGTTTGATTTGGTTTTTCTGATCTAGTTACCGGAACAGGATCTTTAACTCAATAGCCAATTCGTTTTAATTGTTGCACACCTCTTGACTTTTCGCTACGCTTTCTTTTTTAAGCTTGGGGCAGTTGAGTTCCTCAGCAAACCACTCTCTGAAGACAAGCTCAGAAATATCTGGCAGCATGTCGTTCACAAGGTCTGTTGCTATTTGGCATTATTTGACCTGCATTTACACTTAACATATGATGAGCAAAAAAGTAATTCTTATGTGGTTTATCTCAAGCAGGCATTCAGTGCTGGTGTAAGTGCCCAGTCTGAATCGCTGAAACCTGTGAAGGAATCTGTAGTCTCCATCTTGCAGCTCCAAACCAACAACGAACAACACGAAAGTAGAGCCTCAATCGAGTTAGAGAAAGTATCGAGGTTTGGTGACAATGACCGTGAGCATTATCCGGCTCCTTCAACTCCACAGTTGAAACAGGCGGAAAGATTACTAGATGACGGGGATTGTCAAGAGCAGACTAATTGCTCCACAGAAAAAGAAAGCGGGGAACATGATGGAGAATCTAAATTTATCGAAACGACTTGTGAAAATTTGAATGCTGAAAGTACTCCTCAACAAAGGAAATCTGAAATTACTCTGGTTCATAAGGAAGAGGATTTTACGGACGCTTCTAAGTGTGAGAGTGTTGTTTTTAGACATCCACAAAATGTGAAGGTTCTCAAAAATAGTGACAGTAATACAGCATCTGCAAATAAAGTCGGTGTTCGTAGTCATAAATGTGAGATAAAAGCTAATAGGAAGAAGATGAAAGTAAGTTTCTTTATGACATTCATTCTTCTCACAAAACAGTAGCATATGATCCATCATAGACATTAACTGTAATTTAACCAGCTAATGTGACTTCAATCTGATCTTAAAGAATTTTAGTTGATATTTTTTTATATTTTGCATTGTTCATTGTTTATCCATGTAGTTGCTGTATAAGTTTAATCATTTTATGTACAAGCGATCTTATAAACCTGATTATCTTAATTCAGTTTTGGTACTTTGGTCTCAGGTAGATTGGACGCCCGAGCTGCACAAAAAATTTGTAAAGGCAGTGGAACAACTAGGCATTGATCACGCTATTCCTTCTCGAATATTGGATCTAATGAAAGTGGAAGGCTTGACAAGGCATAATGTAGCAAGCCATCTTCAGGTTGTTATTTACTTAGCCGCGTTTTCCAAAACTATGGAGAGTAACTATTTTCAATACCTCATCTGGAACATAATTTTATTGTTGAAACAGAAATATAGAATGCATAAAAGACATATCTTGCCGAAGCAAGAAGATCGGAAATGGCTAAATCAAAGAGATCCAATGCAAAGGAGTTACTGTCTTCAAAGGCCAATTATGCCTAGTCCACCATATTATCCTAACCATACCCTTCCAATAGCTCCTTTATATTCAATGTGGGGACAATCTAGAAATCAAACAGCTAGTATGCAGGTGTGGGGTCATTCTGGTTATCCTTTGTGGCAGCCTACAGAAAGTTGGCACTGGCAACCGTTTCCGGGGGTAATATATTTGTTCAAAACTCAAAGAGGATATAAAACTTTTCTATTCCTATTAGAAACTTTTTTCTTTGTTTTGTTATGTAGAAATTACGGTTATGGTTAAAGTTTGACATGTAATCACTTGATGTTGCAGACGCATTCAGATACATGGGGCTGCCCGGTGCTACCGCCACCTCAACCTCCTAACTTTTCCTTCTCTCATGTGAGGATCATCAAATTGAAGATGTTTACTTTATCTCTGCTATTTTTTGTGCTAATGTTTAATACTTGATAATGTAAATATGGGTGCGCTGCATGCAGAATTCGTTTTTGTTAGTTATATAAATTATTTACGGGCAATGCTAACCATATCTTTTTATCAAACCGCAGAATATACATGTCTTGAGCAATGCTAATGCAGCAGATTACATGTTTGTCATGCCTTATAGTTCCTTTGACCATTATCCGGTAATGCAACACTTTCCTTTCAGAGTTTCTTATCACGTGTGTTATTTGTTTGTGTTCTTCATATCTGATTTCGTTTCAACCAGAGTTATTGTTCTAATATAAGGATATGACGTGTGTCTACTAAATCATTATTTTTATAAACACTAAATAGATTTTCCACGAACACTTACCATATAGTTAGTTACAATTAATGCATGCATGCAGGCAGAGGAGGTTGTTGACAAGGTTGTGAAGGAGGCAATAAGTAAGCCATGGCTACCTTTGCCTATAGGCCTCAAACCTCCTTCGACGGATAGCGTGTTGGCCGAGATTTCAAGACAAGGCATTTCAAGCATCCCTCCAAGCAGCAATGGTTCTATTCCCAGTTGACATGTAAAACAGATGAGTAACCACAAAAAACTGATTCTGATGATGGTGACAAACTTGTATACAAAAAGGGTCCACCAGATCATGACCCTGTTGTGATATTTTTTTAGTTTCTCAAATTTATCAGGTTCCAACTAGTAGATTGACTGAGAAGATTAAAGTTGGGACCATTTCGTTGAATTTGGATTGCCAACAATTAGCAATCTCACTCATATTCATACAGCACATAGGTGGTTGTTGGGTCAAGATCGAATGATTCAGATTTTAATGCAGATTTTTATTTTTATTTTTAAAACTAAAATACGGAACTTGAAATCTCGATCTAACGGTCACCAATGTGCTGCTTGCTTGAATGCGATCGGACGAATTCAATTTTGTTTTGCCATATTTGGTCCCCCCATCACACCACCAACAACCACTTCATACAATACCATGATGCAACAACAAAATAGTAGACAATGATCCTATCCATCACCACATGCCAAAACAAAGCAAAAATAAAAATAAAATTGTTAAGTGGGGGACACCCATTAGGCAAATTGGCCGGTTGAGAAGTAGCCACACATTTGTTGAAGTTCACTACAAAAATTTTGTGGATGTAAATAGATGCTGATATGGTTGTAAATGTGGTACTTTTAGGAAGCATAAAATAAAAGAGTGATGACAGGTATGTTTTGTTTTTGTATCTCTAAGATGTGAGAATCTAATAATGGAAAGGATAGGAACAGTGTTGTGAATAAAGGATGAGTTCAAAGACGCCACGGTTGCTAACTTTTTGTTCTTATTTTTTCAAATTTAATTTTTTCAGATGTTTGCCAAATTCAGAATTTGGTTGTTTCAAGTTTCAACCTTCTCAATCTATCAAATTGTCTTTCAGACCCTTTTCCACTAAAAATGTGAATCTTTTTTCTCGTTTTAGAAAAGATCATCTATTCTAATATTTCCCTAATGTATGTTAGGTAGGTAATGTTTTAGGGACTAATTTTTGTTTGTCTCACTTACTCATGTTTTTCCTTTAGTGGGTTTGTCACGTGTGGAGAAGACCAAAATAAATTCAACTATATATGACTATTTATAAACATGCCTGGCTTGCAAACATACAACTTAGCGGCAGATAAATATTTTACAAGACTAAAATAATATATTTTACAAGTATAAATAATTTATTTATCTTGATTTTTTAAAATAAAAAAAATTATATTTAATTCAACTAAAGTTAAAATATTCAAAAATATTGTTGAAGAAATTTTTATAATATTTTAAATATAGTTGCATAAAATAATTTAAAATTTTAAGGTAATAGATCATTAATATTTTATTTAATATTGACTAAAAGTATTAGTTGAATAATTTTATAGAGACTAAAAATGATTTGTATCATTTCCATTGTACTTTTCACTTGTTTTTTCTCCATTTTCTTATTAGTTGGTGTTCTCCTTTTGACCACGCTCTCCATTTTTCTTGAGCAAAGTTCTTTTTTATGTCATTTTCCTGTTGACTGTTTTGTGTACCAAATAAATAAAATTTATATTTTTTAAAATTTTCCCCATTTTCTTTCTTTTATTGGATTTGACAAGAAATTATAAAATCAAATTGACCTAAACTAAAATTTTCAATAACTAATAAATGCATAAACATATTTAATAGTCTTATCCAAGGAAGAGTAGTTGCTGTTCTCGTTTTGACCATGGTAAGATGGGAGATTTGTTGTTGTTCCCTGTTCTCTTGTTTGAATGTTGGTTCATATATTCAGAATGTTAGTTCTAATAAAGCAACGTGGTAATTCCTCCGGTCTTATTTATAAGTAAAATTGGATCAATTTAAGTTAATATATTTTGTCCAAATTTTATATAAAATATGTCAATTTTAATTGACCAAATTTTACTTTTAAATAAGGCTAGAGGAAATATTTTCTAGAACCATCAATTAAAATTCACATTGAGAGAACCTGTTGTTTTGTGTGTTACTTGGCTGGGCAGAGAAGCATGCATCTAAATCTGCAGGATTACAGTTTGCGTGCCTACCGTTTTAAAGCTTTTGATTATCTTTAGTGTCGGTGTCTATGCTTTCAAAGTATTGGGGTATGTATAATTGCAATATATGGACATGGGATAACTAGATTAAAATTGTATGGCATTGGCAAAGTCTAAATTATTCGGGAAATTATATCTATCTTTGTAACATTTTTGTGGTCTTTCCAGTGACAAAAATACACTTTTAGTCTTCTAAATTTAATTTAATTTTCACTTAAATTCTTTAAATTTATTTTTTTTTATTTGTTCCGTTAAGTTACATACGTTTGCATTATTAGATATATTAAACATGCAAACAGTTTTTTAAGTTTAAAAGTTTAATTAAATTATTAGTATAACACGCTAAGCTCTAATTGAAACATTGCAACAAATTGACTATCCAAACTACTTTGCATACGAAAGAAGTTAAAAGATTATGTGGATAAATATTTACTACTTTGTTTTTAAGGTTATACATGTATTTAAATTATTGTAGAGAAAATAAAAAATATATATACTATTTATAAAATTTGATAAATGTTTTCAGAATGAGTAATATGAAAGACATATTATTGTAGCATTTAGTAGAGTTTCAAATGATCATAAACTTTTAATTGAATTAATTACTGTCGAAATTGAATAAAATAACGACGGTGCAAACAAAGTGTAACAAGGACCAAATTCGGATAAAATAAATTTAAAGAACATAAGCAAAAAATGAGTTAAATTTAAAAGATTATTGGTGTAATTTTGTCATGTATTTAATATAATATATTTTGTCTATTAAAAAAACAAGGGTAGTTATGATATTTATGACTCTTACAATATCAAACAATTAAGACGTGTTTGAGAGATAATTCAAATATACATATAATTTTATTTTAAAATGTAAATATTTAAAACATAATTTCTCTGTTTTAAATATAAGTAAAAATTGATAAATAAATAAAAATAATATATTTGATTCAAATTTTAAATTAAATTATCAATATTTTTTAATAAATTTTTTTATTTATATTTAAGAATGGAGGGAGTAATAATATTATTATATGTAATCGTGACAGATATAATTAAATGTGTAAAAAAATTACGTTTCTAGTACATATGTATTAAATTCATATGATACATAACACCTTTACGAGAAAATGTTGTTTCTTTTTTACAAAAATGAGAAAATGACGTGTTCGTTCTTAAAAATGATTTTCAAAAAACAATCTATTATCTATTATAATAATTAACATAGAACCTCAAAATTCTTCATTTATGCCACATCCTCCAATATTTGTCAACTCACCAAAATTCTGATGTGGCACATTCTAAATTCATCTTCTATTCTATTATGTTTTATTTCTTCAATATATAATGTCAATCTTTTTAACTTGTCCAAATACAATTATTTCATATATTATATAATTTTAGTTTTAATTTATCACTCAATGACTCATCAATACACTTAAAAAGCTCTAATTACTCATTAAAACTTTCATTTCAATAACTCATACAAAAAAATACAAACCATCCAATATCTTCAAATCATCACAATGAAGAATTTTGAGGTTCTATTTAATTATTATAAATAGATGTTCAAGTTCATATATCAATATTATTGTATAGGAAATAAGTTTTTTTTCCCTATGTTGAATGTGTCTCTCATAACATTTTTTCTATTTATAATTAAAAAAACACAAATCATAATTGAAACAACAAAAAAATGAATAATATTAAATATTTGGAAATAAATAACTTCTAAGTATTTCATTATTCACTCGAAACTTTCTATATCTTAAACATTCACAAACTTTTCTTGCCTATAATTTTTTTCAACTACTTTTGAAGTTTCTTGACCGTGTCAAATAATTATTTGAAAATTTCAAGGCACACACGAATGAATTATTTCAATATTTTGGATTTAACAATATATCACTCATGAATGAATGTTATAATATATCACAAAACACATAATTTTATTTAGGTCATGCTTAGATCGACAGTGAGATTGACAGAATTACGATAACCATATAAAATTGAAAATGTGAAAAAGTACATAAATTTATAAATCTAATGTTTCAAAACTAATATATATTATATAAAATGAAGAAATATTATAGCTAAATGTATAACTTTAACAATAAATAAATACATAACTATTTAACAAATATATTATTAGAAGAATCACTTCAATGAAATCAAAAAGTTTGAATAAACCAATTCCACATTTAAATATATTTTGCATGAGTTGTATTAGTCAACAATGTTTTACTTTTTCTTTTACTAAAGCAAACCTAGCTTATATATAATTATTCAAAACTATATTTACCTTCAAGTACATAAACACTTGAGTATATTCTACTGTAAAACAAAATTAACAATACTTTTAAATTACATATTATTATTATTTTATATTCAGTAATATATTAAATTTTATTGCGCAACGCGTGGGTTAGTATCTAGTTCCTTCTTAATATAACATTCACTTGATTGAATAAGAAGATTTTCCCGGTTTGTCATGCATTACGATTTTGATTGGTTCTTATAGAACTTGTGCATGTAGTCAATGAATCCATAAGGGAACATAAAAAGATAAATGTTTATAGAATTTAGAGCTAATATATAAGTTTGAAGAACAAATTCTATTGACAAATCTGTTGAGTTTTTATTAGTTTATTTTTTAATAAATTCCTATTGGATAGGATGTATGTTGCTTTAACTTCTTCTTAACATAATACCATGTTATTAGAAGTTGTTAAAGGTGGGATTAGTGGTACCTTTATTTTTCTAGTTTTTTAGTTGCTTGCAATTTTATTTAACTACTCTTCAAGTCGATAAATCAGTATGAATTCTAGCAAATTCCATCTTACATTTATAGCAAGATTTTTTCAACGGCTTGTAAAAAAAGCAGCTTTGTGCTGCATGTTATTCCACACTTCGACAATCACTATGATAATTAGAGTATATTGTTGGAAAGTTTCTTGTGATCTAATGAGTATTGGACTCTATTCGAAACTGGTTTCACTGAACGCGCTAGTAAAACTGTTTTAATAGAAGCACAAAGAAAGACATTTGAAGATTAGAGATTGAAGGATTTGAAGGTAAATATGTCACGACCCGAAAACCAAACGTTGTGACTCACACACAAGCTATACTTTTAGTTTGGCAAGCCTATCAACTAACTTAACAATTAAACCATTTCAAAAATATATATATATATAATTTTTTTTTTCGAAATTTCAACAGAGTATCTCTATAACTTCAACGTTTCCAAATTATAAAATCCAGGTTCAAACTTTTAACACAATCAATACTTCAAAGGGCGCATCTAAATATTTAATACATTTTCCAAGTAACCTTCTAGGTTCAAAATAGCTGCAAAATACATCACAATTCAATAGATACTTA
The DNA here is from genome assembly GCA_037974755.1 of Cicer yamashitae. NCBI lineage: Eukaryota > Viridiplantae > Streptophyta > Magnoliopsida > Fabales > Fabaceae > Cicer > Cicer yamashitae. The sequence continues at coordinate 11,966,630 of JBBPBQ010000002.1, forward strand.
ACAGAAGAGCATTCAATCAAATAGGTCTACCAAAAAAATAATTGAGACTTGGATCTACTAACAGCTTGCTGCTCAACTGCTTGTGGATCTGGAAAAAAATGAACAACATGAAAAGGTGAGTCACAAACACTTAGTAAGGAGACAACAACCACCACCAAACACAAAAAGGCACGAATAATTGTTTTACAATCTTGTGGCAATTGCTAAACAATACTACCTGAAATATAGATAATATATAATTCTCAAATAAAGTATACACATGATAAAATCATTAAACTTGTAATTTAACCATTCAGGTAAAAACATTGAAAATCCAATTCATAAAGAAGTGAAATCAAAATGAGCAACCTTCAAAAAATCATAGAAAATCAAACAAGTAAAAACATAACTCATCATAACTCATCTCCTTAAAAAAATATTCTTAAATATACTCAGCATTATTCATATTTGGCTCAGTAATATATCTAAGCCAACTAAAGTCTTGCGCAAAATCTATTTGATTCAAATCGAAGAATTAGATGTGATCTGATTAAATGCACTTTGATTGATAGCATCAGGATTGAAGTCGGGCCAAGCATCTTGGTGTGCCAAATTTATTTGATTCAAATCTTCGTTGATGGGAGTATCTATCACCTGATTAAATGCAGACTAGTACCAATAAAATAAAATAAAATAAAAAGACACAGTTCATACTCACAACTGAGTGGTATTAGATAAAATGCTAACCTGAGTAGTTTCAAGTGAGTGTGGCTCATCGATTGAGAACATGCTAATATGATTATTGTTGTAATCAGAATACAACAATGGAGCATTATTATTGTAGTCGGAATGCAACAATGGAGCAGAAGACTCGTCCAATGGGTTGTATTCTAGTCCATCTCGTTCAGAATAAACGAACTGATTAGGATCCTCAATTGTAGGAAACTGAATCGATGTGTCGACACATTGAAATCGGGACATGTCCAAGTGTTGAGTCTGTGGATATTGGAATGAAGGGAGCTCATTCATCGTGTACCCATGAATGGGTTCAGACGAAGAGACATGAGTCTGTGAATATTGGAATGAAGGGAGCTCATTCCTCGTGTTCCCATGAATGGGTTCAGAAGAAGTCTGTGAATATTGGAATGAAGGGAGCTCATTCCTCGTGGACCAGTGGTAGGGATATTATTGTTATCAACAAGGTTATTGTCGTATTCATAAAACTGATCGCTTGCGCTGGAATCACACGGAAGAGACAACATACAATAATTTTCACACTCATCAAAGGTTGGGATAGCAATACAATAATTTTCACACTCATCAAAGGTTGGGATAGCAATATCACTGCTATAATTGTTTGATTGATTGAATGTTGTATTGTCCAAATTATTGAAGGTTGTATCTTCTAATCGAGCAAGTTTTGAAGGAGGCACGAACAACATATTATAGACTAATTCTATACTTTGATCAACCGATCCACGTTCCTGCGTATCTAAATACGGTGGTAGAACAATGGCATCTGGTTGGAGTTTAAAACTTTTAAATAACACATCAGGTATCTCGAAGTTTTCTACCCGTGAATCATCTTCATCGTGTTGGTTGGCTATGTCGACATTTAGATGTGGTTGATTTGTGTTTTTTGCCCTTTCCACTACTTCGTCAGGATAGATAGGTAAGCCAGCTTTTTTTCATTCTCTTCCTTCTTGTGTGCCAATAGTTCTTTATCTCATTATCAGTGCGACCAGGCAACTGAAACAAACACACATTTAGTACAAATGTTCTCAAAAGTTAGAAAATATTTGTATTAATAAATTATTCTTTATATAATATCCTTTGACAATAATCGTTACAACAATATTATCAACGGCATATAATCTGCATTTCGCGAAAAATCAAAAATACTAACACACTCATAATAGACAACCCTAACAAGAGTGATCTATTTTCCTAACTTATCACTTATTTATCAACTCATAACAGACAACCCTAACTAGATAGATGTATTTTCCTAACTAGATAGATGTATTTTCCTAACTGATAACTTATTTATCAATAGAATATTCATATAACTTCTTCCTAAGAAACATCAGAAAACAAAGCCTAATCAATGAGAATGAATCAAGATGTGGATATATTTAGCATAAATAAACTTTCATTTTCATTGATTTAACTTTGTTTTCTGATTGGAATGTTTAGCTAAATTTAGGATCATCGTAAACATTATACGCATTAACAAAAATTTAAAAAGTGTAGTTACTACTAACCGCTAGAGTAATTCGAGCCCATTTATTTCTCAGTATATAGTGTTGTTCAACAAGTAAGTTTTCTTCTTCGGCAGAAAATGCACCCTTTCTCAGATCTGGTCTCAAATGATTTGTCCATCGTAGACGACAGCTTTTCCCGCATCGGGCAAGTCCAAATTTTTGTTGGACTGCACTCCAATTTCCCTCTCCGTATTTTTGAACATATTCTACCAAAATTGCATCCTCTGCCGATGTCCATGGACCTTTCTTTAGAATACCATCTCCTCTCCCTCCTCCTCCTCTAGTGTTATCTCCGTTATCAGCTTCTTCTGGAAATACTGATGACTGACTACCTCCATTCTCAACTTCTTCTGGGGATACTGATGACTGACTACCTCCCTCATCGGCTTCTTCTGATACCAATGACCGAGAACATACATTATCAGTTTCTTCTGGGGAAACTAATAATCGACTATGTTTGACCGTTTTGCGATCATAATCCTCAAGTGATTTTAATAACATCTCGACTATTTTTTCATCGTCATCTCCATTTGAAATGCTACGCATGGCTCTCAATATGCCTAAAAAGTTGAATAAAATTTGAGGATTTTTAATTAAGAAAGTGGAAAAGTATATAAGCATACATATCTTTGATTTTAACTATTTATATAACCAATCGAGTTCTGTAGGCATTGATTATGTAACTTCATCCATTAACTAATAATTAAAAGTACCTAAAACATGTTCACAAATTGTGTTTCCCTGTATAGATAATTCAAACTAAATTTCTCTCACAAGTACACTCACATAATCAAGTGAAAACAACAATTAACTTCAAATTTCCTTTTTCCCACAATATATAAGATTTCATACTAAACCATTCCTTAAAGATTGAACTACATACCAAATACAAAATATATTTATTTAAAATTGAATTTCTCAATCTTAGTCCCGTGGAACAAAATCTAACTTATATGGAAACTAAGATTTAGCAAAAAAAAGAGAGTATAAAAAAATAATAATTCAAGAAAAATTGTTCCTTGCCGAAAAAAATAAGTCACAATTTTTGAAAAAAAATCCCTTCTCCTGTTCACAAAATAGGCAAGCTGTATGAAAAAAAATCGACATAATAGAAGAACAATAATTCAATAATCAAAACAAAACTAAAATGTTCAAAATAAGAATCAAAACAAAACTAAAATATTCAAAATAAGAACCAAAACAACCATTGAAACAACATCAAAGAAGAAAAAATAAAAGAAAAAAAACTTAGTAAGGATAAATAGAAACGAACCAGAACTAAACGATTGAGAAAGAAGGAAAGAAGGTGCCGGGTTTCCGGAAAACGCTGCCGGAAGGTGGAAGCTGGAAGGTCGGTGGTCTTGGGTGATGGCAAAGTCAGGAAGGTTTTGGAGCTCTGGTCTTGAGAACAAAAAAAAGTGAAGCGTAAAAACGGGAAACAAGAGGTTGAATAGGAAAGAGTTTGAATAGAAAAGAGTTTGAATAGAAGTGAAGTGACCTATATGGTTTTTAGGTTCTATAGAAAAGAGTTTCAAATTAAGGTAAAATATCATTTCAACCCATTTTAATTCAATATATTTTATTTTGGAAAATTTATTTTTCAATATAATAATTTAATATTATAAATTTTAATTTTGATTGAATTGTTAAAATATTCAAAAATAATTTTATTATCGAGATTGTGATAATTATTCTATTTTTGAAAAATTTCAAGACATCTATAACATAATTACATCAATTTGAACACATGTCTGTTAAAACATCAATTTGACCAACTGTATTATTAACGGGTACATGAGAAATCATCAAACTTCATCACATCTAACTAACATTCTCATTCAAATCCTTGTTTCCTGCTATTCACGTTGTTACTTAAGTTTAGCTTTATTTTCTAATCAACCGAATAGAAGTTAACAAAGAGACAGGATATGATAGGGACCCGTTTAATGGACAGAATAAAGAGACAGGATATGATAGAGGTATCTTATTCCTCCCTAATCCTTCGTTTGATGCAGAAATGATACGGTAATCAAATTTTTTAAATAATCAGGTAGCTTGCAGCCGCATTTTCCTATCTTTATTTTGAGGTGGGTTAAAATAATCAGTTATCAACCGCATATTATTGTTTATTTTGAGGTGGGTTAAAATAATCAGTTATCAACCGCATATTATTGTTCGCGTCTGTCTTCCTCTAACCTCAACAACGAGTCGTGTTCGAATTTGTCTTGTGACACTCTTTCATTTTTTATTTTTTGGCACTCTTCTATTTTTTATTTTTTTTTTATATTTACCAGAAATACGATGTTTTGGTTGTTTTCTTATTTATTTTATTCTATAACAATATTAAAAAAATTGATGAAAAATAATAATAATTTTTTAATGTTAGGATAATAAGGGATTGTTTGACTGTGTTTTATTTGAAAACTATTTTATAAATAAATTTTAAAAAATTGTTTTTAAAAAGAAAATTTTAAAAAATTTGTTTGCAAACTTTAATTTTTAAAAAAAGTCTTTTACTAGAGAATTAAAAAAATTGAAAAATAAAAAGTAAAACACCATTTATCTGTTTTGCTTTTTTAGTTTTTAAAAGTATAATATTAAAAATAGTTTTACAAAATAGTTTTTAAAAACAAGTAATCCAAACAAATTGTTTAGGTTTTAAATTTTAAAATACTAAAATAGAGTTTTTGGGATTTAAATCAAACAAACTCTAAGTCATTCTTCAATTGTAATAGAGAGAGAAATCACAATTTTTTCAAGTATATAAAATTACTTCATAAATTATTTACATTTTTATGATAGTGAATCATTCTTCAATTGCGATAGATAAAGAAATCACAATTTTTATGATAGTGAGTCATTCTTCAATTGTGATGGATAGAGAAATCACAATTTTTTCAAATATATAAAATTACTTCATAAATTATTTACATTTTTTTAGCAGTTTTGTTTATTTATAAAAAATTATATGAATGTTATTTTGAAGAAAAAAAATTAAATAGATTATAAGGACAAATTTTTCATTTTATCAAAATATAAATCATATCATCTTGTTATCTGTTGTGTATCAAACACCGAAGGATAAACTAATTTTATCAAGTTTGTTATCATGTGCACATCAAACACAAGACATGATAACTCTTTATCCTACCTATATCCTATTCTGTCTCTATCCTACTCCTTATCATATGTCTATCCTATTAGGTCCATCAAACGGGCCCTAAGTTAATTTCCTCTTTTTATATGTTTTTTTTGTTGTTTTATTATTTATTTTATTACAACATAAATAAAAATTTATTTTCCTCAATTCATGTTTTGTGTTATAATGTATTGATATTCTATTTTGTGTTGATGGATAATAATAATAATAATAATAATAATAATAATAATAATAATGTTGATACTTTCATAACTTGTGCTACTATTTAGTTTGATACCATAACGTGGTTTTAGGTTTGATACCATACCAAGAAATCTTAAAATTTTATGTTGTGATAGTTTGAGTGTTGAAGAAACTTTTAGAAATCTTATTGATGTTAAAAATAATAATTTTTCCAGAAATAATAAATGACTTGAAAGTTGTTATTATAATTATTTCTCTTAGAATGTTAAAGTTGTGATTTTTATGAGACAATTGTGTGGATGTTGTGTTGATTTATAAAATAAAAATAATTTTATGATAGAGTTGTTAATTTGTTTTGTAATAATTAAAATGGATTTTATGTTGAAGTGTCGTTAAATTTTATTGTTAATTTTTTTGAAGTGAACTAAGTAAGTCTTAGGGATCCTTGATGCTTGTTATATTTGAATTTTGGTCCCAAAAGAAATATTTGAAAAATGACATTTTCTTCTTATTTTATTGGATTTACCTTGAGACACTTGTGCCAAATATGGATTCAAAATCTCTTTTTATTGTTACTTGTTTGAGTGCTTGCTAATTTAAGAGAATTGATATCTTTTAAAATTATAATGAAATGGTATGAGTGTTTTAAAACCTTAAGCCAACACCAAACCTTGAATTGGAATTAGGGATAGATGAAGTTTGACACTAAGTGAGTAGTAAATTAATTTGTGAAGGTGTAACGTATTTGGAGCAAAGACCGTCGCGTAGGAACCTTATAACGACACTCATAACGGAAAATGCGTCACTCCATTCGCTTTCTTACTTGAACTATATGTGATATAAATGTACTGTGATATTATGTATTGGTTATGTTTATGTGTTGTTATCTTCAAAATATATGTGTTATATGAATTATATATTTATGAGTGATATTATGAGATTAAGCAATTTGCTTATTTTGATTGGTATCGGTGGTTATTCAAGGTGATGACTTTGTGTCTAAACTAGGTTGGTTTAGGACAAGGTTGAATGGTTTTGGACGCTCTGATTGAGTGATCTATTTTGTTACTAACTAAGGTGGTGACAATCATGCATGCATTGGTGGCCTCGACCTAGTCGCGAGTACGTGACGACAGTTCCTTGAAAAGGCAATGTGATTCAAAAAAATACTCAACGGTGGGGTACTGAACATGAAACTCTAAAGAGCATTCGCCCAACGGTGGGACATTGTCCAATGGTGGGACTTTTTGCTTTACAGGATGGTGATATTCCAGAATCATGCATTGACATATAGTCTAACAAATATGATTTGTGCATTTTGGTTGATTTGTATATTTGGTGCTTTGTGGTTATAATTGTTAACTGAAGTATATGATTTAATTATATTTTTGTTATAATAAATAAATAAATAAATATATATGCATGCTTATTTGCTCTGTGTTTGTTATTTGGAGATGACCCTTACATTTGACAGGACGTCACATATAGTGTTACTTGAGCGAATGATGTCGCAGAACAACCTAGTAGGTGAAATGCGAGGAAACACAATAGCATGCAGTTGGAGGCTCCGAGATACTTTTGTATTGGTGTTAGACTTGTTGGGAGAGTTTTCCACAAGCGTCCAGAGTTATGACCATCTAGGATTTATTTTTGGGTAGTAAAACGCCAAGAATTTTGACTTTAGGAGTTTCTTTTGTTTTACACATTAAATTTACTTTTTGTAATTGTGAATACTCTTATTCATTATTTTAAAAAATACAATTGAAAAAGTTATTAATTGGTTTTAAATTAATGAGTATTTAAGATAATCTTATAAAAAAACGAATATGTATCTTTATGTTTAGAATTTTGTTAGTTAATGTCTCGAAAAAGTGGAATGTTACAAGTACCTTATATTGGAACAAATGAGATACCTTCAACATCAACATGTCAATGGTGTGGATGAAAGTAAATTTTGGGAGCGATCTCCCTTCACCAAGGGGGTTATGCTCGATGTAGAATCTATTGCATTAGATGAAAATATTAAGCAAAACGAGATGCAATTGATGCTAATATCCAATAGATTCCAATTGAAACTATGGAGGTTGAAAGTACTGATAATGCAAAGTTGCATCAACAACCTAAAGGGTCTACTACGACCCATCATCCAGCTGGTTCCACGTGAATTTCCTAACATGAAATTGTCGTGGTATTGGTGGCCGCAATTTCCCAGCCTTGTTAAAGATTATGTGAAGATGCACAATCTTGACTTTATTACGCTCCTAGAACCTCGTATTAGTGGAACCAATCCTGATGACGTCTTTTGTAAAATTGGGTTCCCAAAAGCTTTAAAGTTGACATTGATGGCTTCTTTGGTGGGATTTGGTGTGTGTGGCGATCCTCTTGCCCAAACATCTAAATTATCAGCTCATCAAAATATTGCATCAATATTAAGGTTAATGCTAGAACCCCTTCAATATGGTATTTCTCCTTTGTTTATGTTAGCCCTAACCTTAGTTTTAGGTTGGAAGTCTGGCAAGAAATTCGTGACTTCTCCTTAACTTTAACTAGCCCTTAGTGTATTGCTAAGGATTTCGACATTGTCCTTGCAACTCATGAAAAATCAGGCGGTGCTCTTATGAATCATATATTTGCAACTACCTTTGTTATTTGTATTGAGGATTGCAATCTAATTGACCTTGGCTTGTCTGGCCATCATTTCACCTGAATGCACAACCAACTACAAAAGAGACTTGACATGGTTCCTTGTAATACTTTGTGGCAAGAACTCTTCCTGAATAGTTTGGTTATTCATCTTTATATCCCCTCCTTTGACCACCATAGTCGTTGGCTTATGTTGCATAATGGTCAACTTCCTCCCCATGTTCAGAATTGTTCGTAGGATCCTACTAAAAGCAAATAGATCAACAAGACTCTAGTTACTCTCATTCCTAAGGTAGATTAAACTATACAGGTTAACCAACTTAGACCTATAGCACTTTGAAATGTGAGCAATAAAATTATTTCTAAAATCATTGCTTAGAGACTCGGAAGTATTATGCCTCATATGGTATCCCATAATCAAAGTAGTTTTATCCCAGGGAAATCTACGTCTGATGATGACATTTTAGTGCTCCAATAAACCATCCATACCTTTTCCCATCTACAAGGTACTAAAGGCTTCATGATTCTCAAGCTTGATCTCGAAAAAGCCTATGATAGACTTGAATGACAATTTATCATAAAATCCTTTTACACGTTAGGCTTGCCTTTGATACTAAAGAATATTATTCAACATTGTCTTGCCCCTGAAGTTATGACTATCAATTGGAATGGTGCCCCCAATTAATCCATTTCGCACTTATAGATGGCTTAGACAAGGGGATCATATCTCCCTATATCTCTTTGTGCTGACTTTGGATAAATTGAGCCACAAAATTAAAGATTCAGTTGCAAACGGCCAATGGCAACCACTTCATTTTGGTAGGGGTGAGGGACCCTACCTCCTACACATATTATTTGTTGATGATATTGTTTTGGGTTCTAAGGGTAGTATAGAACAAATTCAGCTCATTAAATCCATTTTGGCATACTTCTGCCGCAGTTCTGGCCCAAAGATCAACATGCAGAAATCCAAGGTATTTTTCTCTAAAAATATGTCAACTACGGAAACGGCTTCTTCAAGTCAAAATTTGGGGGATTGACCTAACTACAAACCTTGGAGTTCCTCTTATCCATCAACGAGTCTCAAAAGATTCATTTTCCTTTATCATGGATATACTGAGATATAAACCACAAATTGGAAAGCTAACTATCTTACATTTGCAAGTAGAGTCACTTTTGCTCAATCATTTCTACCTAGTATTCTTGCTCATGTATTGCATGTTAAGACAAACTCTCAAATTAAGTTTTGATGAAAATAAACAAAGGTTAATTAAGAACATTAACTATGATTCTAAATGTTATGTTAATTTAATTTGTGCTCTTGAGTGTTTTTATTCAAAGATAGGAATCAAGCAAAGCAAAGAAATCAGATAAAAAACTGAACAGAACATTCTTGACAAAAATCTGTAAAAACGGAGAATGTTCTCCAGGATCAAGACTCTTCATCACAGCCTAAAGATCAATCAATCTCCAATAGTTCGAAAAAGATTCTGCCTCTATATCTTATGCTGATGTTATCAGTACTTGGCAAGGAACAAGTAGGAATCATTCTAGTCAAAAAAGGCATTCGAATCACTAAGTTAAAAGGTCATGAATCAAGCAATATAAAACGAGTTCTAAATTTTTCCAGCCTAAATTGTCAAGAAAGTTAATTCAAGACTAATCTGCACAAAGCATCAGAAAGTCATCCAACATAATCAAGACTGAACCTCAAGATTGATCATCAATCTCCGTTTCTGCAGAAATTCAGAATCAATCTCCTTATTTCTGCAGAAGTTGTTCATTACTCTCCAAACTGTTTTGAACAGAATCAAGTCTCCAGATCAAAGATATATCATCAACAAATATATCTGAAGCTTAAGAGATCATTAAACACGAAGGCAATCTAATCAAGAATGAATAAAACAGCCCATCAAACAAAGTTCAAAACCGTTCAAAGGCTGGATTATTTTTATTCACTTTTATTAGTTTTGGTCAAAACTGACAGAGCACTACCAATATCTCTTTTGACCATTATTAAATGCTCTAAATGTCTTTAAAAGGAATGCTAATACTCAGGAAAACTCAGAACTTCAAATGCCAAGAATATCCATCAAATCACATACACTTACATACTTGGAAGATTCTCATTCACAAGAGAATCAGTTCTGAAACTATCTTCATACATCTAGTTTTGTTTTACTGAGTTCTTTTAACCTGAATCTATTCTCAAACACGAGTTGAGCATAATCAGATTCAACCAATCTTCTTAAATCATTATTGTGTAAACTCAAAACTATAAGAATTGTTTATAGTTTGAGTATGATTAGAGAGTGAACTGTAAAATCCTATCAGAACTGTTAGGTGACTTGATTGAATCCTTTCTGGGTGGAAAGGAATTGGTGTTATAAATCAAGGTTGATCTTAACTGTGTAAACCAAAGACTGTTCTCCGTTTTTGAACACTTAGTGAAAATCTCACCGTTGTGAGGACTGGATGTAGCCCGAGTTGGGTGAATCGGGATATATCATTGTATAGTATCTCTTCCTTATCTCTATTTACATTCAGTCATGTTAATTATCAAATTAAATAGAAAAGCTAAAACTGTTATTTTAACTAACCATGAGCGTTCTCTGTTTTCTGTTTCCAGAACCAAAAACGTTCTTCGTTTTCTGTTTTCATAACCAAGATCATTCTTGAGTTATTTTTCTTAAGTTTTTAACAGGAAATTTTAAATAGGAAAATTTACAATTCAAACCCCCTTCCTTGTAAATTGACATTGCTACTTCATTGCAAACCATGTCAATTCCTTGTTCTATTTGTGACAAAGCTGAGAGATTATGTTGCAACTTCATTTGCAATAGTACAACTAAACAAAGAACATGTCATTTGATCTCTTAGGAAATAATTTGGAAGCCAAAGTAGGAAGGTGGACTTGGCTTCAAGAATCTCAAAGTCCTTAATCATGCATATATGACCAAACTTGACTAGCAACTAGTTGTGGACAGAGACAAATTTTGGGTTCAACTAGCTCGAGTCAATTATAATTTTGGTATTATGATCACCCCACCTATCCAACAATGCAACGTTGCTTCTAATACTTGGAGGTATATATGTAAATGTAGTCCGATACCAAAAGTAATGTGCGATGAATTATTCGTGATAATCATTCTACAAAATTTTGGAAGGATCACTAGATATCAGGTTGTGGAAAGCTTGTAGACTCAATACTTCAAGTCGTTTCATCTAGCGAATCTGAGTTTTCTGACTCAATACCTCAAGTCATTTGTGATAGTTATTCTATAAATAGAGGTCTTTTTAATACTAACAACAATATTTTACTATAATTTTATTTAAATTCTACATTTATTGTTTTAAGATATGCAAAATATTTTAATTAAATATATCAATAGTTGTATCTTTTTTGAATTGTGAGGTCTTTTATTTATTGTACTACTTCAATATTTTTTATTTTTTGACGCATAAATATATATGAAAAATTAATTATTTTTCAGAGGCCTAAATCTCTAGTTTTACTAGTTTTGACCTTGGACCGACTCTGCATGAACTGTCTCGATAATAAAAACTTATTTTTTATATACAAAATACTCTTTTTATTTAATATTTTTTTATTATTTTAGTATTGTTTAATAATTATGATTTTATTATATTGATTAAAATAAATATTCAATTACACACATCATATATTATGGATAAACGTTTCTGTCAAAAAAAAAATTTATTTATAAACATTAGTTGTTAGTATTTTATATTATATATATCTTAGTAGTCTAAGTTAAAACATAACTAAATGTGGGAAAGAATTGTCACACTCTTATCTATATAAAGATGAAGGTTGTTAAAGAACTAAATATAGAAATAGTATCTAAATTTTGTGTTAAATTTCTCAAAAGTTTAAAATATTTACTCTTTTAGCACAAAATTTATATTTTATTATTTATGTTTTTGATAAACCTATTTTATTATTTCTAGAAAGTTTTAAAAATTTACCTTTTTAGCACAAAATCTCTATTTTATTTTGTTTATTTTTTATAGGTCTATTTTATTATTCTTTAACATGTGCCGCCAAAAGGGGAGTAGAACACTCAGTTTTTTTTGTT
>JBBPBQ010000002.1:11979298-12033325 GCA_037974755.1 Cicer yamashitae
CAAAATTTTTTAGAAATAAAATAGTAATAATGTTTCAATAAATAAAAATCATTTAATAATGTAATATTTGATAAATTCAAATATTTTTATACACTTCAAAATATTTCAAGACTATTATAATAAAAATTAGAAATGGTGAGAGAAAATATAAAGCATACTCTCGTAAAGGTAGTTTTCTTTTTAAAAAAAAAAGAATAAAATTTAAGTGTATTTTCTTAGGTAATTTTTGGTTTAATTATAATTTTAGTCTCTCTATTTTTTACTGATTCACGAAATTAGGGACTTATCTTTCAATTTTAGAAATTTTTCATATCTTTAATTTAATTAATAACATATGAATAATTAATGCATCTAGATGGTTCTATATCATAAAATTATATGTCACGTCATTAAAAATATATCAATTCCGTATTTTTTAGTTCAAAAATCTGAAGGAGAGACCAAAATTGTCAGACTTTTAAAATAGAGGGACCATTTTCGTGAATTAGTAATAATAGAGGGACTAAAATTATAATTAAGTCTTAATTTTTTATAATTCTTGACTTAATCAATCATAATTTCTTTAAATTTATAATTTTTTCAAAATTTATTGTAAGCACAAAAATGCATCTTGTATCAACAACTATAAAAAAATATATAAAGAAATGTATTTAAGTTTTTTTAAAAAAAGAAACCTTAAAATAATCACACCGATGACATATTTATTAACTTATACTCAATTTTTTTTAAAAGATATACAAAAAAATTGAGTTTATATATTGTTTATAAAAGATAAATTTATAAAAAAAATAATTAATAATTAAAATATTAAATAAATCTTTTTCTTTTATAAACACAACGTGGTTTTGTTGTAATAAACGCGTATCGGATAAGGGTATTAATATCATTCAGGTATTCCATTACAGTGACACACATTCCATTCCAGGTCACCGTTTTCTTTTTCCTTCCTCTTTCTGTTTGGTTTTCGGTGGTTGGGTTGAGTGATCCCAACACAACAAACAAACACCCTCACAAAACTTCAACTTCGCAATTCGATCATTCCATTCTATATATCTGTGAGTAATTCTTCTGCCTTCTATCAATCCACATTTTCGATTCTCTTACCATTTCTTCTTTTTTTCTTTCATTGCTGAAAACCTTGCCCGTTTCACTTTTTTTTCCTTTCAGTTAATCAATTTATTTATTTCTTTTTTGTTTAATGAATCGTCATTTATTTTCTGAGCTGGATTTTGTTGGAAATTCTGGTCAATTTCATTTAAAATAACATGATCAATGATCAATTAAAAATAATCGGGGGATTTACTGAATATTCACCCCAAAAAAATTAATGTTTTTTTGTAAGATTTTTCTTATGAAATTGAGGTTAGGGACTCGAATTAACCTGCGAAATTGACCTGTGCCAATTGTCTTGTAGAATCCCCCATGTTAAATTCATGTGCATATAAAAAAAAAACCAAGCTATTTATGTTTTGATGTCTTTTATTAAGATTGTAAATCGAGATTAAGTTTAGTGTTATTTTTAGAATCGAACCTCTATTACAGTTCTTATTGTTGCTGTGGTAGTTTCGTTTTATGTTATTATTATTATTGATGCTTTATGGAAAGGCTTTTTTTGCAGAGAAAAAATATTGTGCATTGGATACCCTTTTCAATTTTGATTGAAGGATTCAAGTGAGATTGTGAGTAGAGGAGGATGGCTTGTAGGGGTTTCTGGGAATGTCTTTTAAAGCTTTTGAACTTCTTACTCACCGTTACTGGTCTGGCAATGGTGGGATACGGGATTTATTTGCTGGTTGAATTCAGCAAAGCTTCGGATAGCTCTCTGAATGTTTCTACTGTCAGTGATGGTCAAACTCTAGTTCAACTTGGTCGACCGTTGCTTATGGCTGTGCCTCTGTCCGACAGCTTTTTTGATGATTTGCCTAAGGCTTGGTATGAATGCTTCTCCACTCTTGACTGTTTTGGGGGCGTGTTGATTGAGAAATGTGTATTGCTTGCTTGTTGAGTGTACAAGAAATAATTATACCTTTTGTTTTCATTAGAGTTTGTGGCTGCAGCGGTTTCCTGAGCTTTATCTACTGAAGTCATTTGTGCTGAAATTAGTGCCTATGTTTATGGGGAAGGGGTTTGGTTTCAATTTTCTTTAGAATTGTATTTCTATGATAAAAGTCCTCACAATTAAAAGCGAAAACTATTCCCAACTTGCTTTGGAAAAAATAATGGGTAAAATATCTTTGGGTTTTCCTGCCAAATTTACTAAAGTCATAGGAATCAGACCAGCGTTAGTTACATGACCTGTATTTTAAGGTTTCAATTGTGAGCAGATATGTGGAGATCTGTCAATGCCAATTGATTGTAGTTTGCGATGGTTGGAAGCATGCTTCAATATTTGGTGTAAGATGCATTACTTAATGTTGCTAGTGTTGAAGAAACAGACTTCAAAAAAAATTACTTTATGTACTATCTATGTCGGTACTCACTATGAACCAGATGTGAGTTAGAAATAACCTCTATTTCTTCGACATATAGTTATTTTCAGACCTACTGGTGACATCTATATAATTGTTTGACAAAGACAATCATGGATGAAACACCACATGTATTCTTTTTTCCTTGATACTTTCTGTCTGTGTTCACCCTAATGGATTTTATCCACTACAAGTCTTTACTTTAATATACATCTCATACTATTTTATCTTCTCACTTGCTTACACTGATTGTGTATTTCATGTTTGGCAGGTTTGTTTACTTGTTCATTGGAGTTGGGGCAGTTCTCTTTGTCATTTCTTGTTTTGGTTGTATTGCATCTGTGACACGGAATGCGTGCTGCCTGAGCTGTGTATCCTTCTAAAATGTCTTATGCTATGACATAACATATTTAATGGGTTCATAAAATTTCCACTAACATACAAAAGCATGAGTTGAAGCATTTCTTCAACTTTCTCTCCCTCTCTGTGTATTTATGTATAACGGTGTGCAAGTATTAATCTTATAGGAATTTTTATTTTAGTTTCCTTAAGCCAACAAAGTATTCAGTATTAGTGGTCTTGTTGATCTTAGTAGAGCTCGGATGTGCAGCCTTCATATTTTTTGACAAAAACTGGAAAGAAGTAAGTTGTCGCTGGTAATTTATGATCTGAAGTATTAGAAGTTATAATTGACATCTTATAAAATTATCTTCTTTTCAGGAAATTCCAAGGGACAAAACTGGAGATTTTGATATGCTATATCAATTTCTAAGAGCGAACTGGAATATTGTGAAATGGGTTGCTCTTGGGATTGTTATCTTTGAGGTAAGAACGGTTATGACTAACATTTAAAAGAAAGCAATTTTGTTTTGTGGACATGCTTGTGTTCTTGTGCATGTAATCACAGAGAATAGGTGCAAGAACTTCAGCAAAACAATTACTTTTAGAAAAGATGCTAAGAACTATCACCTTATTTTTTATGTTTGAATTCATGATCAGGAAAGTACACTGGCTTTTAATTGATAGAAACATCTACCAGACAACGGAGTTGATTGATTGTAACCAATATCATGGAAGTTATTACATGGGAGTCAACTTTTAATAAATGATTTTTTTGGCCATGTTTTTAATGTTCTATTGATTAAAAGTTAAATTATAAGGATATAGTTTCACAGGGAAGTTTTGAACCAAAAACATTTATTAGTCAAAGCTAAGAGAAAGAGGAAGAAGAAAGAAGAAAGAAGAGGGACACAAAAGGGTTAAGGGAGTTAGTGAAGGTTAAAATAGGCATATTTGAGCGGTGGTCTTCAACTTTGAAATTCAAATGTTTTGGAACAAAGTGCCTGTGAGGTGCCTTACCCTTGACATATCTTTTGATTTAATTAAGTATCACCTCCATATTTTTAAATATATTGTATTGTATTAGAAACTTCTCTTCCTACCGTACCCTACTTACCTACCACCAGGATTTTGGACAGGCAATCAGCAATATAAAAAGGTTTTATACTTGTATTTGATAATGTGAATGTGACGTGTCAATTGTTATGCTTATGGAATTGTAGGCTCTTCTTTTCATCCTAGCTCTTATTGTTCGGGCTGCAAATAGGCCAGCAGATTACGATAGTGATGAAGAGTTCATTAATCCAAGGCAGCAAGCTCGTCAGCCTTTGCTCAATAGACCTGCAGGCCCTGCACCAGGTGTACCAGTTACTGGCCCAGTTGATCAGCGTTCCAGCAGAAATGATGCATGGAGTACTAGGATGAGGGAGAAGGTGCAATCTTTTGTTTCTGTAGTGCACTTTATTTATTATTCTTGTGTTGGGAATTTTTCATTTGCTTGTCTTCAAATCTTAAATTTTAACTTAGCTGTGCTGTTATAACCAGTGGGGAAGCCTTTTTGGGCCAAGGAGGTTTATGGTTCACTTGTTTTTTTCCATAACAAATGTAAATGTGTATTCCTTCCCCAAAAGATTCCTTAGCTGTTAGCTGGCTCAGCTTCTCGAGAATGCTTTTAAAATTTAGTGATACTCTTTTGTC
Source organism: Cicer yamashitae (assembly GCA_037974755.1). Taxonomy (NCBI): domain Eukaryota; kingdom Viridiplantae; phylum Streptophyta; class Magnoliopsida; order Fabales; family Fabaceae; genus Cicer; species Cicer yamashitae. Next base: position 11,983,804 of record JBBPBQ010000002.1, read on the forward strand.
CCTTGGGCACTTGCAATTGTTTTACATTGTTACAATATATGAAAAAATATATCGTAATATCAGTATTGTAGCTTGTAATACCTTTGTCCATATATGTAAGACCTTCTTGTAAAATTTTCTTGTCTCTTTTATACGACTCTTTTCAAATTATAAGATGCAATAATTACCTTTTCACAAAAATACCCCTAATTAAATAGAGAGAATTAAAAGACAAGTCATTTTTCCTTCTTAATAATTGAAGGATAATTTTGTAAAGAGAATGTATGTTATTCACAAATCATTTGTGACTGTACATTTTTCACAAATTTAATTCATGTGTTTTGATCAATGGGGTCTTACATATAGGGACAAAGGTAGTAATATTCTAGGACATAGCATGATATCTTAGGATTAGTTTTACAGATTCCTTATACTTCATTTATGTTCTTGTTCACTATTAAAAGTATAGTACAAGTGGAAATAGGGACTAGTATTTGTCTTTAGTAACATATCCAATATCCATCTCACCATTTCATATTATGTAATTAGGGATTAGCCTCGTCTTCATCGTGTTGTGAGAAGAGTTGGAGAACGTAGTCTTCATTCTTTGAGGAAATAAAAAAAGAGTGACATGGTTGTGGGATGTTAGTGAGGATTTACCTCATCCTTTTGAGGATAGTGGTGATTGACTTCTTGAATTGGAAGAGTTGTCTCTTGGTATATGAGAAGATGAAACCAATACAATTAGTATTAGACAAGAATAGTAAGCTCCTGAATAGAATAAACTTGTTTTAAATTGGACTTGTGATATTTTTTGTGACATTTTGACACTAGCTAGGGAAAATACATGTGACATATTTACAAGGAAAAGAATAAATTTCTTATATGGATAAGAGAAGATATTTATGCTTTTTTGTTATGGTCACATCACATGTCTTGTTGTAAGTTGTGATCATCATCTACAAATACTATATTTTAACGAAAATATCAAAGTCTCTCTCTCCAAATATTATGCATTTATGTAAAAAAAATAATTATATAAATTGGTGTTAACATATCTATTGAGATTCCTTTTATTCCACTTCCATTTTGCCCACGTATCAAATGTGCACTCTTATTTGTGAGGGTGTGTGTTGAGATCACACATCAGTTAGAGATACTCCATCTGAAAGGAAATATAAGGAAAAATGGTACCTAAAAAGGTGATATGTAAAGCATTTTGCTTATATTTCCTGAAAAGATTTGAGCAGTCCTCACCTCTTGAGCTTGTAGGCCTAAAACCCAAATTCTAAGATAGTATGAGATTCTAACAAGAAATCTTAATATGTGCTTACTCAGTGGACTCACATCCATCAGCACAATTTTTTTGGGAACTGTTTTCCTTTCTGGTTTCCACCTCCCTCCGCCGCGTTCCAGCCATCTTCAATGTGTCTCATCCTTCTCTGGTATATGTCCCACACTGTCAGAAAAAATATCCGTCAAGTTCTCTAGTGTGATACTGCCATCTAAAGTGCCTCCCTCCAATCTACATTCTGCTGAAGTTTCAGCTTGAACATCCCATCCAGGCGCGCACATGCACCTATGGCTGCTAGGGGTGAGCGAAATTTGGTTCATAACCAAAACTGAATGTAAACTGAACCAAACTGGTTTCCAGCTATTAAGAACCAAACCGAACTAGTTCTGGTTCAACCTTAATTGAACCTCACTGGTTTTTAAACCAGTGAACTGCAAACCAACGGTTGTCATAGGGGCTTGTTTGACATAGGCTTTGATACCATATTAAAATTTAGGTTTTATGTGTAACTCAACCCCAAAAGTAGCTCAAAAATTAAGGATCGGCCAAACTTTTTAAGGACTACTGTTGCGATAGTTGGATCTCATTAGTTAGTATTATCTAGGCCATATGCTACCCATGACTTATTTAGTATCTGAGCTTCACGGTGAGACATCATGAAGTATCTTGATCATTTTGTTGACTTCATGTCTTAAATGAATGGCTAAACCTAGTTGTATTGTGTTTCTCTTGTTTCATGTAAAGCATGATAACCTTTCTGCAATGGTATTTCACATTAACTGTCTATTTTCCGGCTGTAATCCGCAGTTTAGATTTACTATTTACATAACTCTGTTTAGGACCATCTCTGATTGTTGCAAGAGATTATTGAAAATGTTACGTTAATATTCTTGTATAAAATGATTGTTGTATTGTGTATGACTATCTGACACCAACACCGATCCTTCTGCAGTACGGGCTGGATACATCAGAATTCACATACAACCCATCCGAGTCACACAGGTTCCAGCAAGTAAACTCACAACCAACTGAAGAGAGGAGCCGCTGTACCATAATGTGATCATTTTAGATTGCTCCAAAGTCACAGCTGGCTGAATTTCGAAGATTGTTATTGTGGGCAATGAAGTTGAAGCTAGAAGTTTGTCAAAAAAATGTCTTTTGCTTAATTCGTCTATCATTCTCACTATACTGGATCTCCATCGCTTTTTTCCATGACATGAAAACACATCTTCATTTTGTTGTGTGTAACAGTTTGCTGAGTGAGAAATCATAATTTATTATGTCGTCATAGTTTAGGGGAGTAAATGAAGTTGTTAATCCTAATGTTGTCAATATTTTTGGGTCCAATCCAGTGCTTTATATCGCCCTAAATTTGAATGTATGTATCTCTGTGAGGCTACTCTTACACCAATTAAAATACATCATCTGCATTCTGGTGTTTATTTTTGTGTGCTCAAATCTAGTGGTAAAAATCAGGTTAGGTGTGAGATGTAACGTGTAATATAAAAACTGATGAAACTTTTTTGTAATACTCGTTATAGATTTTTTCTGTAAGTTGTGTTTTTATTTTTTTATGAAGTGTATAGTGTATTTTATGGTTGTTTGGTTCCCGAAGATGAAATATAATGTCGCTAGCTATATCTTAAGTCTTTATTTCCTGCCTTGCTCCCTTGGGTGCCAAAAATAAAATTGCAAACACCACTGCAGGCTAGAGCCCCCACTTCCGATCTGAAATTCTTGCTAAACATACATGTTTTTTTCTCTAAGATATGTAGTATTATTATTATTGTTAAAATATTATATTAGAATGTAAATAATTAGATTAGATGGGCTGTAAGTATTCTGGCCCGTTAGTATTACTGTCTATTTGTATTCTTTTTTATCTATATAAAAAGACCTTCCGTTGTGTAGTTGAAACACACGGGTTACTCAATATGTCTCTCAATAGTTTTCGTATTCAACATGGTATCTAGAGCCTGTTGAGAGACAACCCTGATCGTCAACTACCCGGTGGACCTACTGTCTCCGGTGAATATTTTTTTCGGCAAACCGTGTTCTCAACTCCGGTTTCCTCCTCCGTCCACGCACCACCGCCGCTGCCGTCACTGTTGTTGCTGTCTCCGACGATTTTTTTCGACGAACGACCACGCCAGCAGTGTCGCACACCCCAGATCGGCCTACCCCTTCAGACACGCCACCAGAAACACCTTCACGCGCCCTCACGCGCCTCCACGCGCCACCAGCCCTCACGCGCGTGAAATCCACGCGCCGCCAGCAGCAGCCACGCGTGACGGCGCGTCCGGCAGCCGTTCACGGCGCCGCTTCTTCCGTGGCACTCGCCTCGCCCTCTTGCCTCCATATCTGCCCTCAGTTTTGAGTTTCGAGTTACAGATATACGAGTTCCAGTTCAAACAGCCCCTGTTTTCCCGGTTCGGACGCGTTTTCTGGCACTCTTTATTGACCATGACGTCTCAGTCTGAAACAAAGAGCATTTTCACCAACTATATCACTTCTCCTCTCTCTGTCGAAAAATTGAATGGGTCAAATTATGATAGTTGAGCTGCCGACATCAAACTATGGATGCTTGGTCAAGGTTACGAGGACCATCTCACTCAAAATCCTGAAAAGGTGGTTGCGACTGAAACATTCAAATGGAAACAGATAGATGCTCAGCTGTGTAGTGTCATTAAGTTTACACTTCATCCAGATGTCAAACCGATTTTCCGTCCACATCTCACGTGTGAATCAGTTTGGAGTCAAGCCAAGGCACTCTATACTAACGACACTCAACGTCTCTATGGAGTGTGTCACCGCTTACTGAATATCATTACTCCGAAGACAATAGATGGCTCGATTTCTTCATATCTAGGCACCGTTCATAGTGCACTCCATGATTTTAATGAGCTTCTCCCTCCTGCTGCAAGTAATCCCGTTGAACGGAAGAAAGAGTTGGAACAACGCAACACCTTCTTCATGCTCCTTGCACTCTATGGCCTACCCCAGGAGTACTCTGCCACTCGTGATCAAATTCTGGGGTCTGTTACTGTTCCGGATATGTCTACTACCTCAGCGATCCTCCTTCGAGTACCAGCAAAGCATCCAGTTGAGCATTCTATGACTTCAGCTCCAAGTGACACTACTGCCCTTGCATCTCAGGGACATAATCAGAATCGCTCTCGTGGAGGACCATCCAACTCTAAGCCTCGTCCCAAATGTGAGCATTGTCATCGGCTTGGACACACTATTGATCGCTGTTGGAAGTTGCATGGTAAGCCTCCGTCTTCGATAAATGCAACTCAGCTTGATCCTTCTGCCACTGTTCAGACTACACCATCTCCACAAGGCTCCCCGACAAATTATGAAGATTTCCTTCGATGGGTTCAGAGTCATCCGAACTCTAGTTCTCCTACTTCGGTTGCACATACTGGTAACTCATCTGTTTACCTCTCTCACTCATCTTCTCTTGGCCCTTGGGTTCTTGATTCTGGTGTGTCTGATCATGTCACTGGTAATAAAGGTCTCTTTTCTTCACTCTCTACATCTGGTTTTTTACCTACTATAACTTCTGCCAATGGCACTCAAACCCGGTCTCAAGGAGTTGGCACTTTCCAAATTCTCCCTTCCATTTCAGTTGCATCTGTTCTCTATGTACCTGGATGCCCTTTTAATTTACTTTCAGTTAGTCGATTGACTCGGTCCCATGACTGTATTATTACTTTCACTAATGACAATTTTACCTTGCAGGACCGGAGTTTGGGACGGACGATTGGCGTCGGATGTGAGTCTCAAGGCCTTTATTACCTTTCTACATCTTCCAAGACGTGCTCTGCAACAGAGTCCCCTCATACTATCCATGCTCAGCTAGGACACCCAAGTCTTACCAAACTGCAAAAACTGGTGCCTAGTTTGTCTAAGTTGTCTACTTTACATTGTGAGTCGTGTCAGTTAGGGAAACACACCCGTAGTAATTTTCCTGATCGAGTCAATAAAAGAGTATCATCTCCCTTTGCTTTAGTTCACTATGATGTTTGGGGTCCCTCTCGTACTGTGTCTACTTTAGAGTCTAGGTATTTTGTTACTTTTATTGATGATTACTCTCGTTGTACGTGGTTATTTTTAATGAAAAATAGAGCTGAACTGTTTTCCATTTTTGAGCAATTTTATCAAGAAATTAAAACTCAATTTGGGGTTTCTATTCGTACCTTAAGAAGTGATAATGCTCGAGAATATTTGTCCCATCAGTTCCAAAGTTTTATGGCTTCCAATGGTATTCTACACCAAACATCATGTCCTCATACACCCCAGCAAAATGAGGTAGCCGAACGCAAAAATCGGCATCTCATTGAAACCACACGAACCTTACTTATCCATGGCAATGTTCCATTCCGTTTTTGGGGGGATGCAGTCATAACGGCATGCTACCTTATCAATCGTATGCCATTTTCTGTCCTTGATGGCAATATCCCTCATTCGGTCCTTTTTCCCCATTCCCCTCTTCACCCACTACCACCTCGTGTCTTTGGGTCCACGTGTTTTGTCCACAATTTATCTCCTGGTTTGGACAAATTGTCACCTCGATCACTCAAGTGTGTCTTTCTCGGTTATCATCGGTCCCAAAAGGGCTATCGTTGTTATTCTCCTACACTACACCGCTACGTTACATCAGCCGATGTTACCTTTTTCGAGTCTGTACCATATTTTAAATCTACCCATATAGCTACTGAGCCTCATCAGGACATTAATCCCGAACCTCCTCAGATAGTTATCCCTATTCCACCCACTCTTACTCCTATCGAACCTGTCGAGTCTGCCCCCAACCTCCACGGCCACTACAAACATATCAGCATCGCCGCCTACCCTCTGTTGTGCCTGTTCCTGTTCCCATTCCAGACTCTCCTCCGACGCCACCTCCGGATCCGGCCCTGCCACCTGAGCATGACCTTCCCATTGCTCTTCGTAAGGATATTCGCACAACTCGTAATCCATCTCCTCATTATATTGATTTGTGTTATCATCGTCTTTCTCCTTTGCATTACACTTGCTTGTCCTCTTTGTCTTCTGTTTCTATTCCTAAAACTACAGGTGAAGCATTATCCCACCCTGAGTGGAGGCAAGCAATGCTTGATGAGATGTGTGCTCTACAAAGCAGTGGTACTTGGGAACTGGTTCCTTTACCTCATGGGAAGTCTTTAGTCGGGTGTCGTTGGCTCTATACAGTGAAGGTTGGCCCTGATGGTAAGATTGATCGATTTAAGGCTCGGTTGGTAGCCAAGGGATATACTCAGATTTTTGGGTTGGATTACAGCGATACATTCTCACCTGTTGCCAAAATGGCATCTGTCAGACTGTTTTTCTCCATTGCAGCAATTCGACATTGGCCTCTCCATCAACTTGACATTAAAAATGCCTTTTTGCACGGTGATCTTGAAGAGGAAGTTTATATGGAGCAACCACCAGGGTTTGTTGCTCAGGGGGAGTCTTCCACCATGGTTTGTCGGCTGCACAGGTCTCTTTATGGTCTTAAACAGTCTCCTAGAGCTTGGTTTGGCAGATTCAGCTCGGTAGTACAAGAGTTTGGTATGATTCGTAGTGAAGCCTATCACTCTGTATTTTATCGTCACTCAGCCCAAGGGTGCATCTACCTTATTGTTTATGTGGATGACATTGTTATAACTGGTAGTGATCAGTAAGGAATACTCCAGTTGAAACAACATCTTTCAAATCAATTTCAGACTAAAGACCTTGGTAAACTCCGTTATTTTTTGGGTATTGAGGTAGCCCAATCCAAGGATGGCCTTGTAATTTCACAAAGAAAATATGCTATGAATATTCTTGAAGAAACAGGTCTATTAAATGCCAAGCCAGTTGATACTCCTATGGATCCAAATGTCAAACTCCTACCTAATCAGGGGGAGCCTCTATCAGATTCAGGAAGATATAGGAGATTGGGCGGGAAATTAAACTATCTCACAGTTACTCGTTCGGACATTTCCTTCGCTGTCAGTGTGGTAAGCCAGTTCTTAAATTCTCCTTGCCAAGAACATATGGATGCTGTAATTCGAATTCTGAAATACATCAAAAGTGCACCTGGAAAAGGCCTCATTTATGAAGATAGAGGACATACTCAGATAGTTGGCTACTCAAATGCCGATTGGGCAGGCTCACCCACAGATAGACGATCCACTTCCGGGTATTGTGTACTTGTTGGAGGAAATTTAATATCTTGGAAGAGTAAGAAACAAAATGTTGCTGCAAGATCCAGCGCTGAGGCAGAATACAAGGCCATGGCACTAGTAACATGTGAACTCATCTGGTTGAAACAGTTACTGAAAGAACTTCAATTTGAAGAGGCCATCACAATGACACTAATATGTGATAATCAAGCTGCACTGCACATTGCCTCAAATCCTGTATTTCATGAGAGGACCAAGCATATTGAGATAGACTGTCATTTTATTAGAGAAAAGATCGAATCGGGTGACATCATCACCAGCTTTGTCAATTCCAATGACCAGTTGGCAGATGTTTTTACAAAGTCATTGCGAGGTCCTAGAATTAGTTATATTTGTAACAAGCTGGGTGCATTTGATTTATATGCTCCAGCTTGAGGGGGAGTGTTAAAATATTATATTAGAATGTAAATAATTAGATTAGATGGACTGTAAGTATTCTGGCCCGTTAGTATTACTGTCTATTTGTATTCTTTTTTATCTATATAAAAAGACATTTCGCTGTGTAGTTGAAACACACGGGTTACTCAATATGTCTCTCAATAGTTTTCGTATTCAACAATTATAAATATAATATAATAATATATTACTTTCACTCAATAGAAAAAGTATAATAATGGTATAATAATATATGCACACGTCATTAAAGTCATTGATTTGTTTTATCTTACTTTTAGAATAAATATACCATGAATACTACATCCTATTTTATTTTTCTTTTACTTAGTTTAATTTTTTTTAAAACAAAAATATTTTATACCTAAATCTTATTTTATTTATTATTTTAATTAAAAAATTATAGAAGTTCTGGTTAATATATTTTATTAAAACACTTAATTTTTGGATTTTCTTAAGATAAAATACCTCCCGCGGTCCCATTTCAGTCTTTTATCTTCTTTTTCCTTCAATTTAATTCTTTATTTAATTTTAAGTAACAATTTGATCTTTTATGTCTTAAAATGTCAACAATATTATTATTTTTTACATAAACTCAAAAAATTCATTATCATCTTTAAACAAAACGCAGAAAATTATTACCAATTTTAAAAAAATTCATATATTCATCAAATTCATAACTCAAATCTTCAAATAAACTCAAATTTTCGTTTCAACAACATCAATAATCATAAACATACAATCAAGGACAAGCCAATAATTGTGCACAAGCCAATAATCAAACATATAATCAAGGACAAATAATATTTTATAACATGGAAGATATTCTTTAACCATAAACATGAATGAATACTTGTGCACAAGCCAATAATCATACATATAATCAAGGACAAATAATATTTTATACTAATAAGATCTACAACATGCTGCTGGACAAGCCAATAATTGTGCACAAGCCAATAATCATACATATAATCAAGGACAAATAATATTTTATAACAAGGAAGATATTCTTTAACCACAAACATGAATGAATATTTGTGCACAAGCCAATAATCACACATATAATCAAGGAAATAATATTTTATACTAATAAGATCTACAACATGTTGCTGGATTGGATTCCATATTGTTATCCATCACTTACCTGAAACAGAATACAAAAGTAATCGATCACAAACAACCAATGAATAAAATAACTAATGACCTTATAATTCTTCCTCGACTGAATCTCTTGAGTTCTCAATGGAACCTTCACCATTAAGATGCATTTTGAGCTTACTCATTGGTTACTGTTCAATTGATAGTCTTTTTCAAAAGACTATTCAATTGCTATTATTTTATTAATGATATATTATTTGTTGTTTTTTAATTTTGTTCTCTAATAATATTTGTTAATTTAATCTATTTTGTTGTTATTTCATATATTTTAAATATAATCGGCTATTGTTATTCCATAATATTATATTAAAGTATATTATATGTTATATTTTGCATCAAATCACTATTACTTTTTCGTATTTTTTAATATTAATATATTTTTTCATTGAGAACTCAAGAGATTCAGTCGAGGAAGAATTATAAGGTCATTAGTTATTTTATTCATTGATTGTTTGTGATCGATTACTTTTGTATTCTGATTCAGGTAAATGATGGATAACAATATGGAATCCAATCCAGCAGCATGTTGTAGATCTTATTAGTATAAAATATTATTTGTCCTTGATTATATGTATGATTATTGGCTTGTGCACAAATATTCATTCATGTTTATGGTTAAAGAATATCTAACACCAACCAACAGCCAACAGGATTGTTGTTGGCATCACGTGGCCATGATAAGATTTACAAGGAAAAGAAGTTGCTTTCATATTTATCCAACACCAAAATTTTGAACATTATTGTATTTGTTCTGTTAAGTAAACATAATAACATTACTATTACTACTGTTGAAAGTTGAAACACACGAGTGAGACATTCTCAATAACTTGGTTGTCCATTTGACATAAAATTAGATATGCTCTCAAAATTGTTACCTACACATATAGTGCGCTCACTTTCTCAAATTATCATTCATTTTTGTGGGTCAATTTAATAAAAGAAATATTTTGAGGTTGTTAATTTCTAGACATGTAACATGGAAGAATAGCAAAATAAATGTAAGAGAATATTGTCGACCTACCTACTCTAATTAATGAATCCTAATTATTGCACTTTGGTTAGTCGCCTATTTTAGCAAGTTATCCCTTATAAAGTATCGAATATCTACAGCGGCAAAGATATGAATAAGTAGAGGTCTAAATTCAAACCCATAATTTTTTACTTTTTCATATTTAATATTTAATGTGTTAGAGCCTATTCTTGACAAAAAAAAATTATAAATGTCTCAATTTATTTAGTAATTTTTTTAATAAACAAAACTCCATCGGAATTCTTTAACTCAATTTAAAGTTTTAAAAAGTTATTAATTGTTTTTATATGAAAATGAATGTCTTCTATCTACCCAAATGACAAATATGTTGAATTGAACATTTTAATTGGAACCAGATTTGCACCAAAATTCTAAAGTAAAGACATAATGATAAATTATTTTTAAAAAAAGACCATTTTTCACGGTTTTGGACAGAAAATCGCTAAAGTTTCAATATTGTTATCGTTTAAAAAGATAAAGGGTGTATTATGTTGAAATCTTTAAATTAAAGGATTTTATCTTTGTTATTTTAAAATTATATAAGATCTTTTCTTGTTAGGGAAACTTCTCCTTTGTGGGGATCATTTGACAAATCTTGCACACTTGATTTGTACGTATCTTTTCTTTTTGGTTTCCACTCGTCATCACTTTCTGTTTTGGTATGTGCTCGTGTATTAACTTCTATATATAATTTGTGGCACCAGTTAATTCTGCTACTGTAGTAGATGTTAGTTTCTGCATTATTGTTCTAATCAATAATAGTAAAAAATACCGATTTGGATTATTTTATGATTTCCACTAATTTTTGTTATTAGCTAGTTGCTTGCCTCAATCTGAAAAATAATATAAAAAAGTATTTTAATAATTGGCCTGTTCTACTCGCTTCATATTATTCATCACTTGATTCGGTGACTGCTGATGTATTAACTTCTGAATTTTGTGGCTGTAATTAATCTGATATAAACTACTAATAGAAAATATTGCCATTTGGATTATTTTATAGTTTTAACTATTTTTTTATATTAGCTACTTGCTTGACTGAATATGGAAACAACATTATCATTTTGTAGTTAACAGTTTTGTTTTCTGGCACTGGTTCATTGATTTATCTTTTAGAAATATCTCTCTGTCTAATTAACGATGAGATTTTCTATTGGACTTAATTTCGAATAATTCTCCCAAAATTTCAATTGTTCAAATTGTATTTTCCTCTGTTTTATTTTTTAGAACTAGCAAGGTACCGTGTGTTTGCACGGTTTTTATACAAATTTGTATATAAAATTACATTTATATATTGTTAATAGATAATATAGATACATCTAAGAAATTTTCAAAATATCTTGATATGTATTAGATTGAAAAATAATAAAGAATGTGTGAGGACTAGTTGTATTCAGTTTATTTTTTACCTTATGAAAGTTGTGATTGTGGATATCTTGCTGATATTTGTCACACATTTTTGTTTGTCCTTTTCTGTTCTGTTCTGTTCTATATGGATCTCCTTTGTATTGTGCACTAAAATAAATTGTTACAATACTTTATTTTGTTAATTAATTGTTACAATATGAGAAGACCTACTATCAGTTAGTTACTTAAATATATATATATATATATTATAACATACAGATAGTGGCTAAAAGTGGTGAGTGACAGTGACTGCTACCATATTTAAGAGCTTAATCTTTGAAAACATGGCACAGTACACAAGTACTTTCCATTTCAGTTATAGTATTTTGACTTGAAGCACAATGAAAGCAAGGAAAGGAAAAAGATCAGAGGTAAATTTTTTACATGCCTTGTAGACTTCTATAAGGATATATATATATATATTAGATGCATTTTCTTAAAACCTTATAATTTGGTTTTATTGCAGGTCTTTTGGCCTACAATAGTGAAGAAATGGTTGAATATAAAGCAAAAGGTGTATGATTTTAGTGAAGATGAAGCAGACACTGAAACTGAGAGTGAAGATGATGGTATGTGCTTAATGATTTACTATGTATTATTCTTACTGGTTAGATTGATTGGTTTCTTTCTCTTTTACATTTTTTTTCCTTTTTTGTTCTTTCAATTTGCATCTATCTTGCTTTGTTATGCAATGGTTGGTCTAAAGGATTGGAAACGAATTATATGGATCTCATAGTTGTAATTCTAGAAAATTTGAAGACGGTTATATCAAATGAGATTGTGAGAGAAAACTTATCTCTCTAGATACCGTTGCACAGGACATGCAGCTGCTTAGAGAATCTAAGAAAAGAGAGGATATGTAGATATTTTAATTAAAAAGTCTCTTTCCAATAAGAGGAGTGAACTACAAAAAGTATCTGTTCCTGGTTTAGTTTACAAAGAAAGAATGTCAAAATTAATTTTTTATGCCTTTATAACCTTTCATGTCATGTTTTATGATTATAGTGACTTGGTTAGTGTTCATAAACCATTGTGCTATATATTTTGTGTTCTAAACCATGTCAACCCGCGTCATAATAAAAATATTATTTCACTCGTAAAAGTTGGGTCTAATATAAGAATTCAGACTTCTATAATATAGTAAATTAATATTTAAATCTTGACTGAGAGAAATATCTATGTTTAGTGTTCAACATACATTAAATAAGATTATCTTTGATAAAAAAATCTATAAAAAAAAAAAATACCATTTCAATTTATGAACACTAATCATTTCGCTTATTGTAACTTTTTCTGATATTTATCTTTCATATTGATATTAAGTTGAAAATTTTACACATTGATCAAGAAACATATTAATAATGATTAAGGATATAATAAAAGAAATTAAATTTGTTGATATTATAAAAAAATTTAAAATAAGCGAAAATATTTTGTTAAAACTATAATGGTATGATGAAAAAAAAAATTATTGCTTCAGTTCTATATTTTAGGCCTTTCAAAAGTAATATCCAACACAAAGATAGAAGCATAGACGTCTAGGAAGATAATCCCCTTAGAACACTATCCATATTTCCAAGTCAAACATCAAATAATACTTTATCGTCCATATTCCCAAGTTCCTTTTGCAAAAGATCAAGTGGACAAATGTGGATATTGTTTGATTGAATATTATATTTTTGGTTCGAAATTAAAACTCGTAATTATGAATTAATTATAGTAGTATTTATTATTTCTTTTAAATAAATAAAAAATAAAAATTCAGCTCAACTCTCATGAGGAAATAATTTTAAATTACTAAAATTTGTAGTTATAAAATAGTAATATCAGCTATTACAAAAAAACAATATAAATATTATAAATAATAATAATAATATTGTTTACTATTATCATAGAAAAATAGTTAATCATCTATATTAAATAAATCTGACAATCATTTAACAGATGATTTTTTTGCAAAAGAATCGATAAAATTCAAACATTATGAAAATAATCAAAATTAAATGGTTAAGTTGATCATGTTATTGTAGGAAAAATGTTAACTTAAGATTCACATCAACTTTTATCTATCATATATAAAAATAATCAAATTACCAATTTTTACTTTTTTATAATAAAAATAGTTGACTAATCATGATTTTGGAGAGAAAATATTGTTTAAGATTCACATCAATTTTTATATGTAAAATGAGATAATTGAAAAAAATATGTACTCTTGCTCTTAAGTACCTTCTACCATTGGTGGCATGGTTATTAGAATAGTAGCTTGTTATGAAGCTGAAATAATTAAATATATGTGATTTGATATTTGTAATTCAGATACATCTTTTAAGGGCTACAAGATGGGACAACGACATAGAAGAGGAAAATCAGAAACTCTGCGTGCTCAGTACATAAATACCAAGGAAGTGAGGTAGTATTTTGTTAATCAAATTATGTGACATGTCATTAACTTTAAATATATTAATTACATTAATATTAAATGGTTAATTTTTAGGGTAACAATTGGTACTTGGAATGTTGCTGGAATACTTCCATGCAATGATGATCTTGATATTGAGGGTTGGCTTTGTAGTGAAGAACCAGCTGATATTTACATTATTGGGTAAGTAGTTACTCAATCTCAAGTTGCTTAAAACTTAATTATTTCTAGCATTAAATAAATTTTTTTAGTTACTATAAAAATTTTAACTTTCGTTTTAAATTTTTAGTCTTACATAATTATCCAACAAGACTAAAACGTTTTAGTTTTTTGCTGGAACAAACATGTTTGATGCTATAATTTCAATTTCAATATGGTATTAAAAATCTTGTTATAAAATTGTTCTTATGATATTTGCTTCCATACTTATGTGTTGGTGTTAACAGTTTCCAAGAGGTAGTTCCATTGAATGCTGGAAATGTATTGGGAGCAGAGGATAATAAACCCATCTCAAAATGGGAATCAATCATTCGAAGAACACTAAACAAATCTTTTGAACCTGAAAATAAACCAAAAAGCTACAGTGCCCCTCATTCTCCTGTCAGAACAAATTTTGCTAATGAGATAAAAAAAGAGGAAAACAATTTTCCATTGAGGAAAATATATGGCAATGATCTTCAAACTATACTTGATTGGCCCGAACTTCCATTCGACGCAATCCATCATGTCGATTCCAATCCGAAATTGCGTCGAGTACTAAGTAGCTCTGCTAGAATTGGCCTTAACTTGATAGATAGTGTTTCTTTGTATGGTTATGGAATGAAACGTTCACACCAAAGTTCAGGAAATTTGAGTTTGTTTTGGAAAGAGCAGCAACATGAAATGATGCCTCAAGTATTTGATTCACTTGTTGATGTATCAGATGAAGAAAATGACACATTCTCTGAATTACCAAATAACAAAGATGTGAAATTGCATCATAAGTATGTTAGGATTGTGAGCAAGCAAATGGTAGGAATATATGTGTCTGTTTGGGTTCAAAGGAATTTGAGAAGACATATTCATCATTTGAAAGTTTCTCCTGTTGGAGTTGGTCTTATGGGCTATATGGGAAACAAGGTAATGACACAATGTACTTTTTTTTCATACAATTTTGATATCATTTATCATATAGTATAATAAGTGTGCATTTGGTAACATTACTAATGCAGGGGTCTATTTCAGTTAGCATGTCTGTCTTTCAGTCACGCATGTGCTTTGTTTGTTCACATTTAGCTTCTGGTCAAAAAGACGGAGCAGAACATAGACGAAACTCGGATGTTCATGAAATTCTACAACGCACTCGCTTTGCATCGGTCTTTGATACAGATCAACCACATACAATACCATCACATGAGTAAGCAAGTTTTAGCTTTGGTTTAAAAATTGTCCTTTACAAATTACAATATTCTTATTAGCATTTTTTGACTGAAAATATTGTTTATGAGTGTTGTGAATGAAGTTCTTGGATTCATTCATGGATTTATTTGTAATGACAGTCAGATTTTCTGGTTTGGAGATTTGAATTATCGTATCAATATGTCCGATGGCGAGGTTCGAAAGCTTGTAGCTCTAAAGAAATGGGATGAACTCATGAATTACGATCAGGTGAGAATTATGAAACTTAGACTAAACTATTGGTCTCTAACAAGTTGTTCTAATTTTTATCGTCTAGAATGGCCAAAAGGGTTGCAAGTGTTGTCACCGATAGGTTTTCATATATGTCCAACACTATTCTAATATCATATTACATTGCGTCAATCTTTATAAAAACTCTTTTCAGGTCTCATCTTTTTCGAATGGAGATTTGAAATTTTCAATAATACTTCAAACTTCATTTGCAGCTAAGCAATGAATTATATAAGGGACATGTATTTGAGGGATGGAAAGAGGGGTTGATAAACTTTCCACCAACTTACAAGTATGAATTTAGCTCTGATAAATATGCGGGTGAGGACACACAAGATGGTGGAAAAAAGAGATCTCCAGCATGGTGAGTACAAACCTACAAATTTTTTTGTTATAGCATGTATTAAACACTTGTGTTCTAAGAAATAATAATATGCAGGTGTGATCGAATATTGTGGATAGGAAAAGGAATAAAGCAACTTAAATATCAGTGTGCTGAAAATAAGCTCTCAGATCATAGACCAGTTAGCTCAATCTTCTTGGTTGATGTCGAAGTATTGGACCACCACAAGCTACAACGAGCTCTAAATTTTGCAAGTGCAGTTGTACATCCAGAGATTTTCTTTAAAGATGAGGACTTGTCTCTAATATATATGCCACGCAGAGATTGAGGTATAAAAACAAAATTCTAGGTGACTCCAAAAGTCAAATATTGCTTACTCATAACTTGGTTTCTAAGGACAGCCTTAGACAGTTGAACTGTATTTTAATTCAGTTAAAAAGATAACATGTAAATTTGTCAGATTTTTGTTTTACAATTTGGTTGGTTTGATAGAGACAAGGGTTACTATGATCTTCAAGATTGACACCTCAAGTTTGCTAACATCAAGCCTACTTTTTTTGGAGTAATAATAATAATTTTATAAATTAGTTATATGAAAGAGATATAATTATAAACAGGAAAATGCATATAAATAGGAATGCAAAAGTGTGATATTTGTGATATTTAGTGTACTGTGTTAGACACCTCTTGTTCTTTCATGTTTTAAACATTACCATCCTCAATCTCAGTCCAACTTTTGTTACTAGATTCATAATTGGTTAGACAGTAGAACTAATGCAATGATTGGGCTTTCTGTAACCATCCTCGATCTCAGTCCAAGTCCAACTTTTGTTACTAGGATTCTAAATTGGTTAGACAGTAGAACTGATGCAATGAATGGCCTAACTGGGAATCTAACCATTCTTTACCAACAATTTTATGATTTCTTTCAGGTTCTGAACATTCTTTTCTGTAACCATCCTCAATCTCAGTCCAACTTTTGTTACTAGGATCAATCATGTAGATTAATAAATACTAACAATTCAAAATTGGTTAGGCAGTAGAACTAATGCAATATGAATGGCCTACAATACAGCTTAAGATCCTATCACAAATCAAATTTAAAGCTTAAATTCAACCCAAAAAATTTTATAGCTATAATGAAAGTTCATTGGTGAAAGTATTCTAGTAGTTATTTCTTAAGAGATTTCAAAAACAATCATAATAATATATAATTCAAATCCACATTAACAAAGGCTCAATATAAATTTGGGGCATCAGTTCTCCAAGGTGATATTTAACATCAAATAAAATTCAGATGCAAATTACCCATTTACACAATTCAAACTCATCATGTGCCCCTTTAATTAATAATTGAATTGGATACAAAAACAAAACTGACACAAACACCACATTGATAAACAATAAGTATAAAGAAAAATTATGAACATCAGTTCTCCAAGGTGATGTAGCATCAATGAGATTCAGATGCAAATTACCCATTTACACACATTAAAATTCATCATATGCCCATTCATAACTTAGTAACAATATGAAAAGCATGTATGGAAAAACAACAACATAATCTAAGATAATCTAAACAAGAACAAATCACCGTAACCTAATAACAATAAGGTAATGAAAGAGGGAATTAAGAAAGCGATCAGAACCTGTCGGGATTCATAAATACATCAAAGAATATCAGAGGATTGACAGACAAATGAATTTATATCATCACTTCGCTTTTCTTTTCCCTCTTATTATTAATTATTTATATAAAAACAAATCAATTTAAGTAATTTTATTCGTAAAAACGATGAATGTAAGAGCCCAGAACTTCTTAGAGGATTGCGCCATCATCGACGAGCACAAAATATGACTCGCTCCAGCACAGTTTTATTTTCATCTTTGCTTCAGTATCAAAATTTGAAATAAATAGCTTTGTAAATATTTTGAAGAAAAACTATTGCTGATATTGTTGATCCCCAAATATTGAATATGGAAGAAGTAAAAAGAACAAACACACAGTGCAGAAAATAACGAAGGAGGAAACTGAAGTTGCCGACAGCTGAATTGTTTTGGATAGCAAGAATGTCGAATTTGGGGATTATTTATAGTGTAAATTAGGGTTTTTTTTAATCAATGTTAGGCAAGAGTAGAATTGGGTTTTATCGATCCGTTGAACATGCGGCCCATGCGGGTTGGTACTAAAATTAAAGATTTTTTACAATTTTAGATTAATTTGAAAAGGTCAAAAATTCTATAAAAAATGTCAATTTAGTATTTACATCTAAGGGTTGGTAATTCTATATAAATTTCATATTGAATAGTTTGAAAAGGGTTAAAATTTGTCAAAAATAAAAAGAAAATATTTTAGAATGTTGAATTTCTTTTATATCATCTTTTTTGAGAAAATAGATGTGTCAAAATGTGATATATTAGAATGTTGAATTTCTTTTATATCATCTTTTTTGAGAAAATAGATGTGTCAAAATGTGATATATTATTTTAACAACTGTCTCTTATTTTGGAGTCTATTTTGTTAACAACTCCCTCCTTTTTATGTTTTAGTTCCTTCTTATTTTATTAATAATAAAAATAATAGTCTCATCTATCAATAGAGTCTCCTTGTATTTGTCATATAATCAAGTCTAATCAACTTGTACAACTGTTTTACAGAATTTACACGCATTAACTTTGATGTATTTTTTTTTTCATTAAATGTATTTTGTTTGATTTTATTAATATAATTTAGTTTTTAAATTATTTTTAATTTATTAAATTAACAATTAATCATTTGTTATAAAAAAAAGGGCAATAGATGGTTGACCTCCTATTTGAGAAAAAAAATATCCTTCAAATAATTGTATCCCGTCTTACAAGGTCAAAAGAGTAGAATATTTTAGTATATAAATTTCAATGTAGCAAAAAAATTTGAATAAAAATATAATATAAAAATGAAATATCATTTTAATGTATAGGAGTGAGAGGAGAAATCTCCATTAATTTTGGTCCACATAGATTAGACAATTTAAATCATCAATTAAGCTCTTTAATTTTACGAGTTATTCCGCGATTTATGTAACTTTAAAAAAAATACGCTTTGTCCATTATAATTTAGATCAATTAATAATTTAAAAAATACACTTTGTCCATCATAATTTAGATCAATTAATAATTTCTGGTAATAACTTGTATATTATTTTATCATATTTTTAACATGAATATTGGTTTAAACTTTAAAGTTACTTTAAAGTATCATTTGTGGTATTTTTCTTACATGATATTTCCAAACTTACAAGTTATAACGTAAAGCTATAAACAATAGTAGATTTTTTGTTTTATTTTTTAAAAATATTTATATTACTAACTTTTTAGTTTTTCAATACAAAATAGTGGTTTTTTTTTATAGTCTACTTATAAAAGTAGACAAATCAATTAGATCCGTTTAGTGTATATGTTAATTTATGCACAGTAGACAAGTATGCATGCAAAGAATGTATATGTTTATGCAGAGTAGACCGGTATGCATGCAAAGAATAAATATATCTATGTAATTAATATTAATTAATAATAATTGTATAGCATCTAATGACCAAGATCCTATCTTGTTTAAAACCTTCATCTTCCCGGGTACTTCTTCAATTGTTGTTTAAAACATTCATCTTTGTCATAACCACCAAAGACATTAGAGTTTGGATCCAAATTATAGGTGTAGTGTAAGAAAAATAAGAGATTAGAATTTTTAGAGTTGAGATATGAGAATTTGTGATATGAAGATGAAGAAATTAGGATTGAACATGAAAGTTGTTGAATTTTTATTAAAAAAATTGGGGTTGAAGATGAAGATTATTGAGTTTTTATTATTTAATTGGTTTATTAATTAATTAATTAGTTTTAAGTTTTTAATTAAATAATTAAATGAGTTAATAAAATGAATTTTAATTTAAAATATTAAATATTGTCTAGTCAACAACAATTACACAGTCACCATGTTCCACTTCATCCAAAATTAGCCATGTCACCATTTTTTTACTAAAAAAGATTCATAAATGACTTTTTTAAAACTAATTAGAATTTGTAAGGGTATATAAATCAAACAAAAAAATTACAAGGACTAAAATCAAAACGAATCATATTTGCAAGGACCAAAAACATATTTAAATCTAATATTTGATTAAATTACAATTAACTCTTTGCATAGTACAATGTTGTGATGAGGAGTAGTTATCACGAAAAAATGTTCTTCATGTATTTCACTATAATGGCTTGATTACTTGAGTTTTATAGCATGTGCACAACTACATATTCTTATGTGTGAACCTTTGTCCGGCAATAATATGAGGATTGAAACTTCTTTTGAAGTTTTAAGTGAATGCAAGGAAGTCTCACATTACTTCGCCAACATCAAAATAACATGTGCTTCAAACTAAAATACATCTAAAAACATCGGTGTGAACGTTTCTCATGTTGAAATTGGTCTTATGGGCTACATGGAAAACAAGGTAATGAAAATATGTATTGCCTTGTTTTGTGCGTGTTAAAAATAGAACAAAAACTGAATGAAACCAAAGAGAATTGGAAAAAATAGGTTTTCTCACGTGCAACATGATACCTAAGAATTTCATATCAAATGTTAACAAGAACACACTTTTAAGTTGTATAGTTCATGGTACATCACATGCATAGTTGATTCTAGTATGCATTTTATGATCTATGACAACGTCAGTACAAGTTGGTTGCAGTGCGATCTACATTACTTAACATCATGTTGTGGGAAGGTGGTTGTTGCTCACATATTGAGCAGTTTGGTCATGAATGGTTTGTGGTCATAGATCTCATTCATTAGATTAAGATTGTATTTCTCATATTTTTATTTTTATTTTTAAAGCAAAAACTACATGTTGTAAAGCCTTACTATGCTTTCCAACGTGTATTCTTTGTTCTAGTCTCACCAAGTTGTTTAACTCGTATTTCTTTTTAAGCATCATTAAGCTATACAACAATTAAAGTTTTTTTTATGTGTTTTTTACAACTATGAAGTTTGATATGAATTATCAACAACTGCGAAGTTATTTTGATTTGAAGTTATTTATAGAGCAAGAGAAAAAAGTCGTTGAAAGATAATTGTTGAGAATATAGTTGTTGATCTTGTAGACGTCGTAGCTCTGAGTTACATAACTGACATTCATTTACAAGTTATCATTATACAATCAAATGATTCAAGTCGTTATCGGAGATTTTGTCTTTAGCGCTTGAACACGTAATACTTAAATTTGCTTATGAAAACTCCTATCATGTAATACATCAGTCGTACCAACTGACATCATCACCAGACTAAGACGTTGTTGAACTAACTATCTTTTGGACTTAAAATAGAGAATAAAAATATGATGTGAGCTTTGTCTTTCAATATACTTTAATGACACCACCAATTGTTAGTAATCAAAATGTTGATTATCGAATGAATTCATCTCTTATTTGACTTTGCTTTTTAGAATGTACCCCCTCCACAATCAAGCAAACATTACGGGATAGAATTAGGGGTGGGAAAAGTTCAATTCTGAACTAGAACTGCTTGAAAACTAAATCGAACCAATTTTCAGTTCGACAAAACAGAACCGAAATTCAGTTCGAAAAGCCGAACATAACGAGTTTTATAAATCAGTGAACCGATATATTGCTCTAAATCGAACTGATTTTAACTTAGTTTTACTTATTCGAATTGAATCGAACTGTTATAATATGGATAGTACCGAATTGAACTACTTTTGCATCAAATTGAACCAAACTGTTTAATTCCTATAGATTTTTTTTTGTTTCTATAAGCCAAATTTGACTTAATTACCCCGATTACTTCTAAAAAAACACTCTATAATCATTTTTCCACATCCTCAAACTCATATTCATGAGGAAAAACAAATAGCATGTTAACATTTAAGCAAATCTAAACATACTCCTCATGCTTCTAAAATCATGAAACTAATAATTTAAATTTCAATTCATACCATTTACATATAAAATATATTTTTCAAAAGGCTTACAAAACCTGCAAAGTCAAAGGCTTTCCAAAGTATTTTTCAATCAAAATACCATCAATTTTGTGAAACTACTTCCAAATATAAAAATAGTCTTCAAAAGTATGATCCCTAAACTCAAATAACTCTTTTACTTCAAAAGTATTACTTTAAATACAATGATTCCTAAACTCATATAGAAAACAAAATAGAAACAAATGTCTTCAATCGTCAAGACTAATGACACTAGCAGATGTTGTTGCATAGAGCGTTGGATAAATGATCTCTCCAAAAAATAGTACTTCGTTATTATTCAAAAAACTTAAAATACAATACAAAGTTTGTAGAACTAAAAATATTGTAACAAAATTACCTTTCTCAAAGGGTTTCATGTTCTTCAAGGTCCTCATCAAATAGATCTGAGAAATGAGATCATTTCAACCAATCTTAAGTGCAAACAAGCACTTCCACTATCATAGATGTAAGATTACTACGGTGAAAGCAGGCTCTGATGGGATGGCCAACACCTCATGAGCAACACCTAAAACGATGGGGAATCTAGTTGAGTTGACTTTCCACCAATTCAGAATGTCAAATTCGACAAAATAAGGTTCACACTCTTTAGCAAGGTATTTATCAAGCTTAGACTTAGGACCAATTCTTTGCCCAATTGATTTTTTATAGAGACCCATACCATATATATCATTATCATTTTTCTCTGGTTGTGATTCTCCCATACTTTCATAACCTTCCCCCTTGCCTTCATATTCTCGATAAATTGATTTCAAGGAAGATTGCAATTTCATCTTCAATCCTTTACCATCTACTTCAAAAAAATAATCAAGAAGGTAGTTTATATATCCCAATTTGCAAGTCGGGCCTAGTACAACGACAATCAATAACAACACGTTCATTACATAAACAATGCCCCAATACTTATCATATTTACGTTTCATACTAATTCACATTGACTTTATGCTTGCACCATTGTGCTCGCTTAATAATCGAATCTTCCTTCCCATAGAAAATACCTCATTTATATATATGTTACTAGTAACATATGAAGAGTTGGAAATATGCATAGTAGCGTCATAGAAAATCCTCTAACAGGGAAGCACCGTATTGGCAAAGTCTCATTCCTTGAATAGAGGTACTCTAGGGCCTTTACCCTTACATAGTACTTTGACATACTTAGCATCGAAAATTTATAACAAATCAAAGGATTTTTTATAACTTCACATTTGTTTCTAACATCAAATATGTAGAATTCCATCTGTTTCTACATCTAGACATATGAGACATTTATAAGAAATTTTATCCTTTTCAACGCATCCCTTAAACCTTGCCAATCTTGAAGTAGGCGATCGCATGTACTTGACTTCTTTGCAGATTCTTGTGACGGAAATGTCCTCATCTTTCAAACCTTCCTTTACAATCAAACTCTAGATATGTGCACAACGCCGCATATGGATATATTCTCCTTTCAAGAGAAAATAAATCCTTGCATTCATCCACTTCATCATAAATTTAATTCTGACGTCGTTAGACGATGCATTATCTAATGTTATGCTAAAGACTGAATTCAACTCACAAGCATTTAAACATGTCTCAACTTCCTTAGTCATGAACTCTCTTGCATGACTTGTGATTTGATAAAAGTTCAGGATTCTCTTATGCAAATTCCAGTTTTTTATAAATGAAATATGCAGTTAGGCTCATGTAGCTTAGATTTTAGATACAAGTGCATATGTTTGTCATAAGACAAACCCTCTTACAATGTTTTGAGATGAAAAATTTAAATCTTTCTCTCTCTGCATCATAAAGTGACCAAATAACACGCCTTAATATAGAACGGGATGGAATTTCAAACAGTGGTTGTAAGACATTCACAAAGTTTTGAAAAAACACATTCTCCACAAATCGAAAAGGAAGTTTTGCACCCACAAACAAATTTACAAGCTCCAATCGACACCCCTCTTGGTCAAACTTTGAACGATGTGAAGAGACAACACCTAATATCCCTTATGTAGGCTTTGCTGAGGGAGATGTTTTTTTGCCTTTTGCGTTCTTGATTATCAGGATGGTCTTTTCATCTTTTCAAATGCATAGTCATAACACTTGTCATATCCTTGAATTTAATCAGGTTTCCACCATAATGACATTTGACTCTTTGACCTGAATTAGGCACTTCACAAATGTGATTTCATGCTTGCGATCGATTTTTACGCTTAGATAGTGGAACAGGAGCTGATATAGCTTCACTGGGAGGGGCAACCGAAGTGGTGGCAATATGTTCTTCATTCTTTATTGATGGGGAGCCCACGTAATCACCTATTGACAACATCTGTTTAAATAAATATGATTAGAAAGTCTACTTCTAATCATCTATTGAAACAAAAACAATAACATAAATTGAACTAAACTAAACTAAACAACCATCAAAAATTGTTAGTTTCCTAAAAATAAATATAACTATTTAGTTTCCTAAAACAACTACTACTATTAATTAATAATAAACCAATAAAGCAGCAACTGCCAAATTGGGCTTTCGCTTACTCAACAACGCCTTCTCCTCCCTCGTAAACAACTTAGGACGACCTATTCACATAAGCATGAAATAATGAAAACAAAAATTCCAACACTTAACAAACCATATATATATATATATATGCAAACAATGAGAAACAACCGTGAATAAAAATGAAGATATTCCAAAATTCAACCATCACTGAATAAATCCATTTAATCACAATTGAACTTTTTTGTTTATATCACCATTTGTTAAGTACCATAGAATGTGAAGTAGCACCAAATTAAAAGCTAATTTGGATAAACTTCTCTAAAATATATTTCAAATATATCTTAAAATAACTATGAATTTTCAGTACAATATATTATTCTCATATAAATTAAAATCAACCTCTATATCTTAATTTTTTCATAAGCTCTCTCATTTAACTCTTTGAAAAATGTCACTAATGTCATAAGGATTATTCTCCATAAATTTACTCTAACTAAGAACCTCCCATAAATTATAAGCAAATACAAATCACACTTAGTTTTAAAAAAAATTCATACATCACCAAGGAAGTTAATCCTCAACAACATCCACACAAACAAAAAAATAAGACAAATATTACAGTTTTAGTGATTTCTCTCTAAAATGCAATACAATCTTCATTCTTGTGTTTTTGTTTCAAACCACCTTGCTTTTAAAATTAGTTTATCCCTTTACATGTTATGATGTTACTATAATGTTGACACCTTGTCCGCTTTTTATTTATTTATCTATTTATTTATTTTAAATTTTTATTAAAAAAAAGGGAAATAATAATAATAAATGTATAGAAATATAAAAATAAAAATAAATAATTAGGATTTTAAACTTTAAACAATCACATATGTTTCCCAGTTTTTGTTTGCCTCTAAGTCATGTTTAGACTCTTTTCTAAAAAAAAAATAATAATAAAAAAAATATATAAAAATATATAAAAAAATATATATAAAAAAATATATATAAAAAATATATATAAAAATATATAAAAAAATAATAAAAAATAAATAAAGGTACATAACTGAATGAAAGAAACTGAAAAGAAATGGATTGATGGTCATAAAAATCGGTATAATGATAATCAATTGAAAGAAAAGAAACCAAAAAGAAAGAGATTAATAGTAATAAAATGGTGATCAATTTGCAATTATTCCCTTGTCTTTTGTAACCTACACCCGAAAGGCCTATAAATAATTGATAGTAAGAGTAGAAGAGGGAGCACATTTTGAGAGCACAAGAAAAAAAGAAAGAAGAAAGAATAACAGGCGAAAGAGGAGTAGAGAATCTGGTCTTGGGAAAATCAGTCCAACAAGAAACCGCTTCAGTAGTAAGGTATCACTTCTCTAATTTCTTCTTGTTAGTCTTTGTATTGCATCCCTTTAAAAATGTTCTTTTTTTTTTCTTTCTTTTTTTTTTATTTATACAAAAATAAACTCATGTGTTAAGCTTTCATTTTTCTAAGGTTGTCTGTTCTTAAAATTGTTTTCTTTGCAACACAAAATGCTAGAAAAATACAACTAATTGATGTTTATAAACCAATCACCAAGAAACAAATTTCACCATATCGTAATATTGAATTTATAGCTCATATAACGTCTTTATCAAAATAACAAAAAAAATCATAACAACAAATGAATAGTTTTCCCTTAGGATTAGAATTAATGGTCGCTGCTGTCGGATGAAATTCATCCTCGCTCGCCGCGCCACATCTCAACTCTTTTTTCGTTATTATTATATTTTCGTTACGTTGTTTTTTTTAACAAAAATTAATTTTTCTTTAAAACAAAAATAAAAAGATACAATCCGTGAACAAACATCTCACCTCTTTTTTTCGTTATTATTATTATTATTATTATTATTATTATTATTATTATTATTATTATTATCACTATTATCATTATTACTATTATTATTATTATCACTATTATGTTGTTAATTTATTTTGATATGTATATATAAAGTAAAATTAATAATAAAAATCAATCAACACATAAATATTTTCTACCCAAGAACTACGTGTATTTTGATTTCCCCATTGCACCTGGGGATACGTTGGAGCAAGGTTTTTTCCTTGTCAAACCAAATTAATAAAAAAATATTTTTCCTTCTTTTATTAATGTAAATAATTTATTTATTTTTTAGTATCCTTTTTGGGTAAAAATAAATGAATAAATAAATAATTAGTTTGTATACAATTAATTATAGGGTAATCGACTCGTAATCGACTCCCGAATCCGAATTTTTGGTTCAAAAATCATTATTTTAGGTTTTATCCAATTTTTCCTTCGAATATAATAAAATTGGTGGCGACTCCTTTTTCGCGGACAAACCGGACGCGACAGCTGGCGACTCCACTGGGGAAAACAAAATTGAGAGTCAAGCCCAATCTTATTAATTGTATATAATTATTTCTTATTTATTGTTTTATTTATATTACCCCTATTGTTTTATTTGTTTTGTTATATTGTGAATATAATTATATGTGTCTTGTTAATTTATTTTCAGTGTGATTTTTTTTAATTTTACTTTATTTATTTTTCTATACACTACTCTAACACGATTCACACACTTATGAGTGGACTCTATACCCGAGCTGAGTGCAACCTAAGATAAGTTAGAGACTGTGTAATGATAATCTTCTGGATGTACATCCTGTTTGGTTGTCATGAAAGTCTCACCTAAAGTTGACCTTTTCTATAATATTGCCATTTTAATAGTTTACCTATTAATTGGTTTAATATTTTAGAATTGAGTTGTGTGCTCTAGGAACCAATTTAGAACCATAGAGCTACCCATGGTAAAGGTTCACATTAAAAAAAAAAACATAAGAAAAAAAGAATCGTGTAAATCTCATGTACATACGAAAAATCTACTCTATGTCATGTTCACTTTTACCTTCTAGTATACCCAAGTTTTTTTTTTTTTTGCATCATATTCTTCATCATGGTCACTTTTGAAAAAATATCATTATCATATCATCTTCAAAACCATAAAAATTAAGGCTTGTTGTGAATAACTTTAACCACAGGAAACATGGGATCAAATGGTGGCTCAAACATTACTCCATTAAGAAAGACCTTGCCATTGAGAGTTCTCAAACCAGATGTAAGCAACCTTAAAAATCTCGCTCGGAAGTTGAAGAAGGTACAACGTGTAATCTTTATGGGGAAATTTGGAAAAATTCTGGATTTACTTGAAGTTAATATGCAAGTGGATGCCCTTACAGCGTTGGCCCAATTCTATGACCCTCCTTTCAGGTGTTTCACCTTTAAGGACTTTCAGTTGGCCCCAACGTTGGAAGAGTTCGAACGAATAATTGGATATCCGATGAAGGGGAGCAAACCTTACCAGTACATGAAACACTACCCTTCACTGAAAACAATTGCTGAAACATTTGATATCCCTATAAAGGAAATAGAAGACAATAGAGCCAACAAAGACAATTTGATCGGATTCCCAGTAAAATATCTTGAAGAGAAACCAGTAAACTTAGCGAGAGATGGAAAATGGGACACTTTCATGGACGTGCTCGCCTTAATTATATATCGGATTGTTTTATTTCCAAGTGTTAAGGACTTTGTGGATTTTACGGCGGTAGACGTTTTTTTGGCCTACAAGCATAGAGGGAAGAACCCAGTACCGGCGGTTTTGGCTGACATTTACTGCACACTCGACTTCCGTCATGAGAAAGAAGGGGGCATAATTCATTGTTGCTCGCCAATACTATATCTTTGGTTTGTCAAACATATTTTCCAAGACACACATCAGTTAAGAACTAAGAGCAAAAAGGAATGGGCCAACATTCTAGCAAATCTCAACGAAAGAACTGTCCAGTGGTATTCCCGGAGTCAAGATATAAATGAAGTAATTTGTAGTTTTGGTGTCTTTGTCGATGTTCCCCTCATGGGAACTAAAGGGTGTATAAATTATAGTCCCTATGTTGCATTGAGACAACTGGGTTATCCTATGACGAAGCCTCCGATGATGGATGTAACAAAATCTTTTGTCATTCGTGGACGAGACGTTTATGATGCTAGCCTGCTGAGAAGAATATGTAAGTCTTGGGGAGATGTCGTTAGAAGAGGTCAAGAATTAGGGCCTAGAAGTTGTGGTATAGGAGAGGAATATCATAATTGGGTGAAAAAGAGGGCATTAGAGATCAAGTTGCCTTTTCATTGCAACACAGTTGCTCCTGAAGTAGTTACAACAGAATCCTTTTTCAGTACTGAAGATTTAGAGGCTGACTTAGCTCTAAAGAGACAAGAAATTGAGAAATTACAACAAGAATTGGAGAGGGCTCACCAGGCTTATAGAGATATGGAGTATAAGAATACTCAACAATCCCTTATCCTTGAGAAAGTACATAAAAGAGCAAGAGAGGAAGAAGAAAGCAATAATAGAACTCGGATCTGTTTGCGGGGTGCGAATGAAGAGTTGAGACTCAGACGTCAAGAAAGGGATGATGTAGTGATTGAAGGTCTCAGGCTTAAGGAGTTGCTAAAAAAATATGGGGAAAAACATGAAGTCATCCGTCGACAAGAAGCAAATCTAAAGCAACAAATAGAGAGGGTAAAAGCGGAATGTGAAAGCAAGATAATGGTAGAAAGGCAATGTCAAGAACAGATCGTTGAGGCATACCGAGTTGAACTTGCAAGAAAAGAAGACGAGATGCATACACAAAAAGACACTATCGAGAGACTTGTTCAAGATGGAATGTTTTGGATGGACCGCTTCTCCAAACTAGTTTATTTAACCAATTCGGCTATCGGAGATATTCCACCGTTATTAAGAGATGCAGACGGGATGGTTAATCCTCTCTCTACCC
Organism: Cicer yamashitae; assembly: GCA_037974755.1. Lineage (NCBI taxonomy): Eukaryota > Viridiplantae > Streptophyta > Magnoliopsida > Fabales > Fabaceae > Cicer > Cicer yamashitae. The sequence continues at coordinate 12,013,109 of JBBPBQ010000002.1, forward strand.
CTCAAGAGATCTCCATTTTTATTGAGCATTGTAAAAGTTTAATTGAGCAAATGAAAAAAATGATTGCTCGTTAAATTTTCAAATTTCGTGTTTACGTTACTACTTTCGTTTTGTAAAGTTTGTTTGTTCTCTCATTTGTGGTAAAACTTGTATTTTGTTTTTTCTCAATGAATTAAATTTGGCTCCACTTTTGATCTCATGGTTCTCTCTTTGTTATTGGTTAAGATATTCACAAACAAGCAATAAATAGGTCTTTAACATTCATGCATCATTACATTTTCATACATCACATTGCATACTCATGCCATATTCTTTCACAGAAAAAATAACACAACAAATAAAAAAACTGGTGCTACGACACCGTTATCGGACACGATCCCAGTCAAAAATCATGGATGAGCTAGAGCAAACAGAAATAAGAGAAGACGTGAACCAACTCAAGGGGCAAATGACCAAGATCTTGGAGATTCTACAAGCACTTAGAAATAGAAATGATGGGAATCCTTTGGTAGATGAGGGGATGCCCCAAAACACTCTTGTTCATCCAACGGGCGTCGCTCCACACCTTCACACTAATCATCAAGAAGGGAAGGCACAACAATTTCCATCTTATGGTCTGCCGCCAGGTTATACCCCACCCATAGACACTCAGCCCTCCAACAACAATCCGCTGGTCGGGGCTACAAATCTGCAACATAGTACTGGCGAGTTCCCTCAAGTGCAACCTTCACCCCTTACTTTGGGATTTCCTAGCTCTTCGTCGCAAGGAAAAGCTACCGAAGCTACGCCGGTGATGTTTAACATACCTCATGAACCTCGACCGCTCGAGAGCAATCAATCCCAAGAAAAATGGCAAGCCTTAGAAGAGCGCTTAAGAGTCGTCGAAGCGGGAAACAATTATGGATTTGATGCTTCAGACCTATGCCTCATTTCTGATGTTATAATACCTCCGAAATTCAAGTTGCCTGAATTCGACAAATACAAGGGAACTACATGCCCCAAGAACCATCTTATTATGTATTGTCGAAAAATGGGTTTTTGCGCCCATGACGAAAAACTGCTAATCCACTTCTTTCAAGACAGTTTGACAGGAGCTTCCCTGAGTTGGTATATGCACCTTGAGCGAGCTCATATCGGCTCTTGGAAAGATTTGGTGGATGCCTTTTTGAAACAATATAAATATAATCTTGACATGGCTCCTGACAGAATGCAGTTGCAAAATATGACAAAATGAGACAATGAAACATTCAAGGAATATGCCCAATGATGGAGAGAGCTAGCTTCCCAGGTTGAACCCCCCTATCAGAAAAAGAAATGGTGACCATGTTCATAAACACTCTTCAACCTCCGTTTTATGACAAAATGATAGGAAGCGTCTCGTCAAATTTTTCAGATCTCGTCATCATAGGCGAAAGAGTAGAAATGGGATTGAAAAGCGAAAAGATTACTTCTGGCTATCCCGGATTGAATAACACAAAGAAGTCGCCCGTTGGTGCGAATAAGAAAAAGGAGGGAGAAAGCCATTTTGTGGCGTCCAATCCAACTAATCTTTCTTTCGTGCATCGCCCCTATGCCGCTGCAACCTCACAAACCTCAAGTACCATAAGTCAAAACTTACAAGGGAATCAAGATTCCTATTAAAGTCGGGGAAGAAACTATCGTGGGAGAAAGTTCGTACATTTCGACCCAATCCCTATGACTTATGCAGAATTATTACCGCATCTGGTTAGCAATTCTATGGTTGCACTATGTCCAAGGAAACCTATAGAACCGCCCTACCCCAAAGGATATGACTCAAACGCCGCATGCGATTACCACTCTGGGGCTGTTGGACACTCTACTGAAAATTGCCTAGCTTTAAAATTTAAGGTGCACGATTTGCTTAAAGCTGGATGGTTGAATTTCAAAGAAAACGAGCCTAGCGTGAAAAACAATCCCCTACCAGTCCATGGTGGACCAATAGTGAATGCTATTGAAGAAAATCACCAATTAATAAGGGAGGTTGAGAGAATTAAGACCCCGATGGGACTAATTTTCTCTAAGTTATGCAAATTTGGGTTAACCCAAGGAAACGCCGATGGGAAAGCAAGATGCAATTTCCACCTCAATGAAGATCATTCCATGGAAGAAAACAATGAGTTCAAAAAAGAACTTCAAAAATTGATAAACACAGACGTCATTCAAATAGGTCGTTGGGAAAAGGATGATGATATGATCGCAACTCAATTAGAAGAAAAACTTGGCATAACCATCCCAAAGCCATTAGTCATTCACTTCACTAAGGAGGAAACTATGAATGCCCCCAATGACCTGAGGACTTTAATAGTTCATATACCAAGCCCTTTTCCATATAAAGACAATAAAGCGGTACCTTGGAACTATAATGTAGAGGTACATCTGGCTGAACAGAAGAATGAAGATGCTTCTAGCTCAAAAACAACCGCTGCCACGAACGTTTCAGGGATAAGAGGGATGACTAGAAGTGGTCGGATATACTCTCCGAAAACATCACAGAGAGAAATAATAGTGGCGTCTGAGAAGACATACAGAGATAAAGGGAAAAAGAAAGTAATTGTAACAGAAGAAGTTGAAAAGGAGAAAGTAGAAAATGAGAAAGGGGTTTCAAATGATGAAGCTCGTGAGTTTCTCAAAATCATCCAACAGAGTGAATACAAAATAGTCGACCAACTCAACCATACTCCTGCAAGGATTTCATTGTTATCCCTACTGATGAATTCTGAGTCCCACCGGAAGCTATTGATGAAAATACTAAACGAGGCTCATGTCACTCACGACATCACCTTAGACAAATTTGGAGGCATCATAAATAACATCACTGCCAACAACCACCTAACCTTCACAGATGATGAGCTGCCGACCGAAGGAAGAGGGCATAATAAAGCACTACACATATCAGTGATGTGTCTCGACCATATAATATCGAGAGTCCTCATTGACAATGGCTCCTTGCTGAATGTCATATCAAAATCGACATTAGCAAAACTACCTTGTGATGGTACATATATGAGACCAAGCCCCATGGTTGTTAGAGCTTTCGATGGGAGTCGCAGAGAAGTAATGGGAGAAATCGAACTCCCAGTTCAAATAGGCCCGGTCACATTTGAAATCACGTTTCACGTGATGGACATTGTACCCGCCTATAGTTGCTTGTTGAGAAGGCCATGGATCCATTCTGCCGGCGTAGTGCCATCAACCTTACATCAAAAGCTGAAGTATACGGTAAATGATTAATTGGTAATCGTGTCAGGAGAAGAAGACTTGTTGGTGAGTAAGTTGTCCACCACACCTTATGTTGAGACGACAGAAGAAGCTCTAGAGACCGCCTTCCAAACACTAGAAACTGTGGACACCGCTTACGTCGAGACGACACCTATAGAACCACATATGTCAAACACTGCTATTATGGTGGCTAAGTTCATGTTGAGCAGAGGACACCATCCATGGCACGGGTTGGGGAAAGATGAATAAGGGCTCAAAGAACTGGTGGAACTTCCTGAGAATAAAGATAAGTGGGGTTTAGGCTACAAACCCACCCAGGCTGACAAACGAAGATTGGTCAATGAAAAAAAAAGAAAAGAGATTAGCTCGGGTCGAGAATCGAGAGCCTAGAACTGAAAGGATTCCCATCTGTGACATCCAACAGAGTTTCCAAAGTGCAAGACCAACAAGTGAGATCCATATTGCAGCAGTTGGAGATGACATTTCCATTGATGAAGCTGATTGGATTCGTCTGTGTGGTGCAGGAGCAGAAATCAAGAATTAGAAATTAGTCAAGTCACCTATAATATTTAATGCAATTCCCATGTAATTCTAAAAGCATTATTACTCTTACTAAGACCTTAAGATACTTCATTATATTTAGGATGGACACAATTTTGTTTTCTCAGTACTTTGAATTTCAATAAATGCATTCTCATTTTATTTTCTTATTGTTCTTTCTTACTGTTCTCGTATTTTAACATTCATTCGCCAAAATTGTTCTTTTTTCTTTCTTTCTTTTTTTTTCCTTCCCCTTATCCTAGCCTTGAATCATGCAGATTTGGGAATAGTCCATTCACAGATGACTGTACTAAGATCTCGTCGCATAATTTTGACAATCTTGTTAGTCAAACAGAAAAAGATGACGAAGGAGAATATGAACCTCTTCTAGAGTTGTTAAGAGCGGTAGAACGGGAAGCCAAGGGTATCATGCCCTATGAGGAACCGACGAAAATGATTAATGTAGGGACAGAAGAAATAAAGAAAGAAATTAAAGTCAGCACCATCTTAAAGAAAGAAGTGTATCACGAACTAATCCAACTCCTACATGAATACAAAGATGTTTTTGCCTGGTCATATCAGGATATGCCTGGATTGGATACTAGCATAGTAGAGCATAAATTGCTCTTAAAACCCGATTTTTCTCCGGTCAAACAAAAATTAAGGCGAATGAAGCCCGATATGTCATTAAAAATTAGGGAAGAAGTAAAAAAACAATTTGATGCAGGATTCCTGGCTGTGGCAAATTATCCCCAATGGATAGCCAATATCGTACCCGTGCCAAAAAAGGATGGCAAAGTTCGAATGTGTGTCGACTATAGGGACCTTAACAAAGCCAGTCCTAAAGATGATTTTCCATTACCTCACATCGATATTCTGGTTGACAATACGGCTCGCCATTCACTCTTTTCTTTTATGGATGGTTTCTCTGGGTATAATCAAATTAAGATGGCAGCTGAAGATATGGAAAAAACGACTTTCATCACCCCTTGGGGAACATTTCGTTACAAAGTAATGCCTTTTGGTCTGAAAAATGCTGGGGCGACCTACCAAAGAGCTATGGTAACCCTATTACATGACATGATACATAAAGAGGTAGAAGTTTATGTAGACGACATGATTGCTAAGTCACAAACAGAAGAAAAACATATTATTGATCTAAAGAAACTCTTCGGAAGACTTAGAAAGTTTAAGCTAAAGCTTAATCCTTCCAAGTGTACTTTCGGCGTGAGGTCGGGTAAATTATTGGGATTTGTGGTTAGTCAGAAGGGAATAGAGGTTGACCCCGATAAGATTCGGGACATTTCAGAAATGCCTCCCCCGAGTACCGAAAGAGAAGTTCGCCGTTTTCTTGGGAGACTAAATTATATTTCAAGATATATATCACAACTAACTGCGACTTGTGAACCGATCTTTAAACTTTTACGGAAAAATCAAACAGTTGTGTGGAACGAAGAATGTCAAAACGCATTTGAAAAAATCCGACAGTATTTGCAAAAGCCTCCAATTCTAGTCCCCCCAGTTCTGGGCCGACCCTTGATTATGTATCTTACAGTTCTCGACGGGGCCATGGGATGCGTGCTGGGGCAACACGATGAAACAGGAAAAAAGGAGCATGCCATTTACTATCTAAGTAAAAAATTTACAGAGGTTGAAACAAGATATACAATGTTAGAACGTACTTGTTGTGCCTTAGCCTGGGCGGCCCATCGCTTGAGGCAATACATGCTTTGCCACACGACTTACTTGATATCCAAAATGGATCCAATCAAGTACATTTTTGAAAAGCCTGCTCTCACAGGGTGAATTGCTCGCTGGCAGGTGATGTTATCAGAATATGATATTACCTATGTTACTCAGAAAGCCATCAAAGGGAGTGTCCTAGCAGATTATCTAGCTAATCAACCTGTGGATGATTATAAGTCAATGCAATGTGAATTCCCATACGAAAGCATCATGGTTATGTTTGAAGAATGCGATAATGGAAAATGGACCTTGTTGTTCGACGGGGCCTCAAACATAATGGGGCATGGGATTGGGGTTGTCTTAATATCTCCCAAAAAACAGTTCATACCTATCACAGCGCGCTTGTGTTTTGATTGTACCAATAATATGGCAGAATATGAAGCTTGTGCCATGGGAATTTTGGCAGTTTTGGAATCAATGATATGGTACTCCTTAGATTATGGAGATTCAATGATATGGTACTCCTTAGATGCGTACGAAAATATTTTGTATGGAGATTCAATGATATGGCAGCCGTGAATGAAAATATTTTGTATAAGAGGAATCATGATATGGTACTCCTTAGATGCGTTGATGTGAATGAGGCGAAGGAAATTCTACAAGATGTCCACGATGGCTCTTATGAGATCCATATGAATGGACACGCCATGTATAGAAAGATTCTTCGGGCCGGGTATTACTGGCTCACCCTAGAAAAAGATTGTTTTAATTATGTAAAGAAATGACATAAGTGTCAAATATATGCTGATAATATCCACGCCCCACCAATGCCTCTAAACACCCTTTCAGCGCCCTGGCCGTTCTCAATGTGGGGCATAGACGTCATCGGAATGATTGAACCGAAAGCATCAAATGGACATCGCTTCATCTTGGTGGCAATCGATTACTTTACCAAATGGGTAGAGGCCGCTTCGTACGCCAATGTAACTAGAAATGTGGTAGTCAAATTCATAAAAAGGGAGTTAATTTGTCGTTATGGCCTACCAAGCAAGATCATTACCAACAATGCCACAAATCTGAATAACAAAATGATGGATGAATTGTGTGCCACCTTTAAAATTCAACACCACAACTCGTCCCCGTACAGACCAAAAATGAATGGTGCAGTTGAAGCAGCAAATAAAAATATCAAAAAAATTATTCAGAAAATGGTTGTAACATACAAAGATTGGCATGAGATGTTACCGTTTGCACTACACGGGTATCGCACTTCGATACGCACTTCAACTGGGGCAACCCCTTTTTCCCTAGTATATGGAATGGAGGCTGTGCTACCCATTGAAGTTGAAATCCCCTCACTAAGAGTATTAATGGATGTAAGATCAGATGTGCACCTAAGAGGGGGGTGAATTAGGTGTTTAAGAGTATTTCTTGTTTTCAGAATTTAAGTGATCGATTTTTGTGTTTAAGGATAGTAAGTGAAAGAGTAAATGGCAGTAATGTAAAGAACGCAGCAATATTATCCTGGTTCCCCTTATACCCAAGGGTACATCCAGTCCTCTTGCACACCACAAGAGATTTATCCACTATTGTTAGAAAATGTACAAGTCCCACCCTAGGACCTCTGCTACAAACTTCTAACAAAACCTCTAAGATAGCACCCCACTATCTTGGATAAGACTACTCAAAGAAAGTACTACTTTCTTTTTACAAACACTGTAATTTGGTAAGGATATAAGAGTATGAAAGAGAGGTATAATGATAACAATCCAATATTGCTTCAAGTACTTTGAGAACCTTTATCAAGGATATGAAAATGAAATGCAAGTACTTGAATTATAAAAAATGACTTTGAGAAAAATAGAAAAGTTGTTCAAAGTCGTTCAAGGTTTGTTCGTGGGATTGTCCGTTGTAGAATCTGAAGTTATGGTGTATTTATAGTCCATAAACAACTCTTCAGATTCGTGGCCTTTGATCCAAGAGGTTTGAGGAACAATTGTTATGATTTAGAGTCGATTCAAAACTGAAAAATTGCATTGCTTCCAGTTGTATTCGAATACAGGATGTATGTATTCGAATACACCTCTTTGTAATGTTTAAATTTATTCAAATTTAACACTGTGTAGTCGAATACACTTGGATGTAGTCGAATACAGATTGGTCAATTTTGCCACTGACTTGTTGGGTGTATTCGAATACATTAGGATGTAGCCGAATACAGATGAAGGGTTTTAGCTACTGACTTAGCAATTTTTCATCTGTATTCGAATACACCTATGTTGTATTCGAATACACTTTTGTATTTTGTCAAAAGTATTAATTCTAATACTTTGAAAATATAATTTTGACTTTTGAAAATACTTTTTATGCATATGTAAAGATGTGAGGTTCTCATTGTATTTGAGCTATGGGTTGTATCATTTACCTTTACATTTAAACATCTAGTATGTTTGAATTAAAGTTTATCAATAAGATATTTTGGACTTCTTCTTTTTGAGCTTGTTGTCTTGATCATCATCATCGTTGGTCTTTTGTCTTCATCAAAAATATGTATTTTACAATGGAGGCCAAACTAGAGGAGTCGGAATGGGTACAAACCCGTTTCGATCAATTAAATTTAATTGAAGAAAAAAGGTTGGCGGCCTTATGCCATGAGCAATTATATCATAAAAGATTGAAAAGAGCGTACGAGAAAAAAGTACGTCCTCGAGAATTCCGGGAGGGAGACTTGGTGCTAAAAAAGATCTTACCCATTCAAAAGGATTATCGTGGGAAATGGACCCCTAACTATGAGGGCCCATACGTCGTGAAGAAAGCTTTCTCATGTGGAGCTTTGATCCTCACGAATATGGATGGAAAAGATTTAGTCTTCCCTGTAAAATCAGATGCCGTAAAAAAGTATCATACTTAAATAATGAATACCCGCTAGGTTGAAAACCTAAAAAGGCGACCTAGGCAAAAATTAGGGTACCAAAAAAAATACCCGCTAGGTTGAAAACCTGAAAGAGCGACCAAGACAAAAATTAGGGTACAAAAAATAATAATGAATACCCGCTAGGTTGAAAACCTGAAAGGGCGACCTAGGCAAAAATTAGGGTACAAAAACAAAAACAAAAAAATACCCGCTAGGTTGAAAACCTGAAAAGGCGACCTAGGCAAAAATTAGGGTACAAAAAATATAATAAATACCTGCTTAGTCGAAAACCTAAAAGGACGACCTAGGCAAAAATTTGGGTACAAACAAATATAATAAATACATACTGGGTTGAAAACCTGAAAGGGCAACCTAAGAGAAGAAGAAAAACAACATCAACAATAACAAAAACAAAGAATATATACTCAAAAGGGAAAGACCAACAATATCGATCGAACTATGGCACGAGAAGTTAGTACAGTCTACCTGTGAATTACTAGTAACCAAGTCGGGTCTTCCACCCATTCCTTTTGTTTTATCTTATGTATATTCTTTTTCTTACGACGAATACTGAACCTCAATATATTGATATACTCTTATCATCTTTATAATTTAACCTTCTTTCTCGAATGCATTGTATGATTATCGTGTACTGGAAAGTAAAACATATACCATACCTCGATATAATGAATTGCGATAAATTCAGATATATTAGAGGTTGTTTAGAGTGCAAGGCAGACGACAATATGAGATCCAACTAAATATTACGACAGTAATTCTTCTTCAAAGAAAAAAAAACCAAAAAAACCAAAAAAAAAACAAAAAACAAAAAAACAAAAAAAAAGGAAAAAAAGAGAAAAAGACAAAAGAGAGATCAAAGATATCAAGTTCAAGAAAAATGTATAAGTGTCTTTTTCATCCATGATTTTAATGGTCGTGTCCAATAAAAATATTAATAAAAACCAACATATTCATTCATTCATTCATTCATTCATTCATTCATTCATTCATTCATTCATTTATTCATTCATTGATTCATGACATTACATAAATTTAAAGCCGAGAAAACGACCCGCATGTTGAAGCCGGGAAAACGACTCGCACCTAAAGCCGAGAAAACGATATGCCGGGAAAACGACTCGCACCTAAAGCCGAGAAAACGACCCGCATGTTGAAGCCGGGAAAACGACTCGCACCCGAAGCCGAGAAAACGACCCGCATCTTGAAGCCGGAAAAACGACTCGCACCCTTCTAAAAAATTCTTTTCGGACAAAATTAGAGTTGTCATCTTTACTTATCTTTTACTTTGATTCTCAAGTAAATTCTAAGTAAAGAGGGGCAGTTGTTGACACCTGATTTTGTCCGCCTTTTATTTATTTATCTATTTATTTATTTTTAATTTTTATTAAAAAAAGGGGAAATAATAATAATAAATGTATAGAAATACAAAAATAAAAATAAAAAATTAGGGTTTTAAACTTTAAACAATCACATATGTTTCCCAGTTTTTGTTTGCCTCTAAGTCATGTTTAGACTCTTTTCTAAAAAAAAATAATAATAAAAAAATATATATAAAAAAATAATAAAAAATAAATAAAGGTACATAATTGAATGAAAGAAACTGAAAAGAAATGGATTGATGGTCATAAAAATCGGTATAATGAGGATCAATTGAATGGATTTATGGTCATAAAAATCGGTATAATGATAATCAATTGAAAGAAAAGAAACCAAAAAGAAAGAGATTAACAGTAATAAAATGGTGATCAATTGACAATTATTCCTTTGTCTTTTGTAACCTACACCCGAAAGGCCTATAAATAATCGATAGTAAGAGTAGAAGAGGGAACACATTTTGAGAGCACAAGAAAAAAAAGAAAGAAGAGAGAATAACAGGCAAAAGAGGAGTAGAGAATCTGGTCTTGGGAAAATCAGTCCAACAAGAAACCGCTTCAGTGGTAAGGTATCACTTCTCTAATTTCTTCTTGTTAGTCTTTGTATTGCATCCCTTTAAAAATGTTCTTTTTTTTTTCTTTCTCTTTTTTGTTATTTATACAAAAATAAACTCATGTGTTAAGCTTTCATTTTTCTAAGGTTGTCTGTTCTTAAAATTGTTTTCTTTGCAACACAAAATGCTAAAAAAATACAACTAATTGATGTTTATAAACCAATCACCAAGAAACAAATTTCACCATATCGTAATATTGAATTTATAGCTCATATCACGTCTTTATCAAAATAACAAAAAAAATCATAACAACAAATGAATAGTTTTCCCTTAGGATTACAATTAATGGTCGCTGTCGTCGGATGAAATTCATCCTCGCTCATCGCGCCACATCTCAACTCTTTTTTCGTTATTATTATATTTTCGTTACGTTGTTTTTTTTTTAACAAAAATAAAAAGATACAATTCGTGAACAAACATCTCACCTCTTTTTTTCGTTATTATTATTATTATTATTATTATTATTATTATTATTATCATTATTACTATTATTATTATTATCACTATTATGTTGTTAATTTATTTTGATATGTATATATAAAGTAAAATTAATAGTAAAAATCAGTCAACACATAAATATTTTCTACCCAAGAACTACGTGTGTTTTGATTTCCCCATTGCACCTGGGGATACGTAGGAGCAAGGTTTTTTCCTTGTCAAACCAAATTAATAAAAAAATATTTTTCTTTCTTTTATTAATGTAAATAATTTATTTATTTTTTAGTATCCTTTTTGGGGTAAAAATAAATGAATAAATAAATAAATAGTTTGTATACAATTAATTATAGGGTAACCGTTTTAACGGACGTTAGGGTGGTAATACTTTCCCTACTCGTAATCGACTCCCGAATCTGAATTTTTGGTTCAAAAATCATTATTTTAGCTTTTATCCAATTTTTCCTTCGAATAAAATAAAATTGGTGGCGACTCCTTTTTCGCAGACAAACCGGAAGCGACACATAAGTTTTTATATATAATGCAAAACATCAGCAATATCATATTGAGAATAGAATCAACAAAAAGAAATAGCAAAAACACCAACCTTGAAAAGTACAAATGCATTGCAAAGAACATATCCCTAACTCATAGCAAGACAAAACCGATGTTATTGATTACACAAATACAAATAAAAAAATAAATAAAAAAACAAACAAACAAACAGCAAGCATGAATACAAATACAAAACAAAAACTCAACAAGCATGAATACAAAGTTTAAGCAATTATCAATTATAACTTTAAAAATATAGAGATAAACAAAGCCAAATTACACAAATGTTTAAAAAAATATATAGCAAAACAATTAAAAACAGAGTACCAATCATGGTAGGAATAAAATGCATGAACTCAAATTTTCGACACATAACTAATTTTTCATTTCAATAGTTTTGGATGGTAAAATCATGAACTCGTCTCAAAAAAGTATTAGACAAACAAAATCATGAAGATGAACCAAAATGGTGAAACAACGAAGAACCTAAAAACAAAAATGGTAAAACAGAGGTGGATGAATATTTGAGAGGAAACGGCAGAAGACGAAGGGCGCAAACACGAAGGAAGACGAGAAGACAGAAGACCGGATAGAGAATTGTTGCGCAAAGGCTTTTCTATTAGCGACGACCAGTAGCGGCCATGGGTCAAATTTCATCAAAATTAACTCACACAATTGCGACGAGACGTTCAACTTAGCAATATCAGCATTTGCGAGTAGAGTTAGGACTTCGATTTTAGAGTTCCAAACATAAGAACTATTGATTCTGGTTTTAGGGTTTTGCTAGAATTAAAATTTAAAAGTGTTCAAAAACAGTTTAGTTTAGTTCAATTCTCTGAGCCAATTCAGTTTTTGGTTTTTGTGATAAAGTTAGTTTATAACTTATAGCATTTACGATCATCAAAATGTTTAATAATATTAACAATTCAATTAGTTTAAAAATTTAAAATAACATAAAAGTACATTTTTCTTTAAAAATAAATTTTATCAATTAATGTTTAGAATATGTTAAAAGTAGTAATTAAATTTTTTTTTATTAATTTAAAATTTGACATATTTTTTTATGTATTTATCTATTTAATTTAGTTTAAATTAAAATTATATTATTTATAAATCATTGAAAAGTATAATAATAATAATAATAATAATAATAATATGTATAATCTGATCCAATTTTTTGATTTAGCTAGTTTATTTATTAGTTTAAATATGTATTTCCTCTCTACAAATATACTACTTTAGCAAAAAGATATTACTAAAACTCTTTATCAAAAAAAAAATTCAATAAAAATTATATTTCTTCAAGGTGAAATCATCATCATTACAAACAACAATGTGGGCATCAGTTCTCCAAGGTGATGTAGCATCAATGAAATTCAGATGCAAATTACCCATTTACACATATTAAGATTCATCATATGCCCTTCAAATTGAAAACATAAATAGTTAATCAAATGTGCAATCTTCAAATGTTCATACAGATTCAAATAAAGGAGGAGAAAAAACAAAAACTTATCATAGAAAACTCAAGAAAGGAACAAATCAACACAATTTAAACAAAAAATTAAGGTGTAATGAAAGAGGGAATTAAGAAAGCGATCAGAACCTGTCGGGATTCATAAATACATCAAAGAATATCAGAGGATTGACAGACAAATGAATTTCTATCGTCACTTCGCTTTTCTTTTCCCTCTTATTATTAATTATTAATATGAAAAACAAATCAATTTATGTAAGTAATTTTATTCGTAAAAACGATGAATGTAAGAGCTCAGAACTTCTTAGAGGATTGCGCCATCATCGACGAGCACAAAAGATGACTCGCTCCAGCACAGTTTTATTTTCATCATTGCCAAAGTATCAAAATTTGAAATAAATAGTTTTGTAAATATTTTGAAGAAAAAACTGACGAATTGTGCATTCACAAATTTAACGACAAATCAAAATGAATGTATTACAAAGAGAGTAAAAGAAAATTACAAAATAAACAAGTTAAATGAAGGAAGGAGAAAAGTGAAATTGTCGCAGCAGAAATTTTTCGTTATTACGTTGATGAATTCGGGGATTATTTATAGATATAAATTAGGGTTTTATCAATCTTAGTAAAGACTAGGGTTCCGCTCCGAAGAATATAACAAGGGAGAGACAGTTGGATCGGGTAGATTTTGAATTTCATGGGCCCAATATGTCATTATCTAGTATTTTAGGAAATCAGGCCTGTAATATATTTGTCTAATTATAAATAATTATATAAAATTTGAGACTATGTTGACCAAAACAATAAAAATTTGAGACTAACATAATTATAAACAAATTAGTGTCATGCTTAACGTCTCATGTCCTAAAATGTCAACAGTATTATCTTTTTCTACATAAAGTTTATGCTTATCTTTAAACAAAATCTAGAAAATTCATTATCAATTTTAAGAAAATTCATATGTTCATCAAATTCATAACTCAAATATTCAAATAACTCATATTTTTATCTCTAGCAACATCAAATTCATCAAATAAAGAATTCACACCTTGATCTCCAAATTATTTAGACAATATCTTCTTCTTTTTTCTATCCTTCTCCAAATCAAATCCCTAACTTAAATATTAAAATGTGAGTTCTTTAATTGATGGTTTTGATGTTGTCGTTGTTATTGTTGGAGATGAAAATTTGAGTTATAAATTTGATGAAAATATGGATTTTGTTGAAGATAATTACTAATTTTCCGAGTTTTGTTTGAAGATAATGATGAATTTTCTGAATTTCTACAGAAGAAGATAATATTGTTGACATTTTAAAACATAAAAATCAAATTGTGACTTAAAATTAAATAAATGATCAAATTGGGAGGAAAAAAAAAGACGAGACTGAATTATTATTTCAAATTAAATTAAAGGATCGCATGATGTATTTTGTCATAATTATATTATCTATAACCAGTATAAAGAATCTATCTAACTAGTGTAACTAATTAATCAATTAAGATATCTAATAATTTTATTAATTTAAGGTTTTCATATTATTCAAGGTTAGTGATTTGGATTTACTAATTTGTAGTCCCTATAAATTTTTTAAAAATAATGGTTTTTAGTTTGAATAATTTGAATAGTTCATGTAAGTTTGCATATGTTAATTTGAGTAGATTTGCTTCTAATGATTGTAACATACTTGCAAGTAGATATTGTTTGTAGAAAATGTGTGATGTCTTGTTTTGTTAAGTAAAAATTCATATGCATAAGCTTGCTTTCAAGGTGCTTCGAGGATTGATTTGCTATGCTTTGATGTGTATGTAACATGTGCTCACTTTTAATTTGTGGATGTTTATCCTTTTTAGGAAGTGATTTGAAAGGTTGAGAGGTTAATAAACGTGATGCAATATTCCAGGGCTTGATGTTATTTGGTTTAGTAAAAAGTTTGCACCCACTGACTCTGAGTTTTAGATAAGCCACTACTATTCAATCATTTCTTGATGATGAAATCCATATACTCATTTTCTGTTTTGAAATTTTCCATTTTGAACTGTTTTATTTTTCTACTCATTGTTACTTCTACAGGGCAAAGTTTTATGGAGCTCACATGAATTAACCACTCAGATAGAGACCCAAAATCCCTTGTACCCTTGTACGTTGCTTGATATGCCTAATTTTGACGTGACGGTGAAAGTGGACGAAGATATTGGAAATTTCAAAAAGAGACTAAACCAAGGTAAAAAAATATTTAAATCAAATTTTGATTTTTAAATAGATTAAAACCAAAATTTGAAAATTAACAGACAGTTGCTCTATTTTAAGAGACCCAAAATATATTCAAGTTTATATATATATAAAAAAAGGTCCACTACATAACATTTTGAATTGAAACCAAAATGATATGTCGAGCCTTGAAAATAATGGGCGAGAACTAAAAGACTAAAAGTACAATTTTATATGGAATGATAAAATAGACAGGACTATAATAAACAACATTTATTGATTAAAATTAACTTCAAAAAGCAATTTTGATTGTTCACTGAAAAATACTACTGACAGAACTATCATCATGAATACGCCAAATAGTTTCGCCCAACAGATTTGCTACGGTGAGAATAGTTAACTGGGGGAAATAGTTCTTCTCTGAAACTGGAATGGTGTTGGTAATTATCACCTCTTGAAATAAGCCACTGGACAGCCTCTCAATTGCAGGAGGGCTGTAATAATGCAAATAAAATAAAATAAAAACATAGTAAGACTACAGCTTCATACATAATACATAGTAATGCATAACATATGTGCCTAGGTACATATATTTATGAGCTAAATGTCAATGTTAAACATAAAATTCCTCGATGCGGAGAATGAAAACAATGCCAGCAATAGGATGATTAGGGATGAATATCGAATTGAGCCGAGCTAGAGTTCGCATGAATATAGGTTTGGTCTGTTAAAATAATCCAAGGCTCGATAACCTGGCTGACTAACAAAGCTGATTACTGAATAATTTATTATTACGGTTAACGGTTTAAGAAGTATGTAAGCAGACTCTAGACTCTAAAACTTCACCGCTTTACCTGAAAACACCATGAGTACAACATGCATAAACTTCCCTAGCTCCCTCTTCATGTAAGAGTGCTGCACCCTTGGCAATGGTTCCTGATATCCAAAATAATTAGAACAAGACATTAACAAAAAAATATCAGTCAAGAAAAGGAAACGAAACACATACAAACATCATACTTATTATACTTTCCTACACGACAAAGACAACGCACTACAAATTTTTGTTAAGGAAATGAAAATGGAACCTTCCAACTAGATGCTGGCCATCTTCACAGGCAAATGCAAGGGATAGAATGATTGTAAAACTCAATTACTGTCTTAAGATAGTATTAATATTTAATAATCAACTCCAATCTCTCAAGTTACATTAAGCAGTTTTTTGCAAGTATAAATGTTTTTTTAAATCCTGATGTAAATACTAACTTTAAAAATAAGGAACACCAAAATAATAGTACAGAAACATTTGAGATCTGTCGGATAAAAATTCATGAAAAAAAGACAGTTGGTATGATGACAATCTTAAGGCATGTCCCTTCATGCAAAATGCAATAAACAAAATAAGAGCTGCAGCAAGAATTACAGAGACTGTGTGTGCGTGTGTGTCAAGTAAAAGGTCTAGGATGTACATAAAGCTTTAATCAACAAAGGAAACACAGTTATTTGTTTTCTTAGATTTCTTTTACCTAGCAAAAAAACTACTAAATGCAACAAAAAAAGACAGGAAAAAAAAATCTGTTGAAATGGTAAATTGTGCATTGAAGAAGGCATACCAGCAGTGTCAATCATATCATCCACCATTACTGCAACTTTTCCTTTTACATCTCCAATCAGATTCATCACCTGCAGGGGAAACATAAGACAGATAAATATACTTAAATAATCCATGTGAGTGTACAAATAAAAAACCAATCTACTACCTTCATCCAAAAACAATTGAATCATTTGATGATTTAACACATATTAAGAAAAGTGTATAAATGAAAGAGAGAAAACATTACTTTTACTAAATTATCCTTGTTAGGTATTGGTGCATTATCAATGTAATAAATGCATAGTAAAAGATATTGCATTGAAAATAATGTTAGTAGTACTAATTAAAGGATACTGTTGGAAAAAGGTGCATTGGAAATTTATTTTGGGACAATTTTTTTTTTGCAAATGGGTCAATTATTTTGGGACGGAGGGAGCAACATATTGTGATCCCTCATAACCTTCTCAAAATAAAGGGTACTGGACAACAGTGAGGAAGTGTCTTGTATCAGAACCACAACATTCCTAACCAATTCTAATATATTAATTTTATCACAACCTAGAACAATAAATGGTGCATACCAAACAAAGCTAGAAATATTCGAAATGTCACTGCAAAATTACATAATAGCATAGCCATAAACTACCCCACGATGCACCTGCTGTAGGACCGATTATACATCCTCCAACCCTACAGCATTACCTCCAATGTGCTAAGCCAGATAATGCAGAACGGGAGCATCTTTGTCATGAACTTCTATCTTTCTCAGGTAAAATTTAACATTATACACACCGAATAGGCATTATCAATAGCCACGATTGGGGGTTAAGTAAAGTGAACCAGAGAGGGAAAACTTATTTCAGGAATAACTAAAAATTGGTAATGAACACCAATATAAACCAAACAACCGCTGTTTGAAAAATATAATCCCTTACATAAATGGAAATTCCAAAAGATATGGATCATGACAAGGATGATGCATAGATTTTGTTGCAGTTATTACCTCAGCTACATTGTGTCCGTGGCGCCTTTTGTCTACAATAGCTAAAGGTGCATCAGATAATTTCTTTGCAAAAGCACGTGCTCTTGCAACGCCACCAACATCAGGGGAAACAACCACCAAGTCGTTTGAACTTATTGTCTTACTAGCAAGGTAATCAAGGATCACAGGCTAGTGGACATCATCCACAAATGCATTAGAAAACAGGTAGTGACAAAACATTAACAGACTATAACCATTTAGAGCTAACTTACCTGACAATGCACATGATCCACAGGAATATCAAAGTAACCCATGGACTGCCCTGAATGAAGGTCACAAGCAAGAACACGGTCTGCCCCAGCTTTAGTAATCAGGTTTGCAACAAGTTTAGCTGCAATCGATTCACGCCCTTGAGTCTGTTAAGGAAGACCAAAAAAATTGCTCCAGTAATTGCTTATAAACATGCACCAGGTCAAGGGAGACAAATACATCCAAATCACTCAGAAAACAAACAAAAATACACAACAAGTGGTAAACCAATGAGTAGGAGAATCATGTATGTTGTGTGTAATATACAAAATACTTGCCTTTCTATCAGCTCTGGCATATCCAAAGTATGGAATAACAGCAGTGATATTTTTGGCAGATGCTCTTCGGCAAGCATCGATCATTATTTGAAGCTCCATGAGATTCTCATTGGCAGGAGGACAGGTTGGCTGTATAAGGTATACATTGCAACCTCTAACACTCTCTTGTAACTGGACATAAATTTCACCATCGGCGAATCGCTTTGTGGAAATCTTTCCAAGTTCCAGACCCATGTACCGAGCAATTTCCTAGTTAAAGCAACACAACAGTTAAAAAAAATTAAAAATTCTCAGCAGAAACCTACCCAATTGAAAGATGGGCCATGCAACTATTAATTGCAAAGGACCAAAAGGTTCAATAAACACTCAGAATCTGAATTAAAGAAACATGTTTTTACAGGAGTACCTACCATGTTTGTACCTACCCCATTGTGCTAGATGGCACTTTCAATACAATTTTGATATTATTTATTCAATTTCAATTATTAAATTGATCCATTCAATCCAAAAAGAAATTATAAACATTTATTCAGTTAAATAGCATATTATTATAGTCATTAATTAATTATAAAAAAAAGTTAATCGAAAGACCAAAGTCCTATTAATTCCTGAATGATGAGAAATGCAGTGGCACAACTAGAATGACATACGAGTAAAAATGGTATTTCGAAAAGCTGAAGTATCTGGTTAAAAATTTAGTCCAGATACTTCAACTAACATTTTTGTTTATATTTCATTACAGGTCCTCACATAGAGACTAATATGATGGACAAAAAATAATTTAACAAGAGCAAGAAAATATTTTTGAGACACTAATTACTTAACTATATACTTTTAAATATTAAAGTTAAGAAAAGTAGAAGTACCTGGGAAAGTGCAGGATTAGCGGTGCCAGAAAACAATTTCAACTTGTTACCGTTTCTACCAACGATTTTGTCAGTCCTTGTAGATTCCATGAACTTGGGGAGTGTTTGTTCGTTGATAATGGGAACAATCGGTTTCCCGTTAACGAAATTTGACGGTTCGGACATATCACATTTCTAGTACACAAATGCCATGAAAAAAATAAAAATAAAAAATAAAAACATGGTAAGGTATAAATAATAATTATAATTATAATAAAATAAAATAAAGAAAAGAAAAATGAAATATTACCACACTATTGTACGCGACGTTTCGAGTGCGGGGAAGGTCAACGAAACCTAATGTTCGAACGGTGAGGCCGTGAGAGGCGCAAGTGGAAAGAGAAGAAGAAGAAGCAAAAGCCATTGTCGATGATGACGTGTGTTGAACTTGAATGAGTGATGAAGCCATGTGTTGAGAAAAACACTACGTGTCGCGGTTAGGGTTTGTCTTCTTCGGTTTCTCTCTGCAACAGAGATAGAGAGGTTTGAAGCAGAACAGAGCGATTCTCGAGCTCTGTTGCTTGTGGCGGGTCTGTGGGGTTAGAGAAGATTCGGTTTTTTAATGTGTTGGGGTCACTGACCGGCGTCGTTTTAAAAGAAAAAAATATTGTAAAAAAGTAAACCTTAATTATATTTTACTTAATATTCATTTTCTTTTATTTAGTTTTTATGTAAACTGCAATTTTAATTCTTAAAAGTATAGAGTTTAATATATGAATCGGTTAAAAATTCAAATTAATCATTAAATAATTAAAAAATTAGTCATTGACCTTATAATAGCATTAAGTTATATTTTTTAATAATTTTTATGATATTAAATTATATATTTTTGAGATTATTTTGATGATTCAATTATTAATTTACCTTAAAATACTAAAATTATAATTTACCTTTTAGTTTTGTGACCACGTTCATCACTTATAAAAATAAAAGATAAAAATAATTTAAAAAATATAATGAATCAAAATAATATTAACTAAATGATAAAGAGCTAAAAATATATTTAAGTCAACAAATAATTAGTAAAGGAAAATTAATGCTAAATAGGATAACTATACTTTACTTGTTCTTTTAAAAAAAAAAA
>JBBPBQ010000002.1:12040158-12067139 GCA_037974755.1 Cicer yamashitae
AAAACCTATAATCTAGATGTTTATATCTAGAATTAATAAAGTTATAACAATTTATATATTTATTTTTTAAAAATTATTTATTTTGGTAACTTCTACCATACATGAAACGAGTCACTTGCATTCACTTTATTCTCATTTTATAAATGTATACAACGAATTACTATAAATATTGATATTATATTTAAATTTATACAAAATACTATTTTTATCTCACAATATTTATTGCATTTTACCATTTCATATAAATTAAGAAAAAAAAAGGATAAATAAATAAAAAAAAATGATAATTTTACTAATTTATCTTTATCACCTATTGATGTACTCTCACTATAATAAATGCAGAGTGAAGAATAACAATCTGAGGGTAATGTAAATTGTATTAATTAGATGATATAATTAGAAAAAAAATAATTAAAGTTGCATTAAAAATCAAAAGTTATAAATTTTTTTAGACAAATATTTTTTATAATTGCGAATATTACTTTAGGATTGTAACACCTAATTTTTAACATGAGTTAAACAAAAATGTACACAATGCAGATGAAACTGAAATTTTTAATTCATAAATATCTAAATTCTTACAAACTTTAAAACAACTTTCAAGTGAGACTTAATTAAAATATGACTCTAATCTAGACTCAAGACGTGATCCGACTCACGACATTGAAGGACTGGTGAGCAAATCCTGATACTCCTTAGACTTTCAATGTTTACCTGTTACCCGGAAAACATCACCCTTAACATAGTGAACATAAAACTCAGTAACATAGATTTAATAAAAACAATTATTGATGTTTCTCAGTCATGCCGGTGTGCTAAGCATGAAAAATCTTCTCGACAAACTATACTTCAATTTAATATAATACTATATTTTCGTAAGCTATATTCAAATACCTCTACTATCTCTAGCCTCAAATCTTTCAAACACTTTAAGCCACTAGACATGAATAATCTACTGACTTAATCTCAACATAACAAGTAAGTCATAAAGACTACATTGGTTTCACCCAATGTCCTCTACTTGAATAACCTCTTTTGGTAAGATTGAACATAATTAAGTCCGTAAGTGGTGTCCCACTCACCCTCGCTTCCGTCGTATATAGACGAAGAGTTCATCTAGCTAGAATGAATCCTATATAATAATAATAATAATAATAATAATAATAATAATAATAATAATAATAATAATAATAATAATAATGAAAATGATAATGATGATGATAATAATAATAATATAGTATATATCTAATCATAATATATGAGTAATCTCCATTGACACTATGGAACATGCGCGTAACATATCAAACTTTCAGAAAAGAGTTTTATATTTAAGCTTTCAAATGCAATTGGTTCCACTCAAAAACGAGTTTCCTAGCTTAAGATATAGATATTTCAAGATGACTAATGCAGAGAAACTCCTAATACAGAATAGTCTACTTCATAAAATCACGAAAATTTGTAAATTTAATATAAACTTATAAAAATTTACAAAAACAACTTAATATGAATAAGCTTTCCAGTTCAATTGATTTCACTCAAAACTTATTCCTATTGCTTCTGATATACTCATCTTAATTTAGCTACGTCATAATCTTTTTATGCAGAAACACTATAACTTTGGTAATTTAATTAAAATATCAAACGATGTCCGATTTAAATAAAGGATAACATTTTGGAAAGCCTAATATGTCTAGTTTATAAATATATTTTTTTATTCTGCGTAATAGACATTCAAATAGTATAGTTTAATAAAATAAGGTATACATATACAAAAACATAACAACAAATTATTTTCCAACTTGTAACTCAATTTTCTCTATCAATTCTGAATGAAAATTAGTGAAATCAGCGCATATTTCTAATATAATTAAGTCTAGTTTCTAATGGGACAGAAATCAGTTCAAAACACTATCTATGGAGAAAGTTATGAATAAAACATCGAAGGTATACCTATACGGGTTCCAAGACAACATTATACTATTTTCATTTCAAACTTTATATTATCAAGTTCATATGCTCAATTAAGTAAAATACATTCAAAATTAAGCCTAAATCAATTAATTGCCAATACTAAATAATTATCATCTCATTATCAACTCAACCCCAACACTCAACAATCATAATAAAACAACAACTCTTCATAGTAATTAATACAAACACCTAACATGCATTATTAATAATCAATGTTACTAAATCAAATAGGATTATCTCAATACCCAAACATGCAAATCATGATCTATAAGCACACCTAAGAGAGGTTTTAAGAGGTTTTCTATGTTACCTTAACTTGTAGATGTGGGAGAGTTGTGTCTTTTCCTAAGGTTGAGTTTTAATCCCATTTATTGATAATAATCCTCACATGACTTCCATCTTCATTCTTCTTTTTGTGTTCTTCAAGAGTGAAACATAATACTCTTTCTTTCTATCTTCCTCTCCTCATTTGTATTGAATATTGTTGTAAGAAGAATATATTGTAAAGGAATGGTGTGGGTAAGCTTGGAGGTAGAACATGCAATGGAGAGTGGTGGTGTTTTCTCTCTTATTTTTCTTCTTCATTTTATCTCTTCTGCCATTCCTCCCTATTTATTTCTTTCTTTCTTTCATTCATTCATTTTTTTTTTTTGTCTAACAATTGGATTTTAAGTAACGGGGAGTGTGATGGAAATTGTCAATCACGCCCCTCCAAATCCTTACTAATGACAAGTTCTTTTTGACTACAAAATGGGCTAATAGAAGTTGAACTTGAGATTTCTATTGGGTTTATTTCTAATTGATTCCCTAACTATAACAAACACATTAGTATGAACTTCCTAAACTAAACTTCACTTGAATAACTAACAATCATTTATGATTAAATAAGATCTAAGAGATTAGTATAAATATATGAATTACGAAAATAAAAATAAAAATAATAGAATTATTAGTAAAAATAAGAACAAATGGAATATACAATTTTTGGAGTGTTACATTCTACCCACCTTTTAAAAATTTTGTCCTCAAAATTGTCTAAACTTTAATATTTAACCTCATAAAAGTACTAAACAATCACAACAACAACCAACTATCATACTTATTACATTCCTAGATAACATTCTCACACTATATAACAAGTTAAACAATTATTGAATATTAATTATATCTATTAAAATAAATTAAAATTCTTGATAATTTAAAAATATTTTTAATATTTACATTTCTAATCATTACTCAAGTAAGACAAAATGACTAATATCATATAGTAATATATTTTACCACATCATATTCACCTCAACTGCTGTCACGGTGCACTCGGGGTCTTAGGCAAGATGGATTACTCCATGGCTTAGGCAGTCTAGAGTAGGACTAGTCAATATCTTTGGCATTATAGAGTTGTTCTCTTGGATTTTATTTTATTTTATTTTTTCCGCGATCGGGTTAATCTCAAATAAGACGTCATAAAAATACATATCATTATTTTACATGACAAACACTTTTAACAATCAACAAATTAATTTAATCTAACAAGTAACTAAGTTAAACTATATTACATAATCTTATTTAAATTAATACTGCTATTAACCAAGAATTTGCTCATTCAATAAATATACAGTACAATTGAAGAATTTTTTTTTCTTAAACATCGATTTTGTTTAATCAACAAGAAAAACTAGTGTGTGTATATATAAGTGTATTGTGAAACTTATGTAATATGTGCTTATGTATATCATGTACAACACAATAGATAGCACACTATAAGTTAAACATGCTTAATAGATCACATAAGCACAAATATATTTGAAAGAAAATATCACGAGTGCACATTTGTCAATAATAAAAAAAATTCTAAGTGAGTTTTGAAGAATCTTTACTTAAAAGTTGATTTATTACGGTTATGCACTGTAATCATATGACGTCTAGACACTCTTAAAGATGTACTAGTCCACTGATCTGTACTTGGGGTTTCATCTAAATCTTAGAAATAAATTCTACATGCAAGGATGAGGTTTTGTAGGTCACTAATTTTGCGACTAGGTCCACTCAAATTCCTCCATGTTACAAACTCTGACACTTAGTTTGGTGTCACTACTTGATTACTATCAAAGACGGAATTTGTTAGGGTGTCCTAAATTTACATAGCAACCTTTTAAACTAAAATTATTAAAACTAAACATCTTTAGTATTTGTCCACAAACAAGAAGATAAAGATTTTGTAGGAATGGCCTATTTTGGTAGGCTTACATAAGAATTTTCTAATTTTGCATTTTGTCACATTTTATAGAACGGGGAGCAATATGTGTTCTAATTAAGTTCATCTATCAATCAGTGCCTATTTCTAAAATAAATTTAAGATGAAAGAATGATGTTTTAATTTAAGATAGGAAACACTTTGTATTTATTGAATATTTATAAATAATTTACATTTAAATCCATCTTAGTTGTAACTGAGATCAAATTTGCAACCGTTATTTTTTCACAAGTACGGTAAAAATGTATTTAAATTTTAGACTAATCTTATTTTATCATATCTATTTTTTTATGGATACTAAATTTATATTTTTTTTACAGGAGAAAATATATTGCATTTCATTGAATATCAAATTTGCAATACGATTAATATGGTGTTCACATATTGGGTGAATCAGTTAAGACGATATCCGAACAAATCAATTTTATTTGGATTGAGTTGAGTTCTCATCATATGATTTTTACATCAAACACAAATCAAATTAATCCAATTAAGAGTATGTTGGACTGAGTTGGGTTAACATGACTTTAATTTTTTTTAACTGTAATTAAATTTAATTACTTAAATATCTCAAAAATCATAAAATTATATCAAAACATATAATTCAATACTTAAAATACATTTACAAACACAACAAAACACTTAAATTAATTAAATTAATAAGTTCTCAAATAAAATTCAATAACTAAATTATAACTATACAACGATAATGAAAAAAAAAATCAAAAATATATATACTATGTCAATAGATTAAATCCGTTGATTCAAAATATTAAATATTTTATCCAAACGGACTATTATAGACTTTAAATAAATTATTTCAGAATAGACTTAGAACTTAAATAAATTGAGTCAAACTACATGTTGAATTGGTGGAGGCGATCAAATTTGCATATTTACATGTACTCGGTGATTACCCCCAACAATCGGAAGCATTCTAGTAACTTTGAGTAGAAGCATGTGAGATAGCTAATTAGCTACCCTTGCCAGAGTATGCACAACTTCATTTCTCTGTCTCTTTACAAACTCTGTGTAGCACTGAATAGGACCAATATTATTTTGGCAATTCTGATTGAAGACATCGCTTGATAAACCCTGGCCAGTAGATTGTTTGTGCTTGCAATGTTTATTTGGTATGACATTAAGTAGAAGGGAGGTGTGGATAAGATCAATCAATTTTTAAACAATTAGAAATTGAAACATGCAATTTTACACACATAAATCAAAATGACATATCCATTATTAGCCATGAAACTTACAAAAGTGAAAGAAGGAAGGCTGAGAGAGGCCTCAAAACTGTCATTGTCTCTTCAAAAAGTTCAATTTACACAACCTAGGATTCAAGTACATAAACTAAAATTCTTAGTCAGGAATAAAACTATAGTGAATACAATTACACGAGACTCGGGTAAAAAAGGCCTTCTCTTAATGCTTCTAGTAGCAACTAACTACATATATATAATAAATCTCAACTTATCTTGACTAGTTACCATTTTCCTTCTCTTATTCATATATGATATGATTCCATTGCAAATGATTAAACTTTGAAGCTACTAGTCTCACCATTGTTTTCATATTTGCATTCCATCTGAATACTCTTGAACCACTTAGCACATGCAATATAAGCAATCAAGTCAATAGAAGTCAAAGCAGCTAATAGGAAGAAAAACCTATCAAGATGACCACTATTCAAATTTCCAGGGATCCACCCTGGCATGTTATCCTGAGTTGAAATCTTCATAACAATACTAACAATTAAACTACTCACATAGTTACCAAGGGAAATACTTGTCATGCAAAGTGCACTTCCAAAGCTTTTTAAACCATCTGGTGTTTGAGCATTGAAGAACTCTAATTGTCCTACATACATAAAAACCTCAGAAGCTCCTATAAGTGCATATTGAGGAATTTGCCAGAAGATACTTAGAGAGCTTGTGCCACCTTGTTTTGCATACTTAAGTCTGTAACATTCCACTATTCCAGCTGATACCATTGCCATTACAGCTATAACAAGACCAATTCCCATTCTTTGAAGCTCAGTGAGTCCTTTCGAACTTGTTTTCTTAAGTTTTCCGACGAGCGGGTCGATTACTCGTCGGCAGAAGAAAATGAAGATGGCGACACTGAGGATGTCGAAGCTAGACATGCTCGCCGGTGGGATTCTGAAACGGGAAATGGTAGTTTTCATATCAGCACCTTGCTCCACAAAAAGAGAAGCCATTTGAGTGAAAACCACTGAGTATATTATTGTGCATAGCCAAATTGGAAGAAGTCTTAGTATGCATTTCACTTCTTCAACTTGAGTTATAGGACATAGATACCAAGGGTTGTGAATGCCTCCTTTTTGGACCTCTAAATCTCTTGAAGTAATAAAAGCTGCCCTATCCAAAAACCTGCAATATAGATCACAAATGGAAAATTGATCAAAAAGAAATTTAGATAAACTTCTCAAAATTTGTAAGTGACATAAAATTATATTAATTGAAAAACCCTTATTAGCTAAAAGAGTCCAAATACTTATAGCTAATAGATGTCAACTGGTTATATGATTCTAAATTACTTCCGCGATTATGGTTACATTGCAAACCATGATATTGCAGCAAAATATAGACAAATGCATTCGCAAATTTGCAATTGCAATTATAATGTCATTGCAGAGTTCTCTAAAACTTTTTATATTGCAGCCACAATTTAAAATTATTTGGAAGTGTTCAATTATGTGGTTGAGATTGAAATTAGCTTCTATAACTTACTTGAAACCATGAGTGTGAAGAATCTTTCTGTTGCCACTGTTAGGAGATTCCTTTACATCTATAACATACAAGTCCTCTCCATTTGATGTCATTTGAACACCCAATTTCCTTGATGCAGCAACAATTACTTGACAGAATCTGGAAAGAGGATTGCCCCCAGGTTTAAAGTGTCTATATCTTGGAGTTCCAACAAGAAACAGTACAAGAGCAGCAAATGCAGATCCAGCAGAAGCCCAAAACCCAAGAGCCCATAATCCTCCATCTTCAAAATAGCCCAAAATGGTGTTTGAGAAAAGTGAACCAAGGTTCAAAGCCAAGTAAAAGTAGCTAAAAAAAGCCACTTTTGAGTAACTCTCCTTTGAGTGATCTTCATCAAATTGGTCAGCACCAAATGTTGCAATGTTTGGTTGATACCCTCCATTCCCTAAAGCAATTAGATAAATTGATAGGTAGAACATTCCCTTCTCCATGCTTGAATGTTCTCCACATTGAATTGATCCATTTCCACAACCTTTTGGTCTAAGCAAAGAGAGGTATGATGAAAGGGACAAGAAAACTAGACCCTGTTATATCAAACCATAATATTTGTTGATTAGTATAATGTAATGTACTATAGCCAGAAATTAATTAAGGTATACTACTTACAATTACAAAGATGAGCTGAAAGATGGCACATGTTTTGTATCGACCCCAATAAGAATCACTAAGGAAAGCACCAACAAGAGAGAAGATGTAAACTGTGCCAGTCCACTTGCTAACATTGTTAGCAGCATCAGCATTATTTTGACCCAACACCCTTGTCAGGAACAGAACTAGGTTCACTCCGACACCAAAGAATGCTAAGGTTGCCAAACCTTGGTTCACTGGTTCATCAAATTAATATAAGTATCGTTACCACAATCTAAATTATGTCATGGGGTAAATTTTTTAATAATAAAAACAAAAATTAAATGATTGATACTAACTATCAATATCTTGGATAATTATTTCTCATACATAATAAAATCAATTTCCATTTATTATTTTTATAAATAATAAACTTACTCGTTTAATTCATCCATGAACACTTGTGAACTTATGTTTTTTCTTTCATAAATTAAAATTCAATTATTTATTTAAATTAAAATATTTTCATAAATTATAATTTGAAACGAAAATAATTTATTTATTAGAAAAGTCCTTTTTATATTCAAACTTTTTAAGTTTAGATTAAACAAAAAAACTTAAATATTTGTTTTCATATACAAATTAAACACAGATTAATTTTTGGTACATATAAATGATAAATCAACCGGACATCAGCACAGATACTGCATGTACATGTAGGGGCGAAGCTAAGTTCATTAGCCTTAGCTATCCGATTTTATTTAATTATTCTAATAATATATATTTAATTATCCAAACCAGTTTATTTATCAAAAAAATTTAGTAGAAACAAGACAATAAATTTGTAAAAATTTACATATTATATAAAAAAAATTATAGTTAATTTCATTATTTAAAAATTAAGTTTAATACATTAACTTTAAAAATATATTTATTTTTAATATTTGGCTCGTTGGTAATATTAATCCTAGCTTCCACTTCATACATGTGATGCATACACCACACGTTGTTATTGTGTACTTTTTCATTGCACACGCGAAAAGCTTCCGAAATATCCTACCGATGACTATGATACTATCTGATTGTGACCTCCCAATTTTCCTCAACCTTTGATATCTTAGCACGAAACAAACTAATACGACATGTTAATTTATTTTAGGCCTTTATTGGGAGCTTTCTCAATTGGTGGATTCAGCCAAAGGAAGAAATATTTCTTGATTTGAAAATTAACCTACAAATCGATAATTAACTAACTAGTTCAAGCAATATTTGTGTGACATATGTACTCAGTTCAAGTAGTTACTAAACTTCTTTCACGAAAAATCAATTAGAGTGTGGAATTTAAATTATAATTGAAATAATTTGTTTTGTTAGATTTTATGTACTTTTAAACTAAATTATATATTACCACTTTCTCTAAAAATTGAATGGCTAAAAAAAATTATGTGAAATCTAATCAAAATTCAAAAAACTAGTCACGTTTAATTTAAAAGTAATTTAATTAATACTTCTGAATTACGTAATAATTTAAGAAAACTTGGGAGTATATATTAAGTAATGAAATTTTTAAAATAATTTTGATATAAAGAGTTTAACATGCAATCTAGTTGAGATTGGAGATCTTCACTTGCCTTGCACAAGATTATGGGATTGTAGCTTACCATTACTGTAAGTTTTTTTTAAGCAAACGAAATCTTAGTAATTTCATAGTGCAAATAGAAAAATAAATAAAATATGATTTGGAATTATTTTAATAATAATTTGAATTCAAATTCTTTAAAATAATTTATTTTTAATTAAAATTTAGTACCCATTTAAATCAAATTAATTGTTTTAATAATAAGAAGATAAAGCGAACATAGGATAAACTTTCAAATGTGTCGTTCCTAAAAAAGCTAGTAATTACTAATGTGCTAATTATGGGCTGTCTTCAACTCAATTTGGTGCACTAAATATAGGATTGTACTCTTCCTTGCACTTCAACTCCATGTCCATGTGATAATGGATGGCTATGCATGTATTCATAATGACACGTGGCAAAAACCCACGTCATCAACTACCCTATGAACGATTACGTGTCGGAAATGATTATTACTATTATTCGTTCACCTCAAATGCATGCTCATTTTTTCTCACTCATCAAATCTCCCTTTTTTCTGTTCCCCTGTCTCCTGTCGTTTTATTAGGATTCAGAATCTGTATCTTCTATTGTTAATTTGTTCTCTCTCTCTCTCACTTAATTCATCTACTTTATCTCTCTAAAAACAAAAGCTGTCGACCAGCAATGAGCCATCAAATTAAGTTCTTGTAAATTTTCTTGTAAATTTATTTAGTGATTTATTTTTTAGAAGATGCATTCATTTTATCTTAATAAAATTGATTACAATTGTCATAAAAAAAATATAAAATACAAGTTAATAAAAATAATGAATACACAGATTGGTGATTTTAACAATTTTTTTATTAATAAATAAAATCAACACATATTTTAAAGATAATTGAATTTAAATACACGATCGTTAATTAATTATAATTTTTAAATGACTAAAAATATTTAATTTTGATTATAATTAATTTTAAATATAAATATAATTTAATTTATATATACAATTGTCAATTAATTACTAGACGATTAAATGTATTTAATTCAAATTAAAATTATTTTTTAATAATATATAAGAGCAATTAAACACTTTAAAAAAATATTAAATATAGATATTTTTCACTAAAGCTTTAAAATGAAGAAGCTCAATGTGAAATGTGAATTGAATTGTGCACATGGTCCTGTGTGAAAGTTGTCGTATTGTTAATTTCAACGAAATGAAAGTGATAAGATGAATAAGAGATCATGTTGTTGTTTTGTGAACTAAAAGTTCCAAACTTCACTCTTTTTTCTAGTGATACGCTATCATCGTAGTTTATAAACGACCGACTGAATTAATATTGCATATCAATAATAGCTGGACAAGCTTAGTTCCTCAAACTTCTACGGATTAAAATGTTGCCACGACTCTTTTCTATCAATATCATCATCAACAACTATACGTAGACGTATTACTCGATGGTACACACACAAAATTTAGCTTCTTAATAATTCACCTCAAACACTTGAATTGTTATCGATACAATTATAGAAGCACTACATTAAAATAGCAATTAATTACCTTATATATGTGTTACTCGACTACTAGCATATTAAATGAAGTTGATGCAATTCTGCCGTTGACAAAATTAACCTCTATGCTAGCTGCGATCAAATTTAAAACCTTATCTACATCATATATGATGATGGTATTACAAATTGAGCGCCATGTATGATTTAATAATGCAAAAATGTGTAACAAATTTACAATCACACTAAGTAGTAATAACGGGTGCGATTGTTACATATTCTAGAAAATAGATTTTGATATTTTACAACGTAGAGATTATAAAAATTACTTTTTTTTTGTCATACTGAAAATTACTTTTTTGTAAAAATCAATTATAAACAAAATAATTTTTTTTAAACTATATTATTTTTTCAAAAAATATAACAAATAAATATAAACCTTCATTTATTTTAATAAGGTGATTATTTTATTAAAAAATTATAACAAACATATCGAATAACTAATAAAAGAAATTAATTTTTATGAATAAAAAATGTAAATGATTTTACGCAACCTTTCTTTTGGTACAATTTTTATGCATACTTTATTATATATTTTTTAAATCTGATTAGACGTATTTGTAAGACAATTTTATAACAATACTGCAAATTAATTAAATTGTTTATAAAATAGAGTGAAACAAAAATTTTTCCCTGCTTTTATAGTATACTAGAATATATTATTTGATAAAAAAAAAATACAAGTATATATTATATGTTTGGAACTTACATAGTATAATAGTTCCAGCGACCCATCTCCCAGATTTGGCTCTGATTGCAGGGCGACCATGCCAATCAACACTCCCATCAAGAGTTAACTCTTCTGCTTCTTCTTTGAACTTCCCCTGCACATAGTTCAAATACACACACAACTAATTAAAATGGCTATATTTTAGTAATTCTATCAACATAACCATAATTAAACTATATATATTGAACTAAATGACGTGTTCAATGAAAAACAGCATAATATTGCCGGTGACCAATAGAGTTTAGTTTTGGTGAGGTCCAATAGGATTAATGATGATTCTATTTTTGGGTCTTTTATAATAATTAATGTTTAGACATTATATTTTATCTTTACAACAAAACTTTAATAGTTATTCAGGAAACAAGCAAATGTATGAGCTCATTGGCTTAGTCACTAAACTTTTGATTTATGGGTGACATCACTCATCTAAAAATGCTATGAGTTTGTTCTTGTAAAAAAAAGAAACATATTTTGGTGTGGAAGTGAATTGGAAAAGAAAGGGATTTCGTGTTTCTTGAGAAATAAAGAATAAATAAATATTAATGAGGGAAAAATTTTATATTAATGGTTACCTCTTTGGAAACCTCTAAGCAAGCCATTGGTGATGTAAAAGTTTAAGAGACAATGAGGAAGATGGATAGAGTGAGAGAACTGAAACAGAGGAAAGTTGTTGATTTGGATGAAAGCCGAAGACAAGGAGAGATTTACACATGAAACAGAGTGTGTGGAAGTATTCAATATAAATAGAGGAAGTAAGAGTGGCAAGAACGGTCAAGATTTCACAGTATTAAAGTGGGGATATCCAACGTGTCATACTCGTCCAAGGCTGCCTATATAATATTAGAAAAATATGACCAGTAATACTCTTAGATTATGTTGCGAGTTGATATCCAAACGTTTTGAATGGGAGAATTAAATTTATATTTTGATATTTAAAAAATAAAAAGTATAGTGTATATATATATATATATATTACACATTTATTTATTATATAATGTTTTTTAATTTTGTTAAATATAAAATATATATGTATAATATATATATATATATATATATTGAAATATAGATTTTTTTCTTTAAAATTTGTCCCACTAAAATTCTTCAAAATACAAGTCATTAAGAGACTGCTAAATACATCCTATTTAACACTTTTTATTTTCCTTTTTAGATCACCCTCCATTTTATTAGCTAAATAAACATGACTAGCCAAGATAGTGAGTTTTACATTATTATGCGAGGTTCAATAATTTTGGAGAGATATAGATTTCAATCAATTAAAGTAACTTGTTAATCAAATTTTTTTTCCAATAAAAATAATTATATTGAAATTTCTTTTAGATCTTATCTGTAATAAATTAAATTCCTTTTTCTTTAAGTCATTTGTGTCAAAAAAAGGTAATATGATAAATGTATAATTTCATTCTGTTGTTGTTGGTATGACTGCCACATGAGATATTGATGTCACGTTATATTAAATTGTGATGTCAACATTCAATTTATAACTATATTAGTTGTATTATCTCATAGATAGTATCATAATTAAAATTTTAACAATTTGAATTAAAAACAAGGATGCAATAGTTGTAAGGTATTTAGTATTATTCAATAAATTATAAATATATTAAAAAATAATTAAAAATTATAATTTGTGGAAAGCCTATCGTAAAGATTTGGATTCAATCTTGAAATGTCACAAACGCAATTTAACTCTATCTTCAAATTGAATTTGACCATCAAAATTGTAATATTTAGCATGTTTTAAACAAACTTAAGATATTATAAAAAAAAAAAAGGAAGTTTGCAACATAATTTGAAATACTTTTCTAGAAGGATCTAAACATTTCAATAAAAAAGCAAATTAAATCGAAAGATCTCATAGGAGAATGAATCATTTATAGTAGAGTTCTTCATTTAATAATTTACAATCAGAGAATGATAACAATGTGCATGCTTTGAGGTTTAAATGATCTAGTTGAAAGAAATTAAATGATTAAATTGTTATAATTAAATAACTTAAAGATTTTGAGATCAATTTTTCCTATTTTTTAAAATTAGTTAAATATTTAGTTGATATTATTTGATCAATTATCATGCATTCAAAAATTAAATTTTGACCAAATATTCACTGCAGTCCTTTCTTGTGCCTAGATCTCGCATAACCACCGACTTCTCCCGTTCATTTTACTTGTTCCAGATTTAATTTTTATTGGTTGAGATTGGAAGAATGACTCACACTTTGTAAAAAACCATTAACAATCGCTCAATCCTTATTGTCAAGAAAGTACAAGTTAAAATTGATTATACCAATTTATTAGGATTCACCTGCTATAATTTCTTGTATAAAGTTCTCTTCATCTTTATCTTCTATACCCCAATTTTTGGATTGAAACGATTTGGTTGATTAATCATGATAAACACGTCACCATCGCCCCATATGAATTTATAGAGTAACTGTGTAAAAATTAAATAAGGAATTGGAAAAAGAAAAGAACAAAGTGATGTAACCAACTAGAAAAGCACAAAACAAATATCAGTAATTTTAGGTGTTACGAGAGGATGATCTATGTGTAGATGTAGTGGGCAATGGAAATGGAAAAGAACGACGATTAAGCGATCAAATAAAAAACATAGAACCCGTGAATCTCCTCTCAGATTAAATGATGCGCAGCTTAAAGAAAATAATTTTTAACCGTTTATTTTAATCAAATGGTGGATATTTATTCATCTTATTTATCAAAATTTATATATATATATATATATATATATATATATATAAATGTTATTAATTAATATTATGAGTATTTTATTGAATGTCGTATATTATATCACATTGAAACCTAATAACAGCTATTAATAACTGCAAAGAAATGTCTTTTGGACTGAAATAAACGGCTGGTCGATGTCTTTTCTAGTAACCACATAAAAAATACATATTAAGTAAATAAACACTATTTAATGACAAAGTTTACATCATCTCAAAATAAACCAAAACAACTATTAACATTGGGTTTGTTACCAAAATCTCCCCAATAACCATGTAATTTTGTTATACATAGTACTAAGAGACACCAAAAAAATACTGAGAAGGAAGTTGAAGTTCTATCTATTCACTAACATTTTTCTATAAAAAATAACTATATAATTTTAAACACACTAGAGATTGAGTGCACCATTGATGAAGATCCTAAAATTAAAACCCCTGACTTTATACTTATATCAACGTCAATTGTTAAACTTAACCATATCCAAAATTTGACTAATTCTAATAACCTCTTTAACAAACAAAAAATACTTTGTTTCAAACTTTTAAATAGAATTGGAATACATTATCCACGGGATGATTAGATGACATGTAGTTGATTCTAAAAAAAATTCCCATTAAACAACATTCAAATAACAAATGCTGATTCCTCAACTTCCCAACCAAACACATAAATTATTATTCGACTACAAAATCCTTTTATGAGTCAAATTATCATTTGTTGGTAGTGGATCATTTAATAAAATCCATGCAAACAAAGACACATTCAATGGAACCATCTTGCATGATACAAATGTCAATCTTCTGAGTCATTCTTATCACGTAACACATGATAGACCGCTTTGACAATGTAACATTTTACATGCATAAGAATACAAATCCACTTATTGAACTGGTTGACATGCAAATAGACGTTAGTCAGCATTATCCTCCCCTAAATCTAAGTCTCATTGAAACAATCTATTACATTTTCGTTATAATATTCAGTTAAATAAGTTTGTTTGTTTTTCTAGGTGTATACATATTTTTAATTTAGTTCATCTAAACTGAATAAATTAATAGTTAATATAATCACTCATAATTAGTCATGCGTATTTACTTAATATAAACCGTTAATGATTTAATAATTAATTATTGATACTACTCAATTTATTCTCTAAAGTGAATTGCATACTTTTTAAAAAAAAAACCTAATCTTTTTTGTTTTTTGTTAAACAATTTATGAGTGTAAAATTTGTAATAAACTTTTTAAAATCTCTTCCCAAACTAATTAGAAGATTAAAAACCCAAGAAATAGAACGGATACGTGTTCTTCCCATTAGTTTTTCTTATGAATGAATTATGTTACGATTATTTTGGGACGAAGGGAATATTTTTTCTTTGGATTTATATGTTAATTTAATACTTTTCACGTGTTACAATGAGGTACTCATTTGTAATAAAAAATTATTTCAAAATAAATAATTATTTCAATTTTCAATGCACGTTATTGTCAATTATACATTTAAATTAATACCACTTGTATCACTTCGAATGAAATATTTTGCACTATGCATTTATGACATTGATAATAGATCAAAACTTAACAATGATAAGTTTGTAAAAGTAGTATTCTCTCTTTCATTTATATATTTTTTTATTATGTGTGAAATTATCAAATGGTTCACTTATTATGAAATAGATGGAGTATATATTTTTAGTTTAGGTAAACACAAAATATATATTTTAATTTATTGGAGATAAACAAATATAAATTCATTTGTAAATATTCGATGATTCCGAATGTTTTTCTTACTTTAGATTGAGGTACCATTTATTCACATTTTTATTTAAATATCAAACCGTCCACTCGATTTCCGGTTTATATTTTGCATTTTTAATTTTCTAATCAATTTGGTTGAAACGGCTGAGATGTAGTGACCTACTAGGTCATAGGTTTTACCATAAATTTGATGGAGTCACACCGGTTTATATTGAATCTATTACATTTCTGATCTATGAACTCTATCAAATTGCTCAATCGATCGAGTTCCAATTCGAACGGTCGGGTCAATCTAAGTTTTGAAACCATGCTTTTCACCCTTTGAAATATCACACTTTATAATCTATCTCAACTTAAATAAATATTCGTATAATATTAATTAACTTTAAGCAAAAAAAAATTCTTTATAACATTCAAAGTCAATGATAATTATCTTTGAACATTTTATTATTAATTTTATGATCTTAGAATATCAAAGTCAATTTTAAATAGCCTTTTTCTATTGGCTTTAGCAATTGTCCCAAATTTCTATTTTACGTGTTCACGGTACGGTTAAGATTAATTATAAAATAAAAAATTATTTGATCTAAAGATTAAAATAGTTGGAGTTTAATTTAGTTTGAATGACATATTTTAAAAAAAATATGATCTGATCTAATCTAATCCAAATTAATATAATTTAAATTGGATTAATTTTTGATTTTATCAAAATTATAATTATAAAGAAAATTAATAGTAATGTTATAAAGTTACATTAAAGTAACAAAATTGAAGTAAAATATAACATATAATATAATATATTGTATTGAAAATTAATATTACGAAATAATATCATAGAACTAACAAATAAAAAATTAATATGATATATCATACAATGCTAATAAATAAATAAATATTGAAACTTATATATGTTGCATGGTTCAATTTAATTCGGTTTTGAAAAAAGAATTTAAAATGCAAACGGTTTTCACAAAAAAATTCAAACATATTTAGTTATATTTGGTTGTATGTAATTTTTAATTTTTTAAATCGATTTGAATGTGAACACTCGTATTTGTATTGCTTAATAGTTTTTGATTCCTATCAAATTTCAATATTTTATATTTAGTTCTTATAAAAAAATTTGCCAACAACTAATCGTCTTTATTTTTTCTCTCTGATTTAAAATACATTCTTTTGCAATATCCTTTAAATTTTTGAATGATTTTATATTATTATGTTTAAGGTATGTATAACAAAGTCCTTTAAAAAATTTAGAATTTTAACACATAATCAATTAAATATGAATGTATATACCTTAGATTGTAATTAAGTGATTAATTTCAAATAATTAATAAACTCAATTCAAAATGAATTGTTCAAAAAAATCTGTATTCAAATTCAGCTTAAAATAATTCTTAACTAAATTTTACATATTTTTTTTATTAAATTTCGAATATTCTCTTGAGACTAATGGTTAAGATTTACCATTTATATGCTTCAAGTTGTGGAGACATTCTTTACCAGCTTAAGCCAACAAATTAATACGGTAGGATCATCGTCTTCGATGGCAACTTGTGGATTACGTAATTAATTAAAGTTTTAACAGGACATAAAATTATATCTGCATATAGAAAAAGTATACATTGAAATAGTTACTTTGCTTTTCAAAACTATTCCAGCCAACCATCTAAACTACTAGAGTTTGAAAAGCAATGTGTGCCAAAGTACAGTGCACAACCCTTGAGTTTAAGTAGTACTACCCCTAGATCGACTTGTCAGCTGGCTGATTTCACTTTCACATAATTTAAAATCACAAATAAACATTTGTTATTTAAATTAATAGTTTAATAAGTCTTTTAAAAAAAAATTATTTCTCTATTATTTATATAATTAAATATTATTTACCAAAAATATCAATAAAATAAAATTTACTTTTTTTGAATTTTTACTATTTATAATAATAAATATTAAATATTTTTATTTTCTAAACAATGTATCAAAACCTTTTAAAATTATAAATATACGAGCTCCCATAAACTCTAATCAAACCCATGAGCTTGATCAATGTGTCTGTCTACTTTGGATTTTAGAAGAACCGCGGCTATACAAAATTATTTAAGCTACGATATTCTGGATTCTAGCCATGATATTAAGAAACTGAATATGTTTCTTTAAACGTGGAAGATGGATTTAACTAAGCAATATTTGAGTATTTTTATTGAGAATTGCTTCTTAATTTCACTTTCAATTTAAAATGTGTATTTTAGAGACTTTTTTTTAAAAAAATATCTTTTTATTGGAGGATTTGATAGAGAAGATTATTCTTTTCTGGGTTTTTATATAGCTGAAGAGCCCTAATTTGATTTTTGTTTTTAATAGATTTTGTAAAAAAAATTATAAGGGTGTTATTATTTTAAAAATAAATTATCAAATAAAAAAGAAGAAGTTAAAAGACGAAATCATTTCTTATAATTAAATTAAGAGACAAAACTATTATTTATAAAAGTAACGCCAATAACACCATCATTTTCATTTTACATGACCCACCACATCGACTTATTTTAAACCACGTCGTTTTTAAAGAAAAATGGACTTAAAGCGGAATATTCATGTACATTTTTTTTTTAAGATAAAATTACTTAAACTAGAAAAAAAAAGAGTTATAACTAAATAGAATAAATAATCACAAATATATTTTTTTCTAAGAGTTAAGAGCCTTACAAAAAATAAATTACAAAATTATTACTTTCACATATTTATTTAAATGAAGTCTAATATGCACGACATCTATAACATTTTTAAATATAAATATAGAAAGTGAAATTATTTTTAATTACATATTAAAACTATTTTATTTCTATCCTTAAAACATCTAAAATTCAGTAAAAATACATTTTAATATTGAAAAAAATCACATTTAATTTCACAGCATAGATTTAAACCAAAAAATGAGTATTGCACTTACCAACAAAACTAACGTTAAATAAATTTATTATTTAATAATATTATAAACAAACATTTGTTTGAAATCTTAAACTTTTTTCTTACGTAACTTATCTAGGGTTAAATAAATTTTTAGTGTCTATAAAATTTTACTATTTTATATATTTATAATTCTTATAAAATATTTCGTTAACTTTTAGTCTTTTAAAATTTTCATTTTTATTTTTATTTTTTATTTCTAATTTTAAATCAAGTCTTGTGTATACTTTGAATTTTTGAATAAGTTTTTGCAATAATGTTTAAAAAATATTTAGTAACTTTCTTGCAA
The DNA here is from genome assembly GCA_037974755.1 of Cicer yamashitae. Classification (NCBI taxonomy): domain Eukaryota; kingdom Viridiplantae; phylum Streptophyta; class Magnoliopsida; order Fabales; family Fabaceae; genus Cicer; species Cicer yamashitae. Next base: position 12,059,421 of record JBBPBQ010000002.1, read on the forward strand.
TAACTTAGATTTTTTTAACAAATGATAAATTAAATATGAATTTTTAATCTTGTAATGTTTAAAAATTTATATTTAATTTATCGTTTGTTAAAAAATTCTAAATTTTTATAAGTTTTTTTTATAATGTTCTAAACATTACTGTAAAAAATCATAGAATACACAGTAGTTGATTTAAATTTAAGGACCAAACATAAAAACGAAAATTTTTCGAAGACTAAAAATTGACGAAATTTTGTATAGAGACTAGAAACAAAATAAATTTTTTTATAAAGAGTAAAAACTTATTTAACTCATTTATTTATTTTGGAGGTATAAATTTTTTCCCTTGAGACACTTGATGGTGTGGTTCTTAGAGACAATCTTATATCTTCTAAATTTTTTAAAAGAGTGAAAAGTATTTTCTATTAGTGTGTTTAAACAATGTAATCAACTTATTAAACTAAAGGACAAATTGATCGAGAATATTTGAGTTCAAACCTTGATCTGGTCTAAAACTTTGGTGATGGCCAAAAACGATTAGTATTGAGGGAATTTGATGAAGTACGACATATCGGTTCTTTGTGGGATATACTTACAAACACTCAACACCTAAGTCACTGAGAGTTGGAGAGCGTGATCGATATTTTATACAAGAATGAACTATGTACCTTACACTTGAAGTACATCACCCTTTACAGGAGAACCCTTTGACGATGTATCCTTAGAGGCACAGATAGTCTCTTATGGGAACTTCAAATAGTTGTTTGATATTGGTCAAATGATGATTTGATTATGGAAGCGAGCTTAACTTTGATACATGTGTATGAGTTACGTTGGAATATTTGGATTTACAAAACAATAGATTGACGTTCATATAACACTGAAGTCCAATTATTTTGGACTAAACTCTATTTCAGAATAAATTTTAACTGAAATAATTTTTAAATAATATTTCCTTACTCTTTTGAAATAATTTCTAAAAAGTCTTTCTTTACTCTTTAGCTGAATTGTGAATTATTAAATCATTTTTCCTTTGAGAACTATTAATAAAAAACAATGCAGTTTTCAACTATAGCATATCAAGTCAAATATGCACTATACATCAGCAACATGTACTACAGACTACAGTGGTGACATGATTTACTTGAGATACTTCTTATCAACCTCCCTAATAAATAAAAAAATTGAAGAAAAAAAAACTTGGGCAAGTGTATTTGGCAAATTGATCCTAATTTTAGTCCTTTTAAAGTAACATATGGAAACAAATAATCTTAGCTAGGTAAAGTCCAATTCAGCTTAATTTAGCCAAACTTAAGGCACACACACCTTTTAACTTGGTTGTGTTATATTGGTAATTGAATTTCTACTAAAGACAGATTAGATTCACGTCTTTTAAAGGAAATCTCCCATGTCTAACTCAGAAAGCATTTTCCATAACAAGTTAAAATTAGAAAGTAAAAAAAATAAGGAGTACAACTGTTATGCACACACGACCAAACAAATTCCAATATCCCCATTTTGCAGAGATGGAAAATGATACAGAGAAAAACGAGGTGATAAAGCAAGATTACCATTATCACAAATTCTGTGGGGTGTAATGCAAAGGAAGGTCGTGACAAAAGCATGATTGCAATGTTGGAAAGCCAAAAAGAAAAGAAAAATTAAAGTAATGTGGTAATAACTAGTCAATATTAGCAAACGACTATTCAATATTGCCATTACATTTTACAACATATATGCTTTTTAAAGATGATGCCAATATCAAATGTGTGGAATGGTGGTTTTGGAAGGGTCGGGCTAAACCAAAGAAACTCTTAGAATTTGGATTTAGCTTAATTCAACTTTTATGAAATCAAATTTGTAAGGTCAAGATTGTTTTCACTTTTAAACATATTTTCATACTATATTTTATTAAATGTGAGACTCCTAACAGAAATTACTAAAAGATAATTCATACTCATTCTCATAAGATTTTGAGTAAAGACGTAGTGTCCTGTCTTTTGTTTGTCTCAGTTTTTCTTCAATTTCTCAACAATTAGTGGTATCAAACACATGATTCGGCTTAATAAAGAAGCTCATTGTTACTCGTGGCATTGTTTTAATTTTAAATAATGGTCTAGTAATGGTTGCAATTGTGTCATGATCTTTAATATTGCAACATCAATTGCTACGACATTAAAAACCATTATGTTATAGCCCAAATTGGGAGCTTTATTGAAAACTTTGGCTCTTGGTGCTCTCTAGATATCTCATGTGGTAACAGTGATGTGATTGGATTTCAAATAAGCAAAATTTCCAATTTTCCATTATGCATAATTGAGAAGTTTACATTGACCAAATTTTGCTATGAAATGGAATTGCTCGTATTACACCAATGTAACTGACTTATCAACAGCAACAAGCACCATAAAGCAGATTATTATGAATTTTTTTACGCACTAGAGCACTAAATAAACATCGTCTGAGATGATTTGTTCTTTTCTCTACACAAATTTATTCCAAAGTCTATTTCAATTGTCATATCCCACCACTACCCAATTTTTAATAAACATCAACATCGTGACCAAATTTTTATAAGGATATCCATTTTACATGGCAATCTTACATAAGGTATTTGTGAGGAAGGTTAAGGTAGACAATGACCTGTTTTTTTTGTTCATGTTGATAGGCACACTTGTACACATTCATTGGTTGTGTTTTTTGTGGCTCTTCTGTTTGTCCTTTATCATAGGACAACAAGTCAAACTTTTTACTGTTCATGTTTCTATCTTTGGATTCACTTATCATCATCACTTGCTCATATTTGTAGTAGTAGTAGTAGTATTAGCTATTATATTGCCATAAAAAAGAAACAAAAGGGCTTAGACTCCCTGTTGAATTTCGTAAAATTAACTGTGCCACATTTTACTCTATGCATAATTGGTACTTCTAGCTAATTTTTGGGGTTATAGTTTTGCAACCTTTGATGGCATTTTGTTATGTTGTTAACTAAAATAATAAATAAATTATGCTTTTATTTTTGCAAAGATGCTTCAATGATGTCATCTTTCTTTTTTATTTCAAAAATTGTGTTTTTTCAGTGTGGGTAGATAGAGGAATGAATAAAATAGAAAAAAATTATATGATATGGACTAAGCCAAGGCCCATCATTATGGACTTCACTGTTGGCCTAACTGCACATAGAAATTCTACTTAGACTTGGTGCCTCTAACACTTGATTAACTATTACCGTGTGATCAAGATTAAATGACAATCCACTAATTAGAGTGAATGATGTGCAATTGTAAAATAGAATTAACACTAAATTTTTTAAATGACATTACTTATAAAATAATTTATGCTCTTAAGAGAAAGATACATATAATTCATTTTTACTTCACATTCACTGACAAATATTTTACTGTTTGCAAGTACCACACCATTTGATGAAGAATTTTGACTGTCGTACTTCACCACATAAAAGACACTTCATCCTTTGTAAGACATCTACCTCTTAATCACTATATAATTTTGGGGAGTGCATGAATCCATTTCATTGGGGAGTGCATGAATCCATTTCATGAAGATTCAAATGTACATAAGTAAATGTATTTTATATATCAATATCATTTTGTAAATAACAAAAGTTCTTTTTTTTCTTCTTCAAAATATACAATGAATAATGACAACAATTAGATAATACCATGATTTTAATGTTGTGAATTAAAAAATAATTGTACCCAAACAAAATCATGACATTTCATTATTTATTTAAAACGAGCAATATAGCTGAAAATATAATAAAAGATAGTGCGAGCAACATACTATACATATGAGAAGTACTCGCAACACATTTTTAATACTTTTCAAAAATATATATATAAATACACTAGATTCAAATTTAAATTTTGTATTTATTTTTATGTGATACCTAATATGGTCTATAGTATGGTCTATAGTATAACATCATAAACAAATTATTGAATGGCTAGAGTAAATACCTAATTAATATGGTGGCCACTACTTCTTCTTAGCCACTGCGGTATGATTAAAAAGATTACTGAACTAATTGATATATTAGGAGAGTCCAAACTTTTTTGTTCATATGGTAAATTATGCAAAAGATTAATTATTTGTTCAGTTACGTCATACTAGTATCCACCAAATAGATATATTTCTCTAGATTGTCTGGTTCATCTCCTCTTTATTTTTGTGGTATATACAAAGTGAGACTTGTCTCTTCTTATCTTTAAATATGCCCGAGTACCCAATTACAAATCAAGAAAACTTCAGAATTTCAAATACAAACCACCAGAAATGCTCTTATCAACTTGGCTTCAATTCATTATGGCAAGGAACAGTGCAAACAGTAACTTAACCTTTACACGTTTTTATATACAATTTGACTCGTCTAGGTCTACCATGCCATCTATATGATTTTCACTTTGAACAATAATACAGTATTTCTTGTCTCTCTATTGATCTATTTGTCAATTTCACATGCGTTAAAAAAATAGTACTTTTATTGTATTTTTTTATTATTAAATATTGGTGTATTTATTATTATTTTAAATATAAAGTGAAAGATGTTAAATTAAATTAATAGTATTACATATAATATAAATAAGATAGTACATGTGAATTATTAACCTAACCATCTCTTTTATTCTCTTATCTCCTCTTATGTTCGGTTTCTCATTTTTTTACTAAAAAGAAGTGATTTAGAATCAATCTGATTTAAATAAGTAATTTTACACATATTTAGTTTCTGTCTTATCTTTGATTTCGTTGTCTTGGTACGCCGTTTTTTTTTCTAGTCTTATTACAGTATTTTTTTTGGGTTTAGATCAACTTCGATTAAGTGCAAATTCAATAATGATTTTGACGCCATCAACGTTACACCTTCAAATACATGGGTATTCTGGACACTATAATTTTTTTTATTTTTGTAGGTTTTGTCACATTTGTAGATGTGTTGTTTTACGTTATTAACTTAAATGTTGTGAGTTTGTTCGCATATTCATTTTTTTTCGATTTTATCAATTTTGAATTGTAATGTTCTCGATTAATGTAATTTCTATCAATTTGAATGAATGAATGTCGTTTTTAGTCAAAAAAATAAATAAGATAGTACATTACAATACAATTGAAAAAAAATATAATTAACATTACATTAAAATTGAAAGTGACTTTCATTTTGAGACAATTTTTTTTTTTTACAAATAAATCAATTAGTATAGAACATAAAGAATATATATATAGTGATGATCTGTTAATTCTAGGAGTAACTCCACGATGAGTTATTCCACTTAATAACTCAATATCAATGATAAATTTCACTAATCCAACCATCAAATTAAAAGTTCATATTGAGTAGATTAACTCTACAGTTTTTTTAAAATATTAAAACTATTTGATAATTCATTAAATAATTTCAAATGATCAACGCATAGCTACAAATTTAGATTTTTATAAAATTTTATGTATTTGATCATTAATATATCATGTCAATAATCAACGATTGAATTAGATAATTCACCATTTATATTAAGTCATCATGGAGTTAACGAATTCTGCATATATATATATATATATATATATATCGTTTTGTACAATAGTTGAAATATGGATTTAGTGCGGTTGAGTAGGTGCAGTCAGTTACAATCACATTTTGGAATTGTACGATCTTGATCAAATGGTTTAAATCTTAAAAATATTTTTATTTTTTTTTTAATATAAAATTTTAAATATAGACAGACTATCTAATCTTGTTCAGACACCTTGAATTTGCCAATTGTGTAACTACACTGACTTGTGTGACCGCATATAGCCGAATTCTAATAGTTTTCTAACTCCAACGAGTTGGTTCGTTAGAGTAAAGCGAAGACTTGTAGTTAATATACTTATTTGTGCTACAATAATTAACCCATTTGTAATAAAAATAAATTGTTTCAAAATAAATTATCTTTTTCGTTTTCAGTGCACTCTTTTCAATTGTACTATTTAATTAATACTATTTGCATGAATTTCAATGTCATATTTTTTACTATACATTTATGACATTGATAATACACAAATACTTAACAATGATAATTTGGTAAAACTAATACTCTTTCTTTTGTTTATATATATTTTTCTTAATGTGTATAAAATGATTAAATAACTTAATTAATATGGAACATAGAGAGTATTATGAAACAATTGAGTCTTTTGATATAAGTTTAATATAATTTTCTAATTAAGAGTTTAGGAGGGAGAACTTTGGAGAGAGAAAAAATGAGGACAAAGAATTAAAAAAATTAAATTAAAAAATGTATTGAGGATAATTTTAGATGATTCTAAAGAGTTTAGATAAATTCTTTAAATAATTGTTATTTCTTTATAATAATATAATATAATTAAAAATATATTGGTCGTAAATATTTTATTTTATTCTTTTAAATAAGATAAAAAATTTCTCTCTATTTTTTTTTATCCCCTCTTTCCAAAGTGGTCCTCTCCTTTCTAAATCCTCGCATTCCAAACTCTCACATGGAGCCTTAGTAAATGTTTTATGAACCCCGAGCTTTTTTTCATATATTTTACTCGATAAATTAAAACATGTATACAATGTGAATGTAAGAATCTCATATTATATAAAAAAGTAAATGTTGAATAGTACATTAGATGATCTATATAAATAATATCTGAAAATTTTGAATAAAAATGTAGTGTTTAATTTACTTGTATAGGTATTTTTAGTCCACTATAATAATTTTCCGAACTCCTTCGCAATTCAACATAAAAATCATTAATAAATGTCCAAATTCAACATCATAACAAGCAAGCAAAATTTTACCCACTTTTTATAAGAAGTTGGATAGAGCCACACAATTATGTGCTAGAAGGTTGGGAGCTTTTTCGTATCTTAAATTATGGCATCAGCATTTTCCCATTTATTTTCATAACGAAAAAGAAAGTATCATATAGTTGTCTTTCATGGGTACATCGACCACGTAATATGTAATATATGAATCATGAAAGAAAATATTGAACCAATTTTGATAATGAACTATAGCTCTTAGTGGAAGACAGAAATCACAGCCACTGGAAAATGGATGTGGGAGTGCCCACCATCTATCTTTTTCGGTTAGGTCACTTTGTATAATATTAATCACACTTCTTTTCGCTTTCTTTTGTTTTCAACATCTATCAAAAACGTCATATTCATTTTTTAGGCCGAGAAGAAAAATATATTCATTTTTTACTTTCATTTTCCATTGCTCAAAAGAAATAAAAGAGATGTACACAAATAAAATATGGAACCCCTTTCTCAACCACTTTTATTTGTGTTTTTTCACTCTACTACGCCAAAAAAACACAAATAATTATGTTCTTTTACTTATAAAAGTGTTGTTTATCTTTAACGTTGTTATATACTTGTATGTTTAGACAATACTTTGAAATTAAATAAAAGTGTCGTTATATGATAATCTTTAATATTGTTTTTTATACAAAAAGGGATGTCGGTAAATTTTAATACCGTTCTCACATAAAAGCGTAGAAGTTAAATGATAATATTTAACAATGTTTTTAGAATATAAGCGATGTTACAGGGTAACCACTACAATCTAAGTTTTTATTGTTTATTTTTAAGTCCTAAGTGTCATGTGTGCTAATTATTATAGGCTAAATTGCATATAAGTGATCCTTAACTTAATTTCAGTTAACGTCTATTTTTTTTTTTTTTCCCATTTGGTCCTTTATTTTAATTTTAAGTGA
>JBBPBQ010000002.1:12072820-12084599 GCA_037974755.1 Cicer yamashitae
CCAAAACTGTCTATTTTTAAAATAAAGAAATCAATTATAAGATATAGTGAAAATATGAAGACAAAAAATGCAATTAAACTTATACATTATTAATTCTTACTAATGCAAACAGGTAAATGTGAAATATAGATTTACTTTTAACTTTGAAACATTCATTTCATCAATCTATATAAATTAACCGCAACAATAAGTAATTTGCAGTTGTAATTATGAATGTAATTTATATATACCATAAATGTAAATGTAAATCATTTCTATATAATTAGTCATTGATAATTATCAAATAAGTAAAATGTTTGATTTTAATTATAATTAACTTTTAAAGTCATATATATATATATATGTATATATATATATAAATGGTTGTGATTACTCAAAAGTATCTAGTTGTTTACAAATCATTGTATGAAAATTAATCTTTATTTTTATTTTATTGATTAATAATTCTATTTGCTAATATATTTAATTTATTTTATAACAACCAATACTAGATAACTTTGTTCACACATTGCATGGGTACTACACTAGTATCATACAATGTGCATTTAACTTAGATGGTCGATTGTAAGTGAAATCCTTGTGTTTTTCATTTTTTTAAATGATATTATGGCGATCATTCAATTTCATTTTTATCCGTTAACAAATCATTTCAATTAAATTTAGTTTTAAGATACTACTCAAATAAGATTTTTTTAAAACATTTTTATTCCATAATTTTTTTAACACAATTTTTAAATTAGTGAGTTAATTTTTGGCAATTCACATTTAATTAGCTTAATTCACTTTTAATTTTAAATAATTTCAAACCGGATATAAGATTAACTTAAGAAGTGGAGTGGTAACAAAATCATGATCTTCAAAACACTACTAATTACTAATAATATTAACAATAACAATACTTATTACTAACTTAAAAAAAATACAAGGTGAATAAATAAGACAGGTTAATGCTTTTTTAAAAAAATAATAAGAATAAGTCAGGTTTTTTAAATTGAATTGAAAACAACACGTTTTTTTTAAATGAGCATGATACCCTAAGCAATTATAGCGCCATAAAATAAATTAGAGCCTATATGCAATTATGGGTAGAATAATATGCAATTGTGTCCATAGTTGTTTGAACTTCGAAAATTAAGTCCACGACCTACGTGAAACATATATGCTGTTTCCACAAGTTTGGATCACTGGTGTGATTTGTTGGAGTAAATGTTTTCTTGAGCTCTATAAAATTTATTTCAAAAATATATCTTTAAAATAAAAAATATATCTTTAAAAATCCACACAAATTGCTTGTAGTTCTCATTACATTTTCGTTTATTTATAGCTCATTAAATTTTTCCTAAAGCGATTTTCATTTATTTGATGTATTTGGTAGATTTATCAATACAATATAAATTTAAATTCCTAAAATTTAAAATGATTAATCTATTAATAAATTTACAACATTCAAATTAATAATATAAAACAAAAATATACCTATAAATATAATAAAATTCAAATAATTGAAACACTGACGACTTAAAAATCATTATTAAAATTTGTAAATGATCAAAGCTATTATGTCATTATGAATCAAACAAACACTGCAACAAAACGGAAAAACTCAAAAGCGCCAGACTTTAATGAAGAAATCGCAAAAACATACAAAAGAAAAATAAAATCGATGTCAAAACCACTTATTTAAATAAAATGAGAAAAGTAAAACAACTTGATAAGGTGATTTCAGTTATATATCTCATGTTAATAATCTTATATATAAAAATTGACATCAATCTAAAACAATATTTTTCCTCCAAAAGCATGCGGTCAATTTAGTTAACTAATTTTATTATAAGAAAATGAAAAATGTAATTTTCAATTATCTTTGTAACAGTTTTCCTCCAAAAGTCCTTATCAAGACAGTCAACTATTTTTATATTAAAAAGAAACTACTATTTGATTGATTTCATATCTTATATTAAAATTGATTTCAACTATTTTTATATTAAAAAGAAACTACTATTTGATTGATTTCATATCTTATATTAAAATTGATTTCAATTTTAAATGTATTTTCTCTCTAAAAATTTGGTCAATTATTTTTATTATCAAAAACAAAAATTGGCAATTTGATTATTTTTACATATAAAAGTTGATGTCAATTTTAAATAACACTTTCCTTCCAAAAACACGGCCAACTAAGTATTTGAGTTTTGAAAAATTCACAAAAAGATAAATATTGTTTTAACAAAAAAAATATTGTTTTAAACATGAAAATAGTAACACAATTAAAAAATATATACAAAATGAACTTATAAATATGTTATTTTGACACGATTATTAAATTACAAAATTATAATTATTGTTTTAACAAAAGTATATTATAAAAAATTCAATATATTAGTTATTCAATTATTATTTAAAAAAATCATAATTTTAGACATGAAAATAGTTTATGTCAATCTTAATAGGCTAAAAAAAATAAATATATAGAAATCTGCCAATTTTAATAATGTTTTATTTAGAAAGAAAAAAACTCATTAATTAGATGACTATTAGATGGAAAATGTTAATATGTTAATGATTTAATATATATAAATTTTATTTTGAAATTTGTGTTTTAAATTTGTTCTCAACTCTTTAAAAGTTTAAACATTATTTTTTTCAATAAGTTTTTATAACATGTACGCTAAAGACACATGTTAGTATGACATTTGTTAGATTTATTCAATATGGATGTTTAATTTTTTTTATGATAATAGTAAACAATATTATTACTATTCTTTATAATATTTATATTATTTATTTATAATAAATGACATTACCTTTTTATAACTGAAAATATTAGTAACGGTGTCGCACGGATCTCATATCTAGTTGTTAGTAATATGTTAGTGGTCGAGATCGAGTTTTAAATCTCATTTAACATTATATTTTTAACTCACACACTTCAACTATCAAACCAATCTTATATTATTTAAATTATGTTGTATATTAAATTTCAAAAAATTATAATATCCACGCATCTATGTCGAATTATATTCATGTATGTGATGTACATCTAGTTAATAGTGGAGATGAAGAGAGAAAATATAAAATAATTATCTCTATTAGTGATTAAACCCATACAATACCCTCACCTTAATTTTTTTTTATCAAAAAAGAAGAAAGCATATTCCTTCCTTTGAATTTCATTGCATAATTTACATCACACAACCTTGCCCTTAAAACGCAAGAAGAAAACTGAAAGAGGATACAAAGAGCCTTAAAACATGGAACAGAAACCTGAAATGAGAAATGAGTCCACGTAAAAACTGTGCTGATGTTCGAGTTTGAGGTGAGGTAATGCTTTTGAATGTTTGATGTCTGTTACACAAGGTGACGCTGTAATACAAATTTCCCAAGTCTTCTTAAAAATAATTATAATAAATAAACTGCCATTGGTAAAAATAAAAAAAATTGCCATTGGAAAATGGCTCACATCACAGCCCCACCTGAGTCAGCACGTGCTTCATCATAGACCATATCATGTGACCTTCTCTGCTCCTTGCTTCTCTCTCTCTCTCTCTCTCTCTCTCTCTTTTCCATTGTTTCATTCACTTACTTCTCAGCTTTTGTATTTTGGCCCTTTTCAATTTCACCTCTCTCTTCCGTGTTTCCGCCGCTGCAACAAGCAACATATTAGCAGCACTGACCCACCCAGTCACAACATTTTCCGCTTCATCATTCAACACACTTCTCTTCTTCACTCTTCAACCCCTTTTCTTTTTCTATGTAGATATCTATATATATATATATATATATATATGCATCATAACCATATTATAAAATTCATTCATCATTTCACAATCATAATATTAATAAACTCTTTCCATGGGTTGCTTTCACTCCAAAACCGCTCATCTTCACTCTCCTGAAGACCCTCCTACTGATTTACCCGACCCAAACAAACCCGATCCAGGTACCCCTTTTCACTTTTCACCTTCCTTTTCCTTCTACTCTCACTTTTCAACCTCCTTTTCTTGTTTCCTTTTCATTTTCCTTTATGGGTTTTTCACCCTTTTTCCTTATTATTGTTATTTCTAGTAAAAATCTAGCTGCGGTGTGTTCTCAACCCAAATGGGTATTTTCTGGTTTGAAAAAAGTTTGGTTTTTTATTTGGTTTTTTTGAAGGTGATGAAGGGGGTGATGCTGATCAAGAATCTCAAGTTCCAGCATTCAAAGAGTATGGTCTGAATGAACTCAGAAGGGCTACACATGAGTTCAGCACTGATTACATTGTTTCTGAAAGTGGCGAGAAAGCTCCTAATGTGGTCTACAGAGGGAAGCTTGAAAACAATCGTTTAGTTGCTGTCAAACGCTTCTCCAAACACTCTTGGCCTGATGCTCAACAGTTTCTGGTGAGATAAATTAACCACTTTGTTTTTTCCCCTCAATTTAGTTACTGAGAAATTGAATGGAAAATAGGAATTGAAATTGATAGGGATTCACTTGTAGGTCATGTGGATTTTATGTACTATACAGTTTTGGTTTTCATTTCTTTTAAGAAGAAAATAAAGATTTTATTTACTTCATGCATTTTCATTTTTCATATTCCAAATAGATTGTGCTTGTTTATGCTGTTTTTGGGGTGTTTTATATATAGGAATGCAAGTTTGTGTTAATGGTTTTGATTGGTCAGGCAGAAGCAGCTGGAGTTGGGAAAGTTAGGCACAAAAGAATGGTGAATCTAATTGGATGTTGTGCTGAAGGGGATGAAAGGCTCTTGGTAGCAGAGTACATGCCTAATGATACTTTGTCCAAGCATCTTTTTCATTGTACTATTCTATTTCCTCTTATTATTCAACTACTTTTGCAGTCATTAAAGCTATTTAGTTCTACTAGTATTTTGACCAGCACTTGTCTCTCTCATTATTGTCGTTCGTTTTTGGTGGTACAATCCTGCTGCATTCTTTTCTTGAAAGGGAGTGCTGCCTGTCTTAAACTCTTGCAATATTTATGTTTGTGTTGTTGGAGGCATGGATATCATATAATAAGTAAGAGGTGCTAATTACACTCTTTATGAGAAAATGATGCCTTTAGCTGTTGGTTGGTGTGTGTTTTTGGTTCTGCAGTGATGAAAATTGATTTTGTTTAAAAGCGAGTTGAATTAAAGTGATTTATGTTTGGATACATTCGTGTAAAACTGAGTTGAATAATTAATTCTAGGCTAAAAATCTATTCTGGAGGCAAAAACTCCAAACATAGCTTGAGCAATAAGTCCTTGTACTACTTCTAGCTTGACTTCATATGTAGGAACTAAGATAGCTTTGTTCTTATTGTGTTAATTGCAATATTATATTGCTTATCCATAGTTTATTTCTATGATATATAAATTTTAAAGACATTGGGCATGGCATCATGCTGAATGACCATCCATTTTGGTTTTTGTTTCTTGTTTTGAGTTCTATCACCGACTACCTTTTTATATTTTTTGTTGAGTATAGAAGAGATTCTCATTTGTGAAATATTTGGTCTTTGCAAGAAAAGAATTAAAAATTCAGTGTTCATTTTTCTTATCCTTTTTCATCTTTGAAATAAGGAGAATGGATGGACAGTTAATAAGTAGCCAAGTAGCATTTTTTTTCCTTGGCAATGGTAGTTTGATAATTAGTTTGTGTAAGCTTTTAATTGATGAATTCTGTGATTTATGCCATTCATAGGGGACAAGCAACCATTACCGTGGGAAATGCGTGTTAGAGTTGCATATCACGTTGCTCAGGCACTAGATCATTGTAGCATGGAAAACCGGAAAATATATCATGATCTGAATGCTTATAGAATTCTTTTTGATGAGGTATGATTATGAGTCTTTCATTATGAACACATTCACTTGTATACTGTCACTATTCTTTCAGTGGTTGTCCTGATATAAGTAAATATATGTAGATGCCTTTTTATGATTAGGTATATCTATCTTGTATATTTTAATTTATTCTGCACTTTGTTGTTTGAACTTTATTCTTCAATGGCCTTCTTCTCTAGATCCCTTATTGCCACAATAGTCATATGCTTGCACACGAAGAATGTTATAAATGCCACGAACACGACATATGTTTAAATTGTGCAATCAAACTGACTTTGACTTACTTATCTGCAAACATCAGGATGGTGATCCCCGGTTATCAAGTTTTGGACTTATGAAAAATAGTCGAGATGGGAAAAGCTACAGTACTAATTTGGCGTATACTCCACCGGAATTTTTGCGAACAGGTATAAAACATGCTAACATGTATTTGTCTGAATAACTGACATTGGTTCAAGATAGTTACTATATGCTTATAGAATTCCCAACCACAATGATGGATATGGCTATTATATAGAAATTTGATAACAAAGGCTAATTATGTACTTATATTATTGAATAGTAGAGCAGAACTTGGAATGCTATATAAATATTATTATTGTATTAAGTAGAAAATCCTTTTTAATCTGTTATTTTCTCTGTTAAGATGTTTTTTGGAGTCTAGAAAAACATTGGTTGGTAGATTCATTGGCAACAATGTGTTACATGAGATTTTTTGTTTTGTGCCAACACTCTCTTACCACAAATCTTACACAGTATTATTAACGGTGCTGTGGTACCTGACAACATCTGCAGGCAGGATAATCGCAGAGAGTGTGATCTACAGTTACGGCACTGTCCTTCTGGATCTTTTGAGCGGCAAGCATATTCCCCCAAGCCATGTATGTTTCCATCCTTCCAAAATACTTTGAAGTTGTTCATATGTTAACAAGAAAGTTTTCTGTTTTCCATCAAATCCATTTAGAAACTTAATCTAGTGTCTTTACATCCACATCAGGATGGTGCTATAGCCTATATGTGTCATGGTTAATTCTGTTTTTTAAGCATGCTGAGAATCATATATTTCTCTACACTTTCTGGAATAGTTCCTATTTTTATGCTGCATAGTTATATCACATGATGTTGAATATGCTATGTCCCAAGGGTATGAATGATGTTAGTAAGTTTGATTTGTTCTTCAGGCTTTGGACTTAATTAGAGGGAAAAATGCATTGTTGTTGATGGACTCATCCTTAGAAGGGCAATATGCAAATGATGATGCTACAAAGTTGGTTGAGCTTGCATCGAAATGTCTTCAGTTTGAGGCCAGAGATCGTCCTGATATTAAGTTTCTTCTGACTGCAGTTACACCTCTTCAAAAGCAGAAAGAGGTTTTTAGATTTAGTTTTACCTTTCAATTACGATCTTCATTGTACATTTTCACTCTCTCTTAGTTTTCCTTTCATAAAATCTTCATTTGTTGTGTGTTTTGCGTTATTTACAGGTAGCATCTCATGTGTTAATGGGCCTTACTAAAACCGCGGCAGTGCTACCACTACCAACCATGCTTTCTCCTCTTGGAAAGGCTTGTGCAAGGATGGATCTTACTGCTATTCATGATATATTGTTAAAAACAGGTTATAAAGATGAAGAAGGTGCAGAAAATGAGGTATGTCAAATCACCATACTTTGCCTACAAAATTTGGTTTAATCAGTTATCATTGAGATACCAATGTTCTCATTGGAATATGTAGACATGCAAATCAATAAGGTTGCTTTTGTGTATTAACTAAGAATGTAATTTGCAGCTTTCATTTCAAGAGTGGACACAACAAGTGCAGGACATCTTAAACACAAAAAAGTTTGGCGATATTGCATTCAGAGACAAGGATTTCAAAAATGCAATTGAGTATTATTCCAAGGTAGATGCACTGTTTCACTTTTCATTAAATGTGTTTGACTTTGACACACTTTTGTTGTACACTTGCAATGCCAGACGTCTATTTCCAGTACCAAACACTTTGCACTTTATGTTTTTGGACAGAAAAACGTTGCATTTATAATAACCCTTTAAATCAGATTGCCGAATTTGTACACCAGTAATCAAAATCTGCTGTCAAATCTGCTGCTTAGTTATGTTATATCTTATCCAAATGAAAAACGATTTATACTTGTCATTCTGGTTTCCATCGACTGTTTATTATGATTTATGACTCATTGCGAAAATTGAGCATAGTCTGAATGAATGTCTTCGTTTTCTTTGATTTAAACAGTTAGTGGTTATGATGTCTGTTCCATCCGCAACCGTCTTTGCAAGGAGAGCCTTCTCTTACTTGATGAACGATCAGGCCGAACTTGCATTACGAGACGCCATGCAGGCGCAGGTATGCATACCCGATTGGCCAACTGCATTCTACCTGCAAGCTCTTGCTCTCTCAAAGCTGGGAATGGAAACTGATGCACAGGACATGCTGAATGATGGTGCAGCCTTTGAAGCAAAGAGGACTAACAGCTGGCGTGGCTAAAATTGTAATTTGCAGTTCTTTGCTCATTAAATTAGCAGATTGGCGAAAGAAAATATGCTATTTTGCTATAATATGTACTTTTGTTAGAATAGGGTTATGTGGGGTGCTAGTTTAGGGTGCAAGCTATGGTATAAAATGTTGTCAAGGAATACTACAGTATAATTTTTGCACACAAATGAGTCCTATCCTGTAGTATGAATTTTCTCCATATGAAAATAAGTTCATTTATGCTATTAAGCCTTTTGGGTTTGATGATCATCTATAAATAGTAGTGTTACGGATTTCAAGCTACATTTCTGTGATATATTGTCCGATTTGATTCTTGTGTGTAAACTTTCATCATGGTTTTGTCGTGAGTAAAAGATGATTCTGTGAGTTGTCGAGTTGATGTTTATAAATTGTTTTTTCTCAATTTTCAAGCAATGTAAGATTTTTTAGTGCACATGAACAAATGAGTTTTTCCTTCTCTCAATTACATTAGAAAACATAAAGTACATTTAGGCCTTTGTTGGATAAACAAATTAAGTGCTTATAACATAATCGCTTATCCCATAAGTACTTATGTATTTACTATTTTTATAAAAAAAGATAAAATTAAGTTAAATCATTTTTATGTAAGGTATAAGTTGTTTTTATAAACTATCACAAAAAATTTTATATATATATATATATATATATATATATATTAATTGTAAGTTTTTCAAAATAATTTCACAAATACTTACGTCAAATTTTAAATTGACAATGTAGACCCTTTGGCTAACGCTTGATAGAGGTCCCCGGGTGTAACAAGGTCCACATGCAAAGCCAAAGTGTGCGCTTGAGCTTTGAGGTCCATAAGACATGAAAATCATATGGATATTTATGACTTGACAAACTCACTGGTATTGGAAGTGTTCAATAAATGCTTTCAGTTTATTACATCACATTGATTGAAAAGTGTTGATAAGTCAAAGTTGCCGTTTATAACATTCTTACTTGTACAGCTACTGCACATGCAATTTCTTCTTCAATGTAGATGTTTGCTGTCTAATTTTGAAACTTTTTTTTTTTACTAGAGTCTAATTTTGAACCTTGTTTGGCCATATTGTCAGTCTCCAACACATTCACGTAGTTTCAATGTGGCTAGTTCCGTGCTTATAAAAAAATATTGAGGCTAGTTCTGCTAAGATATTGTATTTGAACTTTTTTGGAGCCACTTTTTCAATTTTGTTATGGAAACGTTTTTCCTGCTTCTATTTATATATATTTATTATAACCAGGAACAGACATGTGCATTTTCAAATTTTTAATTTGAACCGTAAATAAAAACACGATTAATTAAATATTATATGAACAATTATAATATATTATTTAAATAGTTGATTGAATTCGATAATTGTATAAGCATGTTTTTTTTTTTTAAGTGTTTTGCACAAATATTAAATAAGTTATAACGTTTATATTATTAACAACTTATAATTGATATAATCAAAGCACATTACTATAATATTGAACATACACAATCAAATTATTATGAATTAAAGATAAATGTTAAGTTAAACTTAAAAATGAAGTTATGGTTGTTAATGGAGTTATAAACTCATAGTACAGCGAAATATTTTATGAAAGTCGTATGTCATATATAAAAATGACTTCATATTTATTTTAAAATCACGAATGAAATTATTCTGATTAACTATCACAAATTTAAAATGGATTCTATTTTCATGTAAGATGTCATTGTGTAAATTTTGAAAACGAATAACAAAATTAATTATTTCTTTCTCTTTGTTATGATATGTAAAGGAAAAAAAAGAGAAAAATATATTAACAATACTTAACTAATCGTGATTTGGTATCGGTCTCTTCACTGAGTAGGTAGCACCACCTGAATAAAAATACTAAATTTTATTAATTAATTATGACAAATAATTGTCTAGTGTATAGTTTTTTTTTTTTTTTTTTTATAGTTAGTGTATTGTAAATGTTCTCATTTTTATGTATAAGATATTAAAAAAACACTAATTTTAATTAATTCTTTAACAATAAATATTTGTCTCATGAATGATTTTAATATTAAATATTTATCCTTTGTTTCGTGCTTTTTTTAGATCTAATGACATATATTTGTCATGTGTCTTTTTATGACATATATTTGTCACATGTTTTTTTTAATAAATTGATCAATGAAAAATATATGTCATGTGTTTTTTTATGTATTGATAATAAATATTAGTCCCATATTTTTTTTTATATTTATCGATAACAAATATTTATTTTGCGCGTATTTTCAACATTTATCGGTGACAAATATTTGTCATATATTTTTTATATTTCATCGTTGACAAATTTTTGTCCCATGTTTTTTTTATATTTACTCGTGATAAATATTTTTTTCATATTGTTTTTATGTTTCAATTGCATTTTTTTAATATTTATTCGTGACATATTTTTCTAGTGTTGTTGTTATGTATCAGTGATAAGTATTATTCATCTGCTTTTTAAATTTATCTATTATAAATATTTATCTCATGTTTTTTATATTTATCTGTTATAGGTGTTTATCCCATAATTTTTTTTTAATTTATCAGGGACTATTATCTGTCACATATTTTTTTATGGATCAATGACAAATGTTTGTCTTACGTTGTTTTATGTTTATTAATGGTATATATTTGTCTCATATTTTTTTTGTATTTTTTTATATTGTTAAATATATATCCCACATTTTTTTATGTATTAATAATATATATTTGTCCAGTATTTTTATATTTATCAATGATAAATATTTATCTCGTATTTTTTTTTATATTTATCTATGATAAATATTTATTCCATTATATATACATTTGTGACAAATATTTGTCTCATGTTGTTTTTATTTATCAATGACAAATATTTAGCCCATATTTTTTTTATATTTATCGATTGTAAATATTTTTCCCATGTTTTTATTATATTTATTAGTGATAAATGTTTATCTCGTGATTTTTTTAAAATTTATTAGTGAGACTATGTGTTCCGTATTTTCTTATGTTTATCGGTGAAAAATATTTTTCTCGACTTTTTATTTTTTATTTTTTTTATATTTATCGATGACAAATACGTGTCTTGTATTTTGTATGCATCAATAATTTATGTTCGTCTTGCATTTTTTTTATGTTTCAATAACATATATTTGTCTTGTGTATTTATATTTATCAGTGATAAATATTTATCTCGTGTTTTTATATATACATTTGTGACAAATATTTGTCATGTGTTGTTTTTATGAATCAACGATAAATATTTTGCCTATATTATTCATATTTATCGATTATAAATATTTTTCCCATGTTTTTTTTTATATTTATCAGTGATAAATATTTGTATCATGATTTTTTTTAAAATTTATCCGTGAAAAATATGTGTTATGTATTTCTTTTATGTGTCCCGTATTTTTTTTTATGTATCAAGGACAAATAATTGT
>JBBPBQ010000002.1:12084860-12099860 GCA_037974755.1 Cicer yamashitae
ATATAATATATATATATATATATATATATATATAAAGATGTATTAATGTCCTTTATTTTAAATAATTGTCACCAGATGGAATAAGGTAGTAGAATAAAATCAATTATATTATATATATATATATATATATATATTTTATCGTTGTTTTTAATACGTAACTTGTTATTTTTTATATGTATTTATTTATTTATATATATAGACTTGGTCGTGTCTACTGTACTGTCTAGTAGTAATACTATTGTGTTCATGTGACATAACAGACAAATTAACTATAAAATTTAAGAATGAAAAATTTGGTTGTATCGTAGTTACACAATATAAAAATTTCGGAAAAGATCAACCCATTGCCACTGTTTTTTTTTTTTACTCACCTCATTGCCACTGTTAAGCACTTAAAAGTACGAAATCACTGCCACTGTTAAGCACTTAATTACTACAGTATATTAGTCACCACTGCTCAAGGACAAAAATATTTTTTGCTTTAACCATGATTATAGTAAATTAGTAATTTCAAGTTAGTCGAAATATATAAGTAAAGGTAAATAAATAATTGTTCTAACAAAAGATTGAACCCAGACGATGTTTTTAATTTTAACGGAAGTTCATTAATAATTTACACTTGGTTTTAAAGAAAACATATGTTATTCTGTCTAAAATGAATTAATTATAAGAAATTTTTAACTATTTTCTATCCTATTTACTATAGCACCTTTAAAATGTATTCATTTAATTTATCTTTTATTTTCAAAATTTCTATAAATCAATTTAAAACTAAATGACACAACGATAATTTAGGTAGTGGAGTTAATTTTGAAGACGAGACTGTAAAAATTAAATTAAATGACTTTGAGTAACAATTATATCTTTTTTACTCAAACTAACAATTTTATTGAATATAAATTAATTATTTTTTACTTATAATTCATTTTAAAGAGAATTTAGCCATCTCGTTATTCAATGACATGATTACTGCTACTATTATGCCGCGTACACAATTCATTTGTGTGTTAAGAGACACTAAAGAAATATTGAGAACAAAATTAGAGATTTAATTATTGCTATTAACATTTCTATCTCTACCAACTAATTAACTATTAATATTTACTTATAAAAAATCAAATGACTAGTAATTTTATTATTCAACATGACAACAGTAAATTTAGTAAAGAAAATTTGCTGAAGTTTTAAAAATTAGAGGATTATATTTTTATTTATTTAAAAACGAGCTCATTAAAATAGGAGTGAAAATAGGAATCATTTAACCAAATTTTTTGTTCCGGTATAAAATAACAGAAACTCATTATCTATTTATTAATCAACTTAGTTTACACTTAATTGTATTTCCTTTATTTTAGTCTTTAATTCGCTGGCGGTCGTAAGTAGCCCAGTAAGACTACCTATCTATAAAAAGAATAATATTTATATTTTTGGAAAAATACATACTAAAACGTTTCTCAATAAAATAGTAAACCGTGTGACTCGATTTATTTCTAAATTAATAATAATCGCATAGCATAGGATAGCTCGCCATTCATTCATTTTTCAAAGCGAGAAACGACCTTAGCTTATTGGAAACTTCGAAGACTTGTTCATAAACCACAACTAAGGTACGGATGAATACCATTATTTCCAACCCCCCCTTTTTTTCGTTACAACACGGTAAATTCGTCTTTAAATTTTTCCAATTCTCAAATTATTAGGGATTTCATTGGTTTATCGCTGCAAGCGATTTTCGCATGTCTTTTCGGTTATTCTTTTTGTCCTTGTTTTCTTCATTCGATTTGATTTCATTTCGTGCATGCTACCTTTGCGATTATACTTTCACTCTTTTGATAATAATAGACGAATTTCTTGCAATAATTAATTTGCATGACAGCTAAATGAATCAGAAGAGAGAATGATTAATTTTTTTTGCTTTGATTTCGGTTTCGATCATTTGTTTTTTGTTTTAAGGGTTTTCTTGACAATTTCAAAATAGCATATGTTGTTGACTAGTTTTTGATTATTTTAAAATTTACTCTGTTATATCTTTTTTTTTTTAATTTATTTTTGACACGGATGAGATTAATTTAGTAGTTGATTTAGCTACTTTCTAGTTTCTGTCTCTGTAGAGGTGAAATCATTTATTATTCATGTTCTTTTTTCATATGTTTTAGGGACATATTTATACTAGTTTTGGACCTAAATATAAGAAAAAATATGTCAATTTTTTTTGATGTATTTGGTCCAAATTCTGAACTAAATACGTCAACTTTCTTCGACTATTTTTGTTTTTATTTAGGTTCAGAGTAGTACCTCACATCCAAATACAGAAAATTGGTCTGCCTTCATTGGTGTTTATACTTTTCCAGTGACCACCAGTCAGTTGCTTTTCATACACCTTCATTATACATACATCCCAGAGCCCCAAATAAATCACTTCCCCAAAATTAGAAACTATTAATGCTTTGTTTGTTTAATCCCAAATAATATTTGCAGTTTAACTTATCTATTAATGACTAAAGATGTAAACATAGTAAGAAGAATTTACCACTCTAACCTACGCTCATAATTCTAATAAAATATTTGTGTTTATATTTTTTTATTTTAATTAAATGGGGCAATTTATAAAGTATTCACGCTAATTACTACTGTCATCAGTACCCTCTCAAAAAGCTAAGGCCACTGAAGCAATCTGCAAAAATCCTAAATATTTTTATAAAATGCATGTTAGAATCTCCTACTGCATTCGTGAATATGAAAAAGAAGTAAAACCATATTTGGCGGTGTTTTATACATGGACTTTAAAGCCTATTTGATGCAAGATAATAGAAAAGAAGGCGTGTCCTTAAAGAAAGAACTAATGTGCTCGAGTTAAAAAGGAGATTTGATGTAATGGTTTGATATTAGATTTGATAAAAATGACCAGATTGGAGAAATGGTAGAGACAGAATGTCTGTGTAGTTGGATAAGACAGTTCAATTGGTTTGGAAGAGGCATATGTTATGGAATTCTATTTCTATGAATGAGAAAAAATAGGGAAGGTTTTGTACTGAATCATGTTTGATAGAAAGATGTTGACTTTAAGGTAGGGAAGAAGAAATTATTGTGACTGGTTGAATGAATACCATGGTTTCTGGCTACTGTAACATTTACCAGATCAATTAGGTTAAGATTGCGAAAGTAAATATGGCTTATATGATGGATTGTTCATACTAGTAATCATAATAATTAACTTTACAATGCTGGATATGGCTAGTGGCTTTTGGCTCTTCTGAAAATATTTTAAAGTAGATGTAAATGGAAAGTGACCCTATGCCATTCAACTTGCTAGTATTTTAAACATTTTTGTCATTTTTTGGTGAGACGACCAACTGTCCTCACTCTCTTTGGGCATGGGTATGGTGTCATATTGATCTTGTTTGAATTCTCTACTCTTATCCTTATGTTGATGTTTTGACTAAATGAGTTTCCGTCACTTTATGAAGCCATTCATAGATTTAGTTAAGTTATAATTGATACTTGTCTTGTAGTTATTTTATTAAACTTGGGGTTCTCCCATAATGCACAGAAGTGTTGGTCAAGACATAATCACATGCTGATAAGTGTTTGTATTTAAAACATAGCAACAAAAACCAGACAGTATAGATCTAGTCTGGTGGCCAGTTTATGAGGTAAAAGAAAAAAACTAGGTTTTACCTTATATTGTATGGGTTGACCGGGTTTGACCCAAATTGTTCCGCATGCCTAGTCATCTTGGTAAATGATCCATCTCAGCAGTTTTCATAACATTGATTAAAATGTCTGATCTCTTTGAATAATCTGAGATAATTTTTGGTCTTGACTTGTAGGAAAAAGAATAACCATAAAATCATATGGATAGCAAATCACCGAGCAAGAAGGAGTCTACTGATCAGGTGGCACGCGAGTCGCTTATTGCTATTTCCAACACTTCACCAGATAAGATTCTGGATTCAAATTCTGTGTCCGAAAGCAAGAAATCAGATGGGGGTGTGTTGCCAAACTGTGATAAGGATGAACAGTTTAGGTCTCAACTGATTTCAATTTCATATTCTGAATCACCTGATGTCAAGATTGGATCAATTTCAATGGGAGTGTAGGCTACAACTATAATTGTACGTAGTAATTAATGTGCAACTCTTGGATTTTAGTTTGGTTGAACTTTGTCTATGTCAGTTTTGCGACTAAATTGGTTGTGTACTTTATCTGCTATCTTGCAACCATATGTAAATACTTTCATAGACCACATGTTTGTGTCGTATGTTGCAATGACTGTGATAACTGTGTTGTCTCAGCAGTACTGTGTTAGTTCATGTGAGATACTGAAAATAAAAGTAAAACTTGTACCATGTTTTCGTATGTTAAAAACACTGAAATCTTTGGCTCATTTTTGCTATTATTGACTTTATCAACTGTTTCAAGCAAACATTACAAGCTACTACTTTTATCTCTATGAGGGTGTTTTTTTTCTTTTCCTGTCCTCTTCATAATTTCTTCAATAACAAAATGGCATTAGTAATTAGTGGTTCTATTTAATTAAAGCATTCTCTTAATTATATTTTATTGAACTGTTATTTTTAATTAGAAATACAAGAAAAGGAGCATTTTCAAAAGAGATATGTATTTTTTAAGTAGTACTTTTATTATTTTCCTGAGTAAATGACATGTTATTTGATTCCCAAATTCTGGTCAATATTTATATATTTGAAATTAACCCCTGGCCATTGCTTCACTAGTTCTTGTTCTTGAATAAGCCCTTGGGTTCTGATTGAATTTGAATAACAGCCTACGATTGTTAAATCTATGACATCTTATTCTTTTCTCCCTTCGTATGGTTAGAGACCAAGTAATTCAACTTGAATTTGAACCTCTTATCATCCCCAGGTACTAAGTTCCGAACAAATTTTCTAAGTTGATCAATTATTGTAATTGCATTGCATCAATACTTTTGTGCATTTTGGTTACCTTTAATTTTACCATTTTGATAAATACTTTATACAAACTAGCTAGTAGTTTTGAAAGATTACTTCACAATAAACCTTCAAAGTCAGGAAACTAGTAGTACGATTCCACATAAACCACGCTGCTACATTTTATTTCCGAATTTACCTTTGAATTAACTCGAAATTGATATTTAAACTCGTAGAATCTTACATTTCAACAAATTAATTCGCAATTTCAACAATTTTATTTACCAAAAATTTAGTAAGAAAACCATAAAACAATTTGATTCTTCGATTTAGCATTGATGCAATTGTTGATTATTGATTTTAAAAATACGTTGAGATTGCTAGTGGAAAACAAATGTGGTTATTCATACTCCGTAACAATTGCTATTTATAACTAACTTTTATATTTTTTTATTCTATTTTAACATAGAACAAACAAACTAACAAAAATAGACAAATTAACTTTTAACTTTCATCATGAACGAAACAATTACCATATTTATAATTACATTTCTAACTTTTATCACGAACAAACCGAAATTGAGAAAAATAAACAAACTAAATTCATTCAAGTATTTTATTAAAAATTGTGAACCAAACGAATTCCAAACCTAATTAATTTTAGCAAAAATTGGTGTCTTCCTCGTTCCAGCAGCACTTTAGCGTTTAAAAAAAATGAGATAAGGTGATAAAAGAAAAATCTAAATTCTGAAGTGGTTGGTTACACTTGACACAGTTAGCATAACAAAGCATAGCATTGTACTTGAGTCTAATGGCCGCATCTCTTTCTTCTGTTATCCATATCTACTTTGTTGACACCAAAACAACACGAAGAAGATTCGGTATCACCACTCCAACCCTAAAAAATCACAGAAGATTTCTCACCAATTGTTCCAAATCATCCATTCCAGATGACCAAAAAAACTCTTCTTTATCCGACCAACTCGTTTCTCTCTCCAATACAACCTTATCCACTCACCCAGAAGACCAACCCCATGTTTTTTCAAAGCCAAAACCCACATGGATCAACCCCACTAAGGCTAAGCGTCCTGTGCTCTCTCACCAGAGACACAAACGCTCTTCTGTATCATACAATCCACATTTGAGAGAATTTCAACGTTTTGCTTCAAAATTGAACAACTGTGATGTCTCTTCCGAAGCCGATTTCATGGCTTGTTTGGAAGAAATTCCGAGTTCCCTTACAAGAGAAAATGCTCTCTTGGTTCTCAATAATTTGAAGCCATGGCAGAAGACTTACAAATTTCTTGATTGGGTCAAGACCAATAATTTGCTTCCTATGGAAACCATATTCTACAATGTTACAATGAAGGCTTTGAGGTTTGGGAGACAGTTTGGGATAATTGAAGAGCTTGCACACCAGATGATCGATAATGGAGTTGAATTGGATAACATCACTTATTCCACCATTATATCATGTGCTAAGAAGTGCAACCTTTTCGACAAAGCTGTGCATTGGTTTGAGAGGATGTACAAGACTGGATTGATGCCGGATGAGGTAACTTACTCTGCTATTTTAGATGTTTATGCTAGATTAGGTAAAGTTGAAGAGGTTGTTAGTTTGTATGAGAGAGGGAGAGCAACTGGGTGGAAGCCTGATCCCATCACATTTTCTGTGTTGGGGAAGATGTTTGGAGAGGCTGGGGATTATGATGGTATTAGATATGTTTTGCAAGAGATGAAGTCTCTTGGAGTGCAGCCTAATTTAGTTGTGTATAATACTTTGTTGGAAGCAATGGGAAAGGCTGGGAAGCCAGGGTTTGCGAGGAGTCTGTTTGAAGAAATGATTGACTCGGGTATAGCCCCCAATGAGAAGACTCTAACCGCAGTAATTAAGATATATGGAAAGGCTAGATGGTCTAGAGATGCTCTAGAATTGTGGAAACGGATGAAGGAAAACGGTTGGCCTATGGATTTTATTTTGTATAATACATTGTTGAATATGTGTGCAGATGTTGGATTAGTGGATGAAGCTGAAACTCTGTTCAGGGATATGAAACAGTCTGAGTATTGCAAGCCAGATAGTTGGAGTTACACGGCTATGCTCAACATATATGGAAGTCAAGGAGATGTGGATAAGGCAATGAAATTGTTTGAAGAGATGTCTAAGCTTGGTATTGAACTCAATGTAATGGGGTGTACTTGTTTGATCCAGTGTTTGGGAAAGGCCATGCAAATTGATGATTTGGTAAGAGTTTTTGATATTTCAGTTGAGAGAGGAATTAGGTCGGATGATAGGCTATGCGGTTGCTTGCTATCTGTTGTGTCTATGTCTCAGGGTAGCAAGGATGAGGAAAAAGTTATTGCTTGTTTGCAACGAGCTAACCCAAAATTAGTTGCTTTTATTCAACTTATTGTAGACGAGGAAACTAGTTTTGAGACCGTTAAGGAAGAGTTTAAGGGTATCATGACCAATGCTGTGGTTGAGGTTAGAAGACCCTTCTGTAACTGTTTGATTGACATATGTAGAAGCAAAGATCTCCTAGAAAGAGCCCACGAGTTGCTCTACTTGGGGACTTTATATGGATTTTATCCGAGTTTGCACAACAAAACACGAGATGAATGGTGTTTAGACGTTCGAACATTGTCAGTTGGGGCAGCTCTAACTGCTCTTGAAGAGTGGATGTGGACACTGGCCAAAATTATTAAGAAGGATGAGGCACTACCAGAGTTATTCTTAGCACAAACTGGTACTGGTGCTCATAAGTTTGCCCAAGGACTCAATATTTCTTTTGCCTCTCATTTGAGAAAGTTGGCTGCACCATTTAGACAGAGTGAAGATCAAGTTGGTTGTTTTATTGCAACTAGAGAGGATTTAGTCTCTTGGGTGCAGCAATCAAACTCTCCGTCATCATCTATTGCAACATAAAGATAGTGGAAAAGTTCAATCACATTCACCTTTACCGCTATAGCTAACAGCGATACTGGAGTCTATTCTATCACTTGAAATGTCAAGATGTGAGGAGTTGAAGCCATAGGATATTGAGTATATTGTTTTCCTCGTTCATTAGAATGTAAACACTCCCTAAAATTTAGTATTCCTTTTTGTTTCTCTGTTCATTTTGTCTTGCATCTTTCTAGTTTGTTTGTTTATTTATTTATTTATAGATTGCATCTTTCAAGTTTTGGTAGAGGGCCGGATGCTTGATACAGATCGACATGAAAATATATAGGTGTTTAATGACAAATAGTTGTATTTATTTTGGACCATTATACAATTTCATTATACCTCAATGGTGGCATGTTACAATTTAAGTTACTGACATTATAAAAGATACAAACCCTCGATAAAATTATTTAATATCTGCATCTATAATTCCACATTACTTTTTTTTTCAGAATCTTATTTGGATAAATGGATTATTCATTGAACAGATTAATATGATATGTCTATGCTGCCTTTAGCACTAACCATATACGGTTGGTTATGTGAATGTTGAACTAAATGAGACTTCATTGTTTGGTTAAACTAATAATAGCTTTAAATTTTGAATCATATAAGAGAGATGCACTCTAATTAAACAAGTGATGTACTGTGACCATGTGAACCATAGGCTTCATTTCACCTATTGACCCGAAGCGGCCAGTCATCAAGCAAAGTAATTTCGGTTTGAGAAGTATGCAGCAAACCCAAACTATATTTACAAATTTCACTGTAAAGCCAATAAAGCTTATGTCTTCTACTCAATTTAATGTTTGTAATGCTTATAAACATGATTCGTAGTGTTACTATTTCAACGGTTTTTATTCTTTAGAAAGGGTATAACTTGGATGATTATTGTATATGAAACAATAATTGCCATTGCAAATTGTGTTATTTAAATTGTATGATAACATTATTCTAAAGTGTAATACCACTAAAATATAAAAACATATAGCTGACCTATGCTCAAATCATTATATTTTTTGAAGAGCATGTTGTATTTAAATATTTAAATAAAAATTAATACACTCAACATATATATGTGTCAAAGGTCTGCTTGATTATTTATACACATTGTTATAGACATAAATGATTCCAATTCACATGACAAGATGGTAACTACTTATCCACTACTAACAAAAATGCTAGAAAATCCATAATGCCTCTGGAAAAAACACCTTTACGAAGTGCAAGACAAATACTAACTCAAATTAAAACACATGAAAGATAACAACCAATCAATGTGTGGTTCCGTTGTGTTTATTATAAAAAAGATCTATTTCATTGAGCATTTTTTTAGTTTGATTTGATTTCATCTCTCCAATTTAGGATCATGTTAATTTGCTATGGTGAAAATCCACCCTCGACTACAGATTGTCATTTCTGACTAAGGACTGTTCCAATTCAATCAGTACACTTGTATCCCCACCAATATACACCAACATTTCTTAATTACCTCTGCCAGAGAAAGAAAGAAAGAAAAAAGAAAATAAATAGAAAGGACCTTCGCTGTGCAAAATTTCTATCATTTTTCATCTCTATAACTGCAAAAAAAGAGGGAGGGGGTTGCAGAAATGGCAAATGAAAAAAAAAAAAAAAAAAAACAGTTTAAAAGGCTGTACTTTTTTTTTCCCATCCTAAAGAAAATTTCCAAAAGCCTGTCTGCAATATCAATTCTTAGATAATACCAAATTGCATTCGGGTCTTCGATTCTTGATAGAGCTGTAACAGTTGTCTCTTGCCATTGATATCTGAGATTCCTCAGAGATTAACTTTGTTGTTGTGAGACCAGCAAAACATTCAGATCCATGAAAAATGGATCAACTGTGAAACTATGGCATCATCTTCAGGGAAACCTCAGGTGGAAAAAATGTTGGCACATGTATAGGGCCAAAAGAAAGTTGAAGGCCTCACAGATATTTCCCTGACGATTTCCAGATTCTTCCTTCAAGTGATATCACCATAACAGTAACGTCATCATGATACTTCCTCCGATCTCCTTGCGGGATATCCAGCAATTCATGAAAATCCATTCCTGCAACAATTGAGACTTAATTGGGTTGCATAGACACAGTAGTTGACAGGCTAGAACATTATTTATATATGAAATGAAATCAACATATTGAATGATTTTCTGCACTATCCCCATCCTCAGAACCAAAAGTGAAAAACATTATAAAATGTGTTTTCTCCAATTACAAGAACCAAACAAACCCATGCAAACAAATGCAGACAGACACAACAACCATCCTGAATTATCTCAAACCAAACTATAGAATCAAAAGACAACACATACAAAAAGAAAACGGCAAGGCTGGGTTTTGACTCTAAACTAGACCTTCCTTATATTGACTTTATACAACCCAGATAGAAGAAATAATATAGAAATCCAAAAAAGTGATCGGAATTTTATGAAACTAGTAAAATATACGAACATGTAACAACTGTCTTTTAAAGAAGGGAACTGATATAGTAGCTACTACTCCAATGCTACAAATAATCAAAGCACTGGACCAGAAGGTCAAGGTAATGGAAAATATGGACTTATTCAATACTATCTACTGCAAAAAGACAACACATTTCTCTGAGGAACACATTTTAATAGAAAATCCCAGAGGGGCAAGAGAAATTTTGGAACAGCAGTTAGGAGAAAAGGAAGTCAGATAAAAATATCACATCCCCCAGCACCAAATGTAGGTGAACTTTTTTCCAATTCCTTCAAATATAACATGCATATTCTGTAAGCTTTATTCATCGTTTCATTCTTCATCATGAGTTCTTATATAAACAACCAACCAAAATTTTAACATTCAAATATTTTTCACAACCATACACAGCAAGAGAAATGCTTTTAGTTCTTCTATAAAGAAAACCTAATTAATGTTCCCTGCACTTATGTCATTCAACAGATTGTGTGTGTCTAACAAGACTGCAAAACAAGAAAGATACAAAAGGTGAGAAGATCCATTTACCAGCCTTTTTGGCTGCACGGAGGAGCAGTTCTTCTATTAAATGTTGGGCGGGATCTCCTTCTGGAAACTTTTCCATGAAGCTCTCAACTTGAGAGACAACTTCATCATTGTTTAGATATTGATACAAACCATCAGATGAGAGGATCAAGAACTGATCCCTTGGGCATAATCTATGGTGACGTAGTGAAGGACAGCAGGATACATATGGATCAGTGCCAATATATTCATTACGAAACATTTCGAGTACTGCATCATTCAACTTCGGCTACAGAAAAAATAAATATATTCCATCATGCAAGAATACTTCTGTGTTAAAATAAAATCTGTAAGAAATTTATGCAGTCCTAAACAAGAGACATGACACACAATCAGGTTTCTACTTGTAAGTGTAAAAGAGCATCAGCACAGTAAAGAGAGTTTAATGACAAATAATTGAGGAATATAGTAGGACTGCACAAGCACCAATGCAATATGTTCTCCTAGCAATTGACATTTACACCCGTCTTCTCATTTTATAATCAGAAGTTTATTGCAAGACTGAATTCTACGTGGGTGGACGCCATGTAGCATATATTTATGTAGTTCATCATATACTGTTACAAGTCAAGTGACATATTTTCCAATTTTACTCTTTTATTTGACTGAAAATGCAAAAAGAGTTTTACATTGTGATAGATATTTCTATATGTCACAGTAACTACTGGTACTTATTAACATGAACGTCTACCATACCAAACTCAACTGTTGAAAATTGATAATAACATTCATTTTGAGACAATTTTCTTGCTAAAGTGACACTTATTGTGAGACAGAAGGAGTATTTATTATTTGTTTATTATTACTATTTACTACTATTATTTTTTCTACAAGCCTAAGGTACTCAATGTCCAACTTTTTTTATGATAGCTTTTATGTTGTGTAGATTAAGGCCCAGAAGTATTATCCCCTCTCCTAGTAGACGTAACAGGAGTATTGAATGTTGTGTAACATTGGTTTGTAACAAGACAATTTGCGCCCCATACAACCAGCAGCCACTTGTGCAGCTGCAAAAATCGCATGAGTAGGGAGAGGCAATGGGGGTGGGCTTCCGTTCTGAGCCCGAGATAGGAGCCTCAAGCCGGAAAACACATATTTTGCGGTCCCTCTTTGTGGCCGGAAATTGTGACAGACCTTTTTTTTTATTTTTTTTATTTTTCCCTCCTCTCCTCCGGTTCATCACTGAAACACCAAACCATAAACAATCTGTTCTGCGTTTCTGTAGCGCAAGAACTGCTGCTCCAGTCGCACCACTATACTGTGACGCATCGAGGAGCTCTGTGGTAGCCACCACCCACTCTGCATCACTCCGCCGTGATAAAGGTTCCTTCACTATTGATAACCTAAACGCAGGTGCACATTTTATTTAAAACAAGAGGTAGCCGTGGCACTAAGCAAGATGAATCATAAACCTTTATTGCCAACAAACAGAGAATCAACGTGAACTATTATTCCACAATGTATGAACTATAGAAATCAATATATTGGTTCAGAAGCTCACTGTTTAAGATTTATAAAACTTATTAAAAGAAAAAGCATTGCATCAATAAATAAATAATGTATTTTAAAATATACCTGTTTCAAAAATCCGGCCCCAAATGCTCTGGTGACCTTAAGACGGCCTTTAACTCTATCATTAACTATACAATGGGGATCATCGGGATGCTCATTTTTAATTCTAATGATTTCCTGCAAACAATAAGCTCAATTTTTTAAACATCTTAAATAAGCAGATCACAACATGACTGGAGAAAAAGGAAACAAGACTAGTAACCACAACTACTGCTAAAAAGTATAACTTCCCAAGATTCATTTCATAATGAAAACAGTGAAGCTAATTATCTAACCTCTTCAATATGAATAAATCACCACAAATCACTCAATCTCAATATTGCATGTTACTAATCCTAAACTTCATTTGCACTTTGCAGCTTGGTATAAAGCAGAATGCCAGATTAAATGAAAGAAACAATGGCTTCCATCCTAGGAATACAATGCACTTAAGGAAAAGTATACAATGGCATGCATGCACAAACTCAATTATGGACACACAAACTCAAGAAGTTAAACCAGAATGCAATAGGTAAAGTTTGAATAATTTGACATGTAGTAGCTAGAAACCAAACTTGACAAGAATAATGTATGAAAGCATTTCAGCTTACGAAGGGGCCAACTGATTCGAAATTAAGCTTACTTCTTCAATGCTGGTGCTGTGGTCAGTAGACAACTGCAATGCCGCCAACCTCGTCTCTTGAGCAGGACCCTGATTCCCCACCTTCATTGCACTTTCAGTTTGAGTTTGATCTAATGCTAAGGACTCCTCAACTATGCTCTCAGTGCTGGAACCACCACCACCAACAACTCCTCCCTTGCTCGCAGATTCCACATTCAGAGTATCTTCATTCTCCTTGGGCTCATAATGCGCAACAATTGCTCGACTATCCCCAACATTCATCACATACACATCCTCGTCCCTCATCAAAACAACCAACAGACAAGAACCCATCAAAGCAAGTTCAGGATTTGTATCCAGAAGCTTATCTGTCATATCCAAATACGCAAGCTCAGTCACTTGAAGCGCCCGAGACATTGCATTCAAAACCAAATCATGATCGACCGGGCCCAATTTCCGCCTCCTCCCACCATTACCGTCGCCAGTGCCAGAAGCAGAAGGCTTATTTTCCGTCTCCAATTTTTCTTCTTTCTCTTCCTCATTCCCCAAATTCCACGGCAACGACTTCCTACCATTACCTTCCTTATGCTTCGACAAACCGTTCTTCAGTTTGGACAACAGCCACCGTCTACTACCGGCAGAACCCGCATTGGCATTGCTAACACTAAGTGCATCATCAACAGAAAATGCAAACCTATCAGACCCAGAAAGATCAAGTCCATCTTCAGGGTCTTCAGCCAGAAACTCCCATAACCTACGCCGTTTACTCTCCGTCCCGGTTACAGTTCCAGTTTCAGCTCCATGAACCATATTCACCAAACCAGAACTCGAATTTTCTCCCTCCGTTTTGTTTTTCACCACAACAGGATTATTACTGTCTCCTTGTTCTTCAACTTCCCAAAACAAACCCTGAAGCTCGTTGTGAACAGCACGGTACATATGACCCATCAGAAACTCCGGCGCATCAGGACCGTTGAAACCATCGTAAATCCCAACAAACAACCACCCCTGCTCCTCCGACACCACCACATGAACCCGATCCTCCCCAGCCTTCCCTAACGCCCACTGCACATTGCTCTCACTCTTCGTCTCCACCGGCTTCGCCTTCCCCTCACTCGCCGGAACCTCCTTCCTCCCGACGAAGTTTAACACCGGCACCACCCACGGCCGTTTCTTCTCCGACACTTTCCGTTGAAACGCCTTCCTAAACCCTGACACACCTTTTTTCCTCCCGTACATCCCCCCTAACGGCGCCGAGAAAGGTACATCTCCGCCGCTTGAGATTCCAGCTGAGACACCGCCATCAGCATGTATCGGTCCAGAGTGCGCGCCGCTCTCAAACGGACCGGAGAGGAAAAAACCACTCCCCTCAAAAAGCTCACCGCCTCTGGGAACAGGCTGAAGCGGAAGAGCACTAAACGACGACGTACTTTCAAAGCCATTGACGATATTACCCTTAGTTACACCACCACTAGCGGAATCCGCAGCGTGATTAGCGGAAGCAGAAGCATCTTCTTCTAACTGAATAACCGTTTTGGGAACCGAGCTATTAGCACTAACGGAAGCACCAGAAATGGCTTTGAAAGCTGTTTCTGGAAAATCGGGTCGGGTTTTAGGAACCGATTCGTGAGTGGGCGAAAAACGAAGAGAAGTAGAAGGCGAGAGAAAACGATCGGAGTGAGAAGGAGAGAGAAAACGAGCTGAAGATCTAACGTAGCAGAAAGAGTGACCTAGGGTTTCATCTAATGGATCAGTGGCTGTGAATATAACGTCTTGGTGTTCGGTTCGTTTGGTACGGTTAACCGGTTCTAAGCAAGAACACAACCTGGAAACTCCAGTTCCCATCACATTTGTGTGGTTTGTTACCTTTAGCGGTTGATAGTAAGACCCAACCCCCAAGTCCAATCCTAAACTTAGAAAGGGACAGAG
>JBBPBQ010000002.1:12101480-12127530 GCA_037974755.1 Cicer yamashitae
TTATGTAGAAAAGAGTTATTTTTAAAATTTCAAAGTATTAATTAATCCACTTCTAAAGAATCATTATTCGTGATAAAATAAAAGAAGTAAATTTTATAAAAGTAAATGCTAAAGAGTGCAATAACTTATATTACTTTATAACATAATATAAATAGTTAGGGCGGTGTTACTTTGGAGATAAATATATCTTTTATGTATAAAAGGTGTTAAATTTCTTAAACAATTTTTTCTTTCCCAAATTACAGTCTTCTTTTTCTTTGTAATTTATTTTTCTTACTTAAATATGTGAATTAATTATTAATTAAAATTATATTTTTTGTATTTCAATAATTGTTGCTTATTCTCATTCTTCACATTTTCATTAATTTTTTTTTTACAACAAAAAAAGTTGTAGATTCACCAAATCAATAGAGTATATCAGATACAAATACACATTAAACTTTACTAAAAACGAAAATGATTAATCTATGAATATACTCACAACATTCAAGTTAATAGCATAAAACCGTACAAATGGCTACAAATAATGTGATAAAATCAAAGTGATTAGAATACAAATGTATTCGGATCTACACGTTGATGACATAGTCATTGATTGAATCAGTAATTGATCAAAGTTAATCTATCAATCTAAATCAAACGAACACCGGACCAAAACGATAAATCAAACATAGATTTGAGACGATGAAATCACGAAAGAAAAAATAAACACAAAACAAAAATCTAGTTTACGTAAAAACCACTTATTTAGATTAAAACAAAGAAAAGTTTTTCAAGTATTTTTAATAGTGTGTATTTTTATTTATTTCACATAGATATCATATATCAATATGTTAATTTTATTTGCCTCCTTTTTTTTTACTTAACTGAAATAGTATTTTCATTAATCTAATGCACTTTTGCATAAAGGTATTTCAATTTTCCAAAAATGCATATAAAATATTTCAATAGTTAATTTTAAATTTTGAGAAGTAGTTTTTTCTGCAATTATTGTACTTTAAACACTCCTTTTAATTTGATTATTCAATTTCTTTTTAAAAATTTTCACACAAACAAAGATTAAAATGCAAAACTATTTCTTTATACCACAATCAAATAGAGTGGAGTCATTTTACATGAGAGATACTTAAAATATTTTTTCTTTTCACATGTGTAACTTTTGGTTCTTGGTAATTGAATTTTAATTTATTGATTCATGGACTACGAATCTTTGTTTTTTTTTTCAAGTATACTTCGACATTCTCATTTATAGTAATAATAAGTAGGGATATTGTCAAAGTTTATGACATATTTAATTCGTCGTTATATAAATAGAAATTTATATTTTTTTAGGTTAAACAAACATTTTACATTTTTAATTTGACATTTCCTTATATTGTATTCTATTTTCTTATTAGTCAATATCTCATATTGTTTCAACGACGATATTTGATATACATTATCTTTTGATTTTGTTACTTTCACTATGACTATCTTATTATCTAATTATATTTGTACTTCTTTCGAAAAGGATTAAACTTGTAAATCAAAGACTATTTTTTCTATTGAGGTTATTTGGTTATATATGCTAAGGAACAATATGTCTACTTTCATTGTGTCCCTATATTTGATTTTCTCTTCCAATCTAAAATTGTTGTAACACCTAATAGAAGTTTTCAATCAAATTGATCAACAATTATTTTGAGGGACTGCATTCATAAAAAAAAAATGTAACATAGCTCAATTATTGTACATGTGTCCTATATGTTGATGTTCATGCAAAATATAAACTTTAAATTTTAATTTTTTTACGATAACTTTAAAATTTATTAAACATTGTGTTTTTAGTTAATGCATTTTTATCAAGTCTAATAAAAAAATATTGCACTTATATTATACTTACAAATATAATTATTCTATGCATCGCAAAACCAATAAGGGTATAAGATCTAGTATTTAAATAAATATGTATATTATATATGTAACACGTTGTTATTTTTTAAAATGTGTCCTTATATTGTGTTTGTGTGTGTGTATATATATATATATAACTGATAACAAGATTTTTTGTATATACTAAGAAAACAATTATTGTTATTTTGGAAACTTTGTTATCTTTCCCGTTTTATATTTTTAATTATTTAGTATCTCAATACAATTATTTATTTTATAATAAATAGTTATGAATAATTTTGATGAAATAATAATTAATACTAATTTAAAAATTGAAAATGATAAATAAAAAAAAATATTTTTCCTAAAAAACTACAAGTATAAAGGAATGAATTACTCCATCCTTGTTTTTTTTTTATTAGCCATTTTATTTAACCTGAAAAAGATTATATGGACTAAACTACCCTGTTTTGGATTCCTCATAAGACAAGTGAATCTCATAGCGCAAACAATAAACAATAGAGGGGATAACTCTGAGAGTCTCCGTCTTAATTGTTAATTTAGCTATTGTCTATTTGTATGATTTATTAGAACTATTATTATAATTTGAATCTTAATATTTAAATATAAGTTATACTTTGTAAACTTTAATCAATCATTTTAATATAAAAGAATTGCAGCCATTCTGTAATTAGAGATGTAGTCGTATTTTTTCTATCTATATATATTGTTTTATATCATTATAATAAAAATTTCTGAGCAGTCTCATATTTATAATGCAAAATGTGAAAAAGAAAGTTCCAGAGATAAGTTGAGGTCACCTAGTATATTTTGACTATTCTCACTTCTCGATATTATAGATGAACAATTTATAAAAAACAATATTAATATTATAGACGATTTTTTTTTTTTATTTGTTGCCATATGTTGTGTTGAATTCAAAATAAAAGATTGACTAATTTTGTATTTAAATACTTTATGTGACATTTGTTTTGGACCTAGTTCAATGCTCATCCTTCAAAACTGGCTAGTCTTTGTTTTAGTGGGATTTATTAAATTAAATACAATTCCAATTTTCATGTGACTTCCTCTATAAAAAAACACAATTGTAGTTGTCATTGACGAAGTCTTGCTGTGCACTGCCCGTGGTCCTGGTCACAAGCTTAGAATATTGAAAGCATTATAAAAAATTAATAAGTTTAACTAAATAAGCTTAGAATATTCAAGTTGATTAATGAAATCGCAGATGGATATTCACGTTAGTCAAGGTCTTATATAGGAGATAGTTTAATGAATTGAAAAACTGATATTTTCTAATTGTGTAAATGAATTGAAAAACTGATATTTTTTAATTGTGTAAATCAATTTACAAATTTATGAATTGATTCGTATATGTTATGAACCGCAAACTTTAAAAATTAATAATTTAATCGATTCATGAATTGAGGAATTGATTTATCATTTTTTCATATGATTTTATGAATTAATTTATAGATTTATGTATATATTTATGCACTTCAAAATTCAATGAGTATGAAAAACGTGAATTTATTCATGATTTATTGAATGCAAAATTCGCTTCACATTTAATTTCAATGCATTTATATGATTTCTAATGCAATCATAATAAGCATTTAATATCATGCATGATTAGAAAGTTTTTGGTTCACAATTTTAATAGGACATTGAGATCAACATTAAGCAAGTTTTTGGTTCACAATCTTACTAGGATATTGAGATCAACATAGCCGTGCAGGACAAAGTTAAATCTTTACCTTAATTTTGACATCAATCAAAACACTAACTAAACTAAACTAAGAAAACATGTATTCACAATCCTTCAACATAACAAGTTGCAAGACAAACTTGAATGAAAAATATACAATTTCAGAAATGTAATTATATTTTTGATTGCACCAAGATATTTTAATGCAGTAAACCAATATTTTTAGTATGTGTGAAATTAGTTACTTTTATTAATATAATTAAGTTCGACACATGTTTGTCACCTTTCTATAAAATGATATAGTTATACTATGTGTGTTTAATTAAATTCAGAGAATAATTTATATAAAATAAGTTTGATTTTTTATACTATATATATATATATATATATATATATTATCAATCTATACATATATTGATATAATATTTTTATAGATAAGTGTATATGAATATTTAATCTGAAATTGTAAAATAAAATAATATATTTAAATAAATTCACTTAAAATTTGATAATATGTTATGATCAACTTTTTAATATATATTTTAATACAAGTATATCCTAATATATACAAATGCACAAATATTTTATTAGTTTATCTTTTTTATAGATGAGATGATATAATTACTACAAAAAACTCATACACAACTGTGAAATCTTAGGTTTGAATTTGGACCATGATGTTGAACTTCAACATAACAATATCAGTATTTACCAATTAAGTTGTGACTTAAACATCTAACAAATTCCATTGATTAAAATATATTTTTTAAAATGTCCTGGAATCCTAGCTCAATTTGTAAATGCCGATATTGCTAGGTTGGACGTCTTGTCCCAAATTTAAACTTGAGACCTCACATTTGTGTGAGTTAATTATGGTGAAATTTAACATCT
Organism: Cicer yamashitae; assembly: GCA_037974755.1. NCBI lineage: Eukaryota > Viridiplantae > Streptophyta > Magnoliopsida > Fabales > Fabaceae > Cicer > Cicer yamashitae. The sequence continues at coordinate 12,105,970 of JBBPBQ010000002.1, forward strand.
CTTCTAAGATTGAAAAAAAAAATTCAAAATAAAAGTTACATTTAGTTACACTATTTACAGGATGACTAAAAATAGTTTACTTATTTAATAACTTTCTTTAAAAAATAACTATCATATACTCTAATTTTATTGGACCTCGGTATAAAATTAGTTTGTACTGACGTACTCCATCTGATCTTAAATATACGTAGAAGTGAGTTAAAAAATTTAACATAATTAATCTTAAATATATCATTAAATTTTATATTTTTTGCTCTTTAAAATTTCCCTTTCTTAAATATTTTTGGGTGATAACCATTTCTTAATTTATGTGCTCGAATTTTAAAACGCCAAAAAATTATGAATATACATAGTGTAGTGAATGTTATTTGGAGAATTTCTACGATACATTCGATAATTTAGTATATATTGATATATTTGGTCTTTAAATTAATAGTTAAATGATTTTTTTAACTATTTTTTATCATTTAAAAATTATAACAACTAAATATTATTTATTAAACGTGTCATTGAAATAAAATTTAATTTTTTTTCTTCTGAATTTTATTATTTATAATAGTAAAATTGAATATTTTTTATAATAAAATATAAAAATTAATATAATATTTATAAACAATAAAAATAATTTTTATTAAAATACAAAAATTAATAAATAATTTTTTAATGTATAAAAAATTATTAATTTATTAGTTTAAGAAATAATTGCATCAAAATTCTTGAATTTATGAATATAAATTAGAATCTCTTACTTTAATTTTGTGGGGTCCAGAGTAGTATTGTAGTAGAAAAGAGTTAGGAATAGGATCAGACATAGATACGTTGGTCAACGACCTTTCACAAACTCACTGAAACGTAGGTCCACCGTTTCCAACTGTGACTTCATCACTGTCGGATCCAATATTTAATTCTCAACTTCCTACTATGTGAGTATGTGGTACTGCTACGAACACCTGCACAAAATCAGAATATATTTTTGTTATCAACATTTTATATCAAACAGATTTTTATTATAATAGATAATTAAAAATAAGAGATTAATTCATACATTGTTAGTATAAATAATTTTTATATTGTCGATCAATCGCAATTGTTAAATCATTAACATATTTGATTTTTACTATAATTATTTAAAATTATTATAACTATTGACAATATAAAATTTGTTACACTGACAAATACATAACAATTAAACTCTAATTTAAATGAAAAATCCAAGTCTCAAATCTCATATTTTCTACGATACAAAGTTGGTCTTTAGAATTTAATATACTTGATGACATAAAGGGTAAAGGATTTGTTTGTCATAGATTTACAAAATATTGATTTTATTATTTAATAGTTTAGAGAATTTTTTTAGATTTTAAAGAAAAATATAAGCTATTTTGTGTTTAAAATTACTTATAAAAAATAATTTTGTTGAGAAGTTATTATTTAAACTAGTTTTTAGATTTCTTTTTTTGAAAAATTGTAACCGACACATATATAAAGTGATTATCTTACGGAAAAAAAATTTAACAATCGCATCTAAAATATAGGTAAAATTAAGTATTTGATTCTTTATATTATTTAGTTTTAACACTTATGTTTTTTATTTAACAAGAGAAATGTTAACAAGTGTTCTTAGGCCACTTGTTAAGAATCCATATTCAAGACGTAGCGAACACTAAACGTGGATATTTCTCCCAGCGAAAATGAATTCACCATGTTATGAGAGTTTAATCTCTTCCACTAAACTCAACCTCTACTGGTAAAATTATATTTTTATCTAATAATGTTTTGGGAGAATTACAAAAATTTGATTTATTTAATCATTTCTTCTTATATTATGTATTTTAATTCCTTTCCAACAATTTTTTTATTTATCGAACTATTTTCTTTTTGAAGTTAATCTAATATAATGTTATTGATTATATTGTATTGATAATTAGGAATTTTTAAATTATGTAACAATGTTTAAGATCATTTTTATATATTTTTTAAAATGTTTATATTATATAACACATATTTGTAAGCACAATATTAAGTATAATTCAAACTCTTAAATGTGTCTTTATTAAACCAAATACTCGTCTTACACTAGTAGTAGAGGCAAACAAACAAGTTTGGTCCTTGACTTGGTTGAATACAATGTCGAGTACTAGTAGTTCTCTTCTTGTGTGTCATAAAAATCAACTCATTTCACTATCTTTGGAAAGATCATACATTGCTACACCTACCGTACCAATATTTGATTTGGGTTAGGTAAGGAAATAAAAAATTTAAATATAGAAAATACTAGTTATAGCTGCTAGTTTCTTGGTAGGAACTAAAAATTCAATATTGATATATTGAATTAATTGACATAGGCTAGGATTCGAAATTTCATAATTGTATATGAATATATAATAATATTTACTATCATTTTAGAAATTAAAAAATAACAAATAAAATGCGAGGTGTTTTAGTATACTTTAAATAAGTTTATCAATTTTTTTTTAATAAAATTTTCATATTTTTGAATTAATAATTAAAGACATTAGTCAAGAGAGGACCCTTTATTTCATGAACAAAATTTGATAGTCCCTTGTATCGCGGCAATAACCGAGTTAATGATTTTTCAAGCACCTCCAAGTCCAACCAATACAGTGAGAAGAGCTAAGAAGGAAGCCAAACTCATTTAGGAGTATTTATTTTTAAAAATTGTCATAAAATACGATTTTTGAGGTGTTTTTTTAATTGTATTATTTAATTAATATTATTTATTTTATTTCAAATACAATTATAAATATTATATATTTATGATATTGATAATACATTAATATTTTATAAAAAATAATTTAATAAAAATATATATTTTATTTGATTTATATATTTTTTAATATATATAAAATAATTAAATAATTTAATTATTATGAAACGAATGGAGAACTATTATTACTAGTGGCTACTGTTGGTGTGTGGGAAACAAACGTCTTTGAGATGAACAAAACAAAACGCTGCACATTTATATTTGGCAATTGAGTGCTTTGGCCCCTCCATGTTGTGGTGCATTTCATTTCATTTATTTATTGAGAGAATGGTAAAATAATAAAGAGTGTTTCTTTAACAATCACTTTCACATGGTTGACTTCACTGCCCCATGTCAAGTTACGTGCCGTGCAGGATTGGGCTTTCCAATTATTCCAAATTTATATATTTTTGTATTTACATTTTAAAGGATTTTTTCACCTATCTTTATCTCCATACAAGTCAAATAAATAAGACATTTTACCAGAAGAAACATTTATTTGTGTTTTCCACATTTTTGTCTTTTAGAAATCCATCTATCTAGGCCAAGATTCTAACTATATTTCGCAACGTTACTAGAGAAATTATTTTCGCTAGATCCAACACGGTTTTTTTTTTATGTGTATTTTTTTAAAACTAATATAGTATATATTAAAATTTATATACTAAAATGTCCTACTTTTTTAGACCTTCAGGAGATCACATCCCTGCTAACACCTAAAGGATGATTTTATTTTTTCTGCAGTAGTTCTAAAGTTATTGTGCCTTCATCTATTGGGAGATGAAACATGAGTTTCTGGTGGTTATAGATGGTCGCATAGCGACCTCCTGCAGACAAAAAATCAAGTGGTCGCAAGACGGGAATACGATCTCCTGAAGGTAAAAAAAATAACACATTTTGGTATATAAATTTTAATGTAGAATATATTGCAGAGTTTTTTTTTAAAAAAGAAGATTTACATTGAAAAAAAAACCTAACACAATATTTTATGAACAGTCGTACCACAACTCTTTCTTCATTTCCCAGCCCTATTTATCTTTTTTCACATAATAATAATATATATTAATGGTTGAATAGAACAAAGTTTGTTTCTTCATTTCCCAGCTCTATTTGTCTTTTTTCACATAATAATAATAATATATATTAATGGTTGAATAGAACAAAGTTTGTTTCTTCGTTTCCCAATCCTATTTGTCTTTTTTCACATAATAATAATAATAATAATAATAATAATAATAATAATAATAATATATTAATGTTACAAGGGTAGAGAATAGATAATGAGACATAAATGGCAGAGAAAATAAGAAACCACACATGAATCATAGTACAGTTTTCAAAATTAGAGTTCCAATTCATCAGCTCCAATGAGAGTCATTAAAGTTTGTTAACAAAAAAAAATCATTAAAGGAAGAAAAATCAACTGCGAACCGAAAGTATACAACTATTGCTTTTAGCAAAAGTTTGTGTCAAATGGTCTCTTGTACGTCTAGATATAATTAGTTGCAATTTTTAATAATAACATAACATTAGAAACCCTGATAATCTCTTTTTCACAATTACCAAATTTTATGCTACCTTGCCATTAGGCAATGTCAAACTTTTACACAATTTTTGTGATCTTAAAAAAACATTCACTGATTCATGTAATTACCTTTGTAAACCTTGAAATGCTTTTTCATGTAAATGTAACCTGACACAAAACTTTAAACTACAAAGCAATAAAAAAAAAGAGGCAAATGCTAAAAAAATGGTCAAACTAGCAGTTACAGATATTCTTTTAAGTACAAGACTCATGAAAAATATATAAAATTTCATGTAAAGAGAAACTAACATATAAAAAATAATATAGTACTATGGTACTACAGAATTTGATTTAATCATATTTTTAAATACCGCCCTCAGCTTTGGAATCCTGACAAGCTTCTGTATATATGTTTCAAAGCAAAGAGTGAACTCAAACAGAAACCTAGTGACCAGAAACGAAGATATTCACAGGGGAACACATTCGTCTAAATACATCATAATAATATAATTTACATACAGACCAAGCATAAATATAGTAGAAGAAATGTAAAAACTAAACAGAAGACTTGTCACTTCTTTTTTTACCGGGCTGGGCTACAAATACAATACAACATTGCTGAAAAGTTACTATACTTGTGAACTCTTTGGCTAGTCAATAGCTCCATTGTGATTGGGCAAATATACATCATGCGAGACAACATCAGAGTTTGGATGATGAAGAGGACAAGGCTCAAAACTGTCCCGCTCTTATATCTCTATCAAACCGATCTGCATTGAGAGTCCCCGGAAGCTCTCTAAAGTCTTCATTGAAGATAGAGTATGCACTGCATGAATAGTAGAATTGAAGATATTTAAAAACCGGCAATAATGTCCATGAAGTAAATTTGATATCCACTACCATTAATCATCGGTAAAAAGACATGCATGGGTAGGATCAAAATGCAAGGTAATCAAGATTGGGAAGAAGCAGTTAATACGTAGAATAAACAATAAGATCCTACTTATAGTATAAAATTATATTCACGCACTCAACAACAAAGACAACCACCACCTTAGAATTGCATCTAACATTTGATCTGACTCTAGTTACAAATAAGGTGGTAACAAGTTAAAGTCACAACTCATAAAATAATAGTTATTTTTAATCACATATTAAACTAAAATACCAAATGAAAATGATTGACGTATCTGGACATTAGCATGTCAGCAATCAGAGACACATAACAGAGCCCGAAAACCATTGGATAACAAAACAAAATACAAACTAGCAACAGCCAAGCACCACACTAACCAAAGGCAGAGGCACATTACAGAAGAAACAGAAGCAATGAAGGGGTTAAACCCCACCCACCGTCTCTTTCTCTACCTTCACCCGTAAGCCACAACCGGTTGCAGCCATAGATCAAAGTCAACACATCGATCAAAGCTCAAGGACTGCATACAGGCAGTGGGGGAAGGGTGGAACCATAGCAGGAACGATATAAGAAGTTTGTAGGAGTTGGGGTCTAATGATTTTGGACGGGCTCGGGTTTATTTTTAAGAAATGGGTGACTAGGCCAGCATGATGAGTATGTTGCTAGTCCATTCCCATCAATCCCACAATCCACCCAATGATCCCCAAGTAATCACACTGTATTGTATTTTTGGGTGTGATCAAGTGTGAAATGTGAATAGCAAGCAAAACAGGAGATGAATTTGACACCCTTGTCAAATTGCTTCCCATAAATATACTATAAATATAAACATGCAACCATGAGATTGTAGCATATAAAAGACCTAAGAGATGAAAGTTGGTAGAGATTTGTCACATAAGACTAGGAATTTCAACAAAATAAAGAAATTCAAAAGCAAAAATAAAAGGACTTACCATCCAGCTATATATGTCCAATTTTTTAATCCAGGATTTACCGTATGTACTCTTCCCTCCCAACCCTTTTTTCTTAATATCGTTTTACACTTTTACTTCTTTTTGATACCAATAAAGATCCTTAACAATCGTAACTATTAATTAAATTTTCAATTTAATTTTTACCTCGCACTACCGACTAAATATCGTACACAACAATTATTCTCGGGTCATACCTGGTGTCACCAGCTTTGCGCTTTCCAAGATTGAAGAGGATGAGACAAAAGCCAGTTGCAAGTATCTATATGAACATTGTGACAAACAATAAGAGGCGAGACATTTTGTAATATACAACTACAAGTACAATAATTAATAATAAAGTGAAATATGCTTCCCCATTAAGACATCTTAATATAATTCTACAGCCTCGAATTGTGTCAGAATTTGCAGGCCACCATGGTGCATATAACTATTTTTAGCATATTAAAAGAAAATGTAACCATATGATTTACAAGAAAGGATTGAACTTAGCCATATAATTTTCACACAATATATACTCATTTATTAATTTTAAGAAATCAGGACTACTTTCTTTCATGTCTTCCAAATGGGGAAAAATATCAGATTTTAGACAAGTTCAAAAGGCTAGGCCTGATTGTTAGCTGGGTTGACATAAATAGACTAACAGAGGTAACAATAATTATGAAGTAATACAATGCCCTGAATCGCATGGTCCAGTAAGCTATGTGTCAACACAGTGGGCAATAGAGTGAATAGACTACCCCTCCCCCCCCACCCAAAAAAAAACCAAACAAAAAAGAAGGGATGAAAAGGGACATACATACAAAGGTCCGAGATCCCATCTATGGGCAACAGGGGCCAGGATAAACCACATAATTATGAGAACCCATGCCTTCAGACTCAGAGTGAAAATTACCATCAAAAGGATATCTGTCAATGGAGGATGAGCATATTTAGAAGACTGTTCATCTGAAATGGTAATATTATCATTACTTTCGAATAAAAGATCCACACATCTGAAATGATTTCTTGGATACTACACATTAACCAAATAACTCTAGTTCTAAAATTTTCATCAATTTTGTCCTCAACTCTTCATGCAAACAGATTATGTTGACACATCTTTCAAAGAAGCATCTCATACGCTGAGCCAAATTGATATAACTTGGTGAATAATGAAATTTTGCAGATATTCAAACAACAATATTAAAGTGTCTAAGTCTAACAGAATACCATTTATGCAACTTATACCTGGAAGCTTCAAGTTATCATGTAGAAAAGAGTATAGCTTCTTTTTCCACCGACTTGATGTGTGGGGAAGCTGAAACTTCTGCAGAAGTAGAAAGATGGCATCAAGTGCCAAATTGGCATTTTGATCAATTCATTACATGTTATTTAAATGATTTTACCAAATCTTCATCGTCATCATCGTTGTCATGCCCATCCTTCACCGGTGGCTTTGGTTTGACAGCAACAATCAAGCAATCTAAAATAAATGCAATAAACCACATCTTGTAAGAAAAACTATCCGTCACATCATCATTACTAAAGGTAAAAATACTATGATCCCAAACAGAGAAGGGGTCAATATAATCACCAGATTCACCACCAAGTATGTTATTTCATTTTATAACCCCCAATGAATGAAGTCACGAATAGAATAATTTACCACAGTGAAAAGAGTGACAATGACACGTTGACACCGATAATAGTTTAAAAATAGAAGAAATTGAATGCAACTACATCTGTTGGGCACCAGACACGCCTTCAATATGAAGTGTTGGTGCTACACAAAGTTATATTGATGTTGTACAAGAAACAAATTTGTTTTTGAAAGGAAAACTAATTAAATTGACATCAAAGTGGAAAATGATACGACCTCCATCCCTAAATATAGGACCCTCTTGTGATTTTTTCTTGTACCTTTTATAAGCCCCCTTTCACTTTTCAACTGCACCAATTATTTCTTTACAAACTTACCCCTATTAATGTTACATCTTTTTCTGCAATTTGTAATAAATACTACAATAAAAATATAAACTAACTCTTCAAGGGTAAACTAGTAAAACAATCCAAATTACCAACAAATTTAATACTACAACCAACTTTCTTAATTCCCGTGAATACCAATATATGTTATGGTGCGACCATCTTATAGACATTATGAATAAAAATTCATTATAGAAAATCAAATCAGACGCAATGTTGCACTTTTAAGGTGGGAATGTCACTGAAAATATAGTGAATTCATCAAATAACAAAATTAAGACCAGAAGTATACCTCCGTGATTGAGTTGTATGCGCATATCATCTCCATTTTTTATGTCACATAATGCAGTTCCACGCAGAATAAGACTCAAGTTGTCAATAGGTAAATGACCATTACTTGCAATTAATCTTCTCAAATCACGCACCTATAAGTGATATAGAAAAAGAAAAAAAGAAAAAAAAAGGTGGCAAGCAAGCTTAAATAATTTAACACAAAGAATCACCAAACTAACTAATTAAAAAAAGCAAATGAAACCCATCAGAATTATTGCCAAAAAAACCTCATTTCATTTCTCCCTTCAAAATCCCAATAACACAGTTTTAAGAAGAAAAAAAGTATCATTTATGAATTAAATAAAGCTAGGGGCAGTATGCACTATAAAGTCACAGTTGGCTAATGCATTCACTATATACGATTTCAATTGGAACTAAGTCTAGGTTTTATTGTTGAACTGAAATTATTGTCTTATTACTTGATATATCTGATTTATGTTTTCCCAATGCATTAAACAACAAAATAAAAACCCTAAAAATTTGGGAATGGAATGTGTAGAATGAGAAAGAGAGAAAAACCTTGATGGAAGGGGGAACGAGAAGGCGAGAGGGTGGAGATGGACCGATAGTTTTGAGGACGATTTCGACCTTCTCCGATTTATCTTCCTCCACAATGTCAACCATGCTCGTCCCGTACCCAACGCCGATACAAAAATAATACAAAACAACTCAATAAGATTTTTTATTTTATTCAGTTCAATAAGAATTTTGTCATACCCTTTTCACTTTTAATTATATTAATAATAATTAGTTAATCATGTAAGATGCCAATTTTACGTACAAAAAATTTCAATTTTGAGTTTCACACAATATCATGTTTTTTTCATCTCCTCACCCTAAAATAAAAATAAAAATAATTTTTTTTATATTATATAATAGAGAAATTGCATTTACCTCTCTTGAAGTCGACACTAACATTCTCTATTTTTTTTAAAACCATCGCCTCTCCTATTTCCACTAAAAAAAATTATATTTTTTTTGTCACACTTACATTTATTGATGTCATTTATCTTTTATTTAAGAGAAAAATGATTATGCACGGTAAATTAAGTTTTATATTTATCATCTCACTACATAATTAAATATTCACTAAATTAATAATTTAAATTTATTAGTCGGTGTAAAACTATTCACACCGATAATGTATGGTTATTAAATTTCATATTTTTTATTCAATTAAGTGTGTTTTTTTAAATTATTGTATAAAATTTTGTAGCATTCATTATTTGTTTTGCAAATTATAATTTTTAGTATTAACTAAATTTCAAAGAGAAACACGAGTGACATACAAATATTAGATAGTATTATGAAATAAATTAAATATTAAATTATATTAAAAGAGCATCGAGGAAGTAGAAAGAGAGGGGAGAAAAAAGAAAATAAAAGAGAAAAGAAAAAAAAAAAAACCATTTAAACCTTACTTAGAAAAATTAAGTGTAAAAAAAAAATAGTAAGAAAAAAGAATATAATATCATTTGTGTCAGAAACTATCACATTAAAAACCTTACTACTAAAACTTCACGAACAAAATTAGGAAAAAGAGTGTAAAACATATTTATTTCTCCTCTTATGTAGACAATTATATCTAAAACAACAAAGGATAATTAATTGTTTGTACTAATTGCTCAAAAACTTCACTTGTGTTGCCTTGTAGAAATATTTATCTCATTTATTATGCTTCTCTTTAAATTGTATAATGCATGCAATATTATCTTCATAAATAATTTTTGTATTCGTTCTTCCAAAAGACAGACCACAGGTGTCTTTTATGTGTTGAATTATAGACCTTAACCAAACAATTCTCGACATATCTCAGGTAGTGCTTCAAGTTTTGCATGATTTGATGATGTTGCTATTATGGTCTGCTTCATTGATCTATATGAAATAGTTATACCACCACATGTAAACCAATAACCAATTTGCGATCTACCTTTACGAGAATCAAACAAATAACCTCCATATGCATAACCGATAGTTATTTATAGTTTAGGTACTTTGGAATAAAACATACCCACATTTGTTGTTTCTATAAGGTAACAAAATATATGTTTTACTTCGTTTGAATGTATTCTTATAGGTGAAGAATTATATATTACTAATAGATTAATGTGAAATGATATAACATGACATGTATAGTTAGTGAGATACATCAATTATTCGATCACACTAAGATATGAGATACTTTAAGACCAAATAGTTATTCATCCTCTTCTCGAGGTCTGAAAAAGTTCTTTATCGAAATACAGTGATTTTACAATTATTGGAGTACACGACAAATGGAATTTGTTGATATAGAAACATTTTAGCATTTTTGCTATATAAATTTCTTATTCCACAAAAATCTCATTAATCGAATGCTCATTTTGTAATACTACACAAAGTTTTGTCTCTCCCAAATCCTTCATCTTAAGTTTTTCATGTGCTATCAGGCTAATTAAATATTGAAAAGTGTTTGCATCCACTATAAGTAAATATGTCTCATCAAAATTAATCATAGATTTTTGCGGAAATCCTTGAGCAACAAGTAAAACTTTCTATCTCATAATTTTTTCATTCTCATTTTATTTACGCACAAAAATCCATTTGAATCCAACTGGGCTTTCAAATCTTCATGTGTTCGGATTACAAGTTCAATTTTTTTTTCTTTTGTAAAACAAATTTAACTCAACTTCAATTACATTTTTTTTTTTAATTTTAGCCAATCATCACTTTGCTTACAATCTTTAATGGACTCTGTTTCACCTCATTATCATTGATCACAATTAACGCTATATTATATATAAGCACGTGGAATTGGTCATTTAATTATGATCAGTGTTATATATAATAATTAGGTGAATAGACAAATTTGTTCTTGAAATTGTAAAGTCAATCAAAGTTAGTTCCTAAATTTCGTAGGAAAATTAGTCCACGCGTGATTACATTGACATGAGATCAACGTAGAAGAACCAAATATTTAATTAACATATTTCATTATAGTCTATAACAATAAAAGTTTAAATACACACTATTTTGATTACTATTTTACAAATTTATCAATGTATTTATCCATTTAACAAAATTCCAATATTGATTAAATTGATCTTTATAATTTAAAAGACCAATTTATATATATATATATAGTTTGATAGAATAAATGTGACAATATCATATAATAAGAGCCAAGCAATAGTTTGTGGGACCATGCGGTACATTTCCTTTTTGCCCTTTCCACGTCTAAAAAGAGCGGCAAAGTTTCCAAACTGTGCTTTCTTATTGTTGCTTTGCCAAATTAAACCATACTCATCTTAGCCACACAAACGGGGAGAGGAATTGACCAATGTTTGATTCAGATCAATGATGAGGTAATAGAAAAACAAAAGCTTTTGTACTTATGCCTTAATTAGTTCTTTGAATTGATTATAAAAAACGAATACTTCTTTACTGTTAGTCTTCATTAGTTTATTGATGACTAAACTTGAAAAATCATTTCATTAATAAAAATCATGACTTTAATTTATAAATAATATAGATCACATTCTTCCTATAGATACTATTGTCACTTCATTAAGTGAAGCTTTAAATAAAAGTACTCTTAATTTTTTTCTCAAACATTGATCAACATAAAAAGAAGGAAGTAATTGCCTCTAATTACAAACATGAATTGATCTCAGTTGATTGTACTGTAGTTAAAATATCTAGATCGTTCGATTAAAGATTAGACAGTTTAAAATTAAATTTATTTATTTTTAAATTTAAAATTTAAACTTAAAATTTGAATTGTCCAATTTGAATTTATCGATCTAAATATATATTTTAACTAAACTATTATCCACAACCAACCCCTAACTACTCATATCTTCCAAAATTCAAATAATGGTTAGATTAGATTTAGAATTAAGTGGTAATTGGTAAAGTAAACTCCAATGATTAATTAAAGATTTCGCTTGTGGTGATAAGTATGCAACATACTAGTATTACACTAATAATTAACACAAGATTTTGGTTGGTAAACAGTCACAGGTTGGTCCTACCATTCATACACAATTATACTACATGTGAATTGCGAAGGGAGTAACGAGCTTCTATATAAAATAAAAAAACTGATTAAGTACTTTTCAAGAACTTCCTTTTGGAAGAGTATGGCCCCTTCGCTTGATGACACAATCACTTTCACTTCGATTGAAAATAAATAAAAGTGTTTTTGTCCGATTCAGGTTATTGTGGAACAAACTTGACGGTAGTCATAGAACCATGAAATGCATGCCCAACGCATTGCCCAATGGCGAAGCTAGCTCTAAGAGGTGATTAAATTAAAAAAAGAAAATTAAAATATTTAATTTAACTAGTAAATAAAAAATGCATAATAATTTTTACTGATATATACAAAATGTAAATTAATACTGCAATAAAAAAAAATGGGTAGGGACAAATCCGAAAACTTTAGGTAGTGTGACATTATATATATTTTTTTAACTATTGTCACATGTATGTATAGTAAAAAAAAAATTATTTTCTTTTAAAATGTGTAATGTGTTATGACTGTCGTCTTTGAATTTATGAAAATTTCACACATGTTCAAATGTATTTTTTATTAGTAATTTTATCGATCAAATTAATTAAAAAATCTATTTGAAGATTAAATTAATTAATTAAAAGACATATTTATAGTTATTTTTGAAATATTAAAAAACACAATATATAACATAAATTTGTCTATATATGTTTTTTCTCTTTGTCATATCATTTATCTTTTTAGTGTATTAAATAGAAAAAATTTAATTTTTTGTCAAAATGAAGTACAGACAGTTGCCCACACAATGGGTCCATCCATGCTCAATAACACTTTAAGGAATGAAATTAATATTGAATCTATAATAACTATCGATATCTTTTTTAATATAAACATCTAAACTATTTGTATTTATGAGTAATGCCTTGACAAAATATTTTATTTGTAGTTGTACCGTAAAAATTAAAAGTGTCAAAACAATACGAATAAAAAATATCAATTAAGTCATGATTTTTTTTTTAACTTTTTTGTTTCTTCTAATTTTATTTTAATAAACTTATTTAAAGTAGTTAAATATATATTATTGGAAAAACTAAGTATAAAATTATATCTATTTATTCCAAATAAAATAAAAATTTGGGGCAGTCAAAACTACTCCATAGACAAAAGTAGTTTCCCCTGCATTGCCCCACCAACATGGTGTAATATTTTTACAAACGTATTCAATTATATTTTATAATACACATATTTATAAAAATATATTAAGAATTAATATAATAAATTGGTAATATAGTGTAATATGATTTTTTATTTTCTTTTATTAAAATAGTGTAATTTGATTGAAGTGAAGATAAAAACATAAAAACCTTATTTTATCAAAAGGTCATTTATTAAAAATAACTCTAAAATAAATTGAAAGAAATAAATTAAATAATTGACTTAAAATAACTTTAAAAATACTGACAAATGAAAGTTGATGACTTGAAATATTCACACTAATTAGTAATTAGATTGGTACAACATTTGTAAATGATCGTCACTCTAGACTTCAACGAGGCAACGTGGAATAATATATTTATGAAAAAGCATTAAAAATTGAAATGTTTTTCAATGAAATTAGAGGCACACTCCTGTACTTCTGTTATTGATTGAACACAAGCTAAATAATTATGATGGTGTTGCAAGTCCATTCTTCAACTAAGATACAAAGGAAAAAGCTCTTGTTAAAACAACGGTCACAAATTGTTGGAATTGGCGGGAAGTAAACTAAATTTTGTACTTTAAAGGTGTGAACTTGTTGAAGTGGTGGGCCATTTTACTTTGGAATTTTTGGGCGCACTTAAGACAAGTAATTTTCAAACTTTCGGTGTGCTCAATTTTGGACTGTTGGTTATGGTTATGGTTATGATTTATGAATTATGATTCACTTCCAAATGCTATAAATAACACGCCATAAGTGACTTATTCTTTTACTCTATAGTCTCTTTTTGTCTTCATCATCTCAAACTACTAAAACATCTATCACCATCACATTTTGTTCTAAACTTTTTTAGTTGTTTGTTTATTCTAAATTTTAAGCTTTGATTATTTAGCTCAGTTAATTGAGGGACTTAATATTAAGGGAAGGAGGGTTAGCTACCATAAGACACACTATTTCTTAAAGACAATGATCCTTGCTTTTAATGGATCATGCACTTTGTGGAAGTGTCACTTGACTCTTGAACAGAAATCTAATATTGTAGACAAAAAAAGCTTCTATTGTTGGATCTTCCATGTCTTTAATAGATATAGTATAGGCACTTAGCAATAATTCTAATTAATAATCATATATGTTATAGTTTTGTTGTCTTAAGTTTCAAAAAATTTGGTGAGTTTTTCTTTTTTGTAAGAAACACTGATATGGGAGAAGCATCATTGCCACCAGGTTTTCGTTTCCATCCAACTGATGAAGAACTGGTAGGATACTACCTTAAAAGAAAAGTGGAAGGACTTGAAATTGAGCTTCAAGTTATTCCAGTAATTAATTTTTACAAATTTGATCCATGGGAGTTGCCTGGTAATCTTCCATTTCACATTTTCATTTTCAGTGTAAACTAGTTTTACACTTTCTAATGAGAATCCAATATTTAGTAGTTAGTTATTTTTAAAATGAAGTTACAAAATAGGTTTATGTGGCAATATGATGAATTCCCATTAAATGTATAAGATCTATATATATTTCAGATCAAATATAAAAATCAATATAAACCAGTGTGAAACATGATTTTCATGAACAGTAAAATACTAATATTCACTTTTTCTTTAGCTTTAATCATTCTGTACAGCATAACTTAGTGAAGCTTTGGAATAAGCAATAATGACTTATTTTACTGCATTATTTCTGATAAGCCTAATTCATGAGGTATGGAATGCAGAGCAATCATTTCTGCCAAAAGGAGATTTGGAATGGTTTTTTTATTGTCCGCGCGATCGAAAGTACCCAAGTGGATCAAGAACAAATAGAGCTACCAAAGCTGGCTACTGGAAAGTCACTGGAAAAGAGAGAAAGGTGGTGTGCCAATGTACTTCATCCACTATCACCGGTAGCCGCAAAACACTTGTTTTCTATCTTGGTAGGGCCCCTTCAGGCTATAGAACTAACTGGATCATGCATGAGTATCGCCTCCATGATTTTGTTCAACACTCCTCATTTTTTAAGGTACAATCATTTAATTTTATGCAATGAGTTAGTTAGCTTTGTTTTGACCTTAATTTTAATGAAACATTATAAGACTAAAGTTGGTGTGTGCGTGCTCGTGCGCGTGTAGGGTGGTTTTGTTTTGTGCCGAGTCATTAAAAAGAATGAGAAGACCAAGAGGGCTGCAACAAGTTTTATCAATGGAAATGAGACCTCAATGAGATTCTCAAGTGATCCCTTTTGCAAATCTGTTGATGTTTCTTCTCAAGCAAGTCACCTGAATAATAATGAGAGTGGATATTCAAGTCTTGTTACTTCTCCACAAAATGTGGCTCCAATTGCTTCCAAAGAAACCAATCCTTCAAACTTCTGGATCTCCTCTGATATGATTCTTGATTCTTCAAAGGTATATATAATTGTTTTAATTATTATTATTATTGTAGGGAAAACAAAGAAGGAAAATTGAGATTGAATAGCTATAATTTGTAGATGTTACTGAAATTTTTGCTACACCAAATGCAGGAGTTCACTCAAGTACAAGATGCAGTGTCTCAATATTTTCCTAGATGTGATTCACCAAGGCAATCAGAACATACAACAATTTCACCTAGTTTATCTTACTCAAATTTCAACAGTGAAATTGAATTTGTTTATAATCCAAGTCAAATTGGCTACATGTCACCTTACTCAAATCAAGTGAATTTAATGGACATTTATCGAAATTGGAACGTTCCTTATAAGGGTTATGATAAACTTAATTCAGTCTCATATCAAGAGCCTTTCTAAAATCTGGAAACAAAAGGAAGATCATTCTCACTCTTTTCTTAGCATGCCAAAATAGGATCAAGGTCCAATTTGAAAGTTAACAAGTGGAGATTAGAGTTAATGATAAATAATTGTGGGGACTAGTTACCTGGAATTTTTAATTGGTGTGGAATTATAAGGGATATCTGGGACAACACCTTTTAATGTATGTCTTAAGAGTGATAAATATAATGTACTAGGAGTACCTTTTTAATGTATGACTTAAGAATGATAAATAATGAATACTACCTTTTTATATATGCAGCATAGATTAAGTAGTATTTTAAATCCGCATTACATTACTCCCTCAATAGTGAAATATATACAAAAAATAATATTTTATCGAATTTTAGACGAGATATATCAATTTTTCAAATACCATTTTTGGTTATAGTTCACTTCAGATGAAATTTATAGTATAGTATTCTTTGCCCCTAATGAAGTTCTAGTATAAGCTTGCAATTTTGGGGCTACAAAACACTTCTACTTCTTGAATAGTTGCTCTAGACTCATCACCAAAAATAGATTCCTTTCCATCCTCTCTTTTGGCATAAGACAATCCCAATCTAGACTTAGCTTGTGTTAAGTCACCAACACCAGAATTAGTATCAGGCCCAGCAAATCCACCCATAACTGGTGCTAATGGGGGCCCAATAAGAAGCCCATCTGCCCCAAACTGTGGCCCACCACGAGCATAATCAAACAGAGCTGCACCACTTCCACCTACTTTGGGCAAAATAATGGGTTCGGTTTTATTTTCTGTCCAATAAAATAGAAAGGGATCAAATGTATCATAGTAATCATCTGTGCTTCTGTATCCTTCAGGATTAAATGCACCAAACTTGAAAGACTTGTTTGTGTAGCCTATTATTACACATGGTCCTTTAAAGTCACAATATTGGTGGAAATCTGTTGCACTAAATCCATCAATAGTTGCTCGGTAGCAGCATTTCAATTCCTTACCTAATCAAAATTATGTCAAATCTTAGATGCATCTTAAGTATAAGGATGTTAACATTAAATAATAATATTAGTAACAGTTAGAACCAGTTTAAAAGAAAATAGATACAAAAAACATAAATAAAGAACATATGTGATTTGATCAAAGAGTCTAGTCAATTGTGTCTATGTCTTTCATTTAGAGTGACTGCAGGACCTCTTTATAGTAATTCAAGTTTGAGGGTACAAATTGCAACTTGTATTTAAATATTATGATCTAGTTTACAAGATTACCGTATCTCTCGAGCAACTTGACCACTTGTCATAAACTATTAAATACACTACAATAATAATGCAACTTAACCACTTGTCATAAACTGAGTCATATACTACAATAATAATGAAATTTAATCTATATACACTATCGATCTAAATTTTTTTTACCCTATCAATTAAACAAAATAGTACAATTATTAAAAACGTTTGAATTTAATCTTTAACTACTTCTAAAACTGAACAAATAATTGGGTAGTGATTTTTTGGCAATGCAAAACTTTTTATGCTAAACATATATAAAAAATTAAACTCATAATAATAGTAGTAGTAACTTGATGATCAACATTTTCATAGTAATTTTTGCAAGTAATAGTTTAAAACATGAAGAGGAGAAGTAATACCTTTCAAAAATGTTTTGTCAAGAAGAGAAGTTGAGAAAGTGAGATCAATATCATGGTATTTAATATGAGGTTTGTCATCAACTCTTTTTCTGCCTATGTTCCAACCGAATAAGCAATATAGGCTTGTCTTCCATCCTTGGAATGACACAGAATTTGGGATACAAGATGCCATCCACAGATGACCAAAACTAAACACTGTCCATCCATCTAATACATTTCCACCACTAAAACATATTTCACCATCTTATCCTATTTCCTCATAAAATATCTTGCACCCTTTTCGTAAGTTATTCACAAGACCCACTTCTATAGAAAATGTGGACCACGTTAAGTGAGTGCTTGTGTTTCTAAAAAACCGTACAGGTATTTAGAAATATAATTTTGGACAGAAGAAAACTGTATTCTTCTCCGAAAATATATTTTTGGATGGCATAAAATTGTTTTTTGGAGAAATTATTTTCTCCACTTTCAATATAACTTCACACGGGCATATTCTAAAAAAATATATATATAAAGCAGCCCCTAAACCAAAACCCATTTGACTCTCATACCATACCATGTTAGCATAAGGTCCAAACATCAAAACACATAGAATTAGATAATATATGTATTTATAATTAGTTATAATTGACAAAATGTTGTTGTTCGTTTAATGGTTGTGTTCTTTGTGTATCACAACAAGGTCTTGAGTTCAATCCGCGCCTGGCCTTCTTTTTGAATAAATTTCTTTCTGAAAAGACGCATCGGTTGATTAAAAATGAAAAGGCACATTGAGATCGTGCGCGAAAAATAGCATTGCTCAACCACTAGACCATATCCAACACAAACAATGTTGGACTTACTCTCAAGAAGAAAAAATGAATAGATTTAAACTTTAAAGTATAATTATATTGGACCTCATCTAAAAATTACTTGAGAAATATTTTTACTACAAACAAAACAACACCCAAATATTTTTACTACAAACAAAACAACACCCAAATATTTTTACTACAAACAAAACAACACCCAACACTATATATACATATGTTAAGTAATTACTATAGTACAAACATAATCTAACTATCCAATACATCTTCACAATCACTTATAAAGTAGCAACTAATCCATATATATCATGAAAAGAATGCATTCAATTAAGTGCTCCCACACAGAATCATTCTCCTCCATCAGAAGTTAAATTTTTCTCCAACACCTTATCTTTTGGTTTCTCACAACTAACACAAAACTCATCATCATCTCTATATTGTTTGAAACATGCCAACCTCCCAAGCTCTTCAACTTCATCAATTATCAAGTCAAGTTTCGCCACTGTTTCCACAAGCAAAGAAGCAAAAGCAGCTAAAGGCAATGCCTCAGAAAACTCAAGACTAGTCATAGCTATTTTACTCATCTGTTTTCTCAACACTTTACGTTCTGGTTCAGACATTCTTTTGGTTTTCCAATCTAACAAAGCTGAAGAATCTGTTTTAACAGTTGAGAGTGAGCTTTTTCCATGTTTTGTCTGTTGTTGTTGTTGTTCTGTTCCTGCTATGGTGGCGAGCATGTTGCATTGGATGTCGTTTGAAGCTAAGAAGAGACGTGGTTGAGATTTTATGGAAATGTTGAGGTCTTGAAGTGCTTCGTGAAGATGATCGGAGAGGATTTCGAGAGAGCAATGGCGTCGATTTCTTATGCTGTTTGCAAGTTCTGTCAAAACTTTTGATACCTCTGCTGCTAGTCTCATGCATGGGTCCTTTAATAGGACTCTAACAGATCTTGGTGTCTGAAAAAAATATATATATTAAATTCAATGATTTTTTTATGTGCGCGTTATTTAAATCTTTAAATAAACTCATATTTTTATTTTTATTTGATAAATTTGATGTTGTTGGAGATGAAAATATGAATTTATTTGAATATTTGAGTTATGCATTTGATGAAATTTGTATTAGATTGAATATATTGAAGATGATAATTAATTTTATGGGTTTTGTTTGAAAATTTTGATGATTTTTTTGTAAAAAAAATATAACATTGTTGACATATTAAAAAAACATAAAAGATCAAATTGTCACTTAAAATTAAAATAAATGATAAAATCGAAAAGAAAAAAAAATAAAGAACTAAAATTAAGTTAAGGGACCGCGAATGTTATTTAGCCTATTATATATTAAGTTGACTAAATTATTTATATCAGTATATTTATCTTTTCAATTTTATTTAATAAATTATTTTCCTAATTTTTTATTTTAATTAAAATTATTATCACATCCGAAGTTCATAACTCCTTTCCTTCCTCTAGCGAAACCGCTCCACCACCAAAGAAAATTGCTGTCCTCCGTCCGCCCTTCCACCGTCTTGAGAAAAACTCTCTACCGTTCTTCTTGCGAGAAAATCTCTCTTCTGTCTCACTCTCAATTCGCTTGTGTTTGCGTCGCAGTTGTTTTGGTTCGTCAACCACGCACCGCCATTGTCGCGCCGTCGTTTTCAAGTTCGTGTGTGATTCTTAATGAATTAACGACAAAGATTAATAATCCAGAACGAAGGATACACACTATGAAGAACGGCATAGAGACGACGATGATTATTTTTTGTATATTATTTAATAAATAAATATTAATTATTTTAAAATTAAACAAAAATGTAAAATTTCAAAATTTAATGGTATTAAATTTAAAATATGATTAAATTTACTCTATGTGATTAGATTATTGATAATTTAATTTAATAATAGAAGTCTTAGTTTAAAAAAATATCTTTACTTTATAATATAACCACTATTTTGACTAGTCAAAGTGGTATCTCCAACAAAGAATATGAAGGTATCATTGTTCTTTATCAAATGAGAAGCTAAGTTGGGATGAGGTGCAGATTCACAAAACATGGTGAAATTAATGTCAAGAACTCAAATGTTATGTTACCTGAATTTCTGTTCTCAAACAGCCATGTAGAGCTACCACTGTATACCCAAATTGACGAAGAACAATTCCAACTTTTACGTACTGCTGCGATGGAAATTTGTGACAGTATTTTGAATGTCTTGGCTCCCAACTTGCATGTAATGCCTGCACAATTCAAAACACAACCATATGAAGAATAAGTGATTTTTTTTTTTTTTGTACAAAGTTAGGTGCACTATGCTAATTAACAACTGATATATGATCATTTTAAATATTAAAAAATGTATGAGACACAAGATTTATGAATCATTTAGTATTGTTTGACTTACTGCACATAATGTGTGTGTGTCTGATCATTACAAGAATTTCTCTTGAAGATCAACTTTTACTGTTAGTTTCATTATACTAAATTACTAAGCATGTTTTAGAGTGAGTCAAAACTAGATGAATAACTTACCAATGTTTCATCAATGGATTTTGAATCCAAAACTGCCTTATAACCTTTGTATATTGGATCTTCAGATGATTTAATATCACTAGAAGCTTCAATTTCTCCATAAAAATATTCATTGACACAAGCTGCAAGATTACAATAAAGTGTTCATTT
>JBBPBQ010000002.1:12131892-12155546 GCA_037974755.1 Cicer yamashitae
GAAACTAACATATAAAAAATAATATAGTACTATGGTACTACAGAATTTGATTTAATCATATTTTTAAATACCGCCCTCAGCTTTGGAATCCTGACAAGCTTCTGTATATATGTTTCAAAGCAAAGAGTGAACTCAAACAGAAACCTAGTGACCAGAAACGAAGATATTCACAGGGGAACACATTCGTCTAAATACATCATAATAATATAATTTACATACAGACCAAACATAAATATAGTAGAAGAAAGGTAAAAACTAAACAGAAGACTTGTCACTTAATTTTTGACCGGGCTGGGCTACAAATACAATACAACATTGCTGAAAAGTTACTATACTTGTGAACTCTTTGGCTAGTCAATAGCTCCATTGTGATTGGGCAAATATACATCATGCGAGACAACATCAGAGTTTGGATGATGAAGAGGACAAGGCTCAAAATGTCCCGCTCTTATATCTCTATCAAACCAATCAAAGCTCAACATAGATCAAAGTCAACACATCGATCAAAGCTCAAGGACTGCAAACAGGCAGTGGGGGAAGGGTGGAACAATATAAGAATTTGCAGGCCACCATGGTGCATATAACTTTTTTTAGCATATTAAAAGAAAATGTAACCATAAGATTTACAAGAAAGGATTGAACTTAGCCATATAATTTTCACACAATATATACTCATTTATTAATTTTAAGAAATCAGGACTACTTTCTTTCATGTCTTCCAAATAGGGAAAAATATCAGATTATGAGAACCCATGCCTTCAGACTCAGAGTGAAAATTACCATCAAAAGGATATCTGTCAATGGAGGATGAGCATATTTAGAAGACTTTTAATCTGAAACGGTAATATTATCATTACTTCTAATAAAAGATCCACACATCTGAAATGATTTCTTGAATACTACATACATTAACCAAATAACTCTAGTTCTCAAATTTTCATCAATTTTGTCCTCAACTCTTCATGCAAACAGATTATGTTGACACATCTTTCAAAGAAGCATCTCATACGCTGAGCCAAACAATTACCTGAGAAATATTTGGTTCTCTTTGTTCCAATCAATGTTGGACTTACTCTCAAGTAGAAAGAAGAAAAAATGAATAGATTTAAACTTTAAAGTATAATTATATTGGACCTCATCTAAAATTACTTGAGAAATATTTTTTCAACAAACAAAACAACACCCAACACTGTATATACATATGTTAAGTAATTACTATAGTACAAACATAATCTAACTATCCAATACATCTTCACAATCACTTATAAAGTAGCAACTAATCCATATATATCATGAAAAGAATGCATTCAATTAAGTGCTCCCACACAGAATCATTCTCCTCCATCAGAAGTTAAATTTTTCTCCAACACATTATCTTTTGGTTTCTCACAGCTAACACAAAACTCATCATTATCTCTATATTGTTTGAAACATGCCAACCTCCCAAGCTCTTCAACTTCATCAATTATCAAGTCAAGTTTCGCTACTGTTTCCACAAGCAAAGAAGCAAAAGCAGCTAAAGGCAATGCCTCAGAAAACTCAAGACTAGTTATAGCTATTTTACTCATCTGTTTTCTCAACACTTTACGTTCTGGTTCAGACATTCTTTTGGTTTTCCAATCTAACAAAGCTGAAGAATCTGTTTTAACAGTTGAGAGTGAGCTTTTTCCATGTTTTGTCTGTTGTTGTTGTTGTTCTGTTCCTGCTATGGTGGCGAGCATGTTGCATTGGATGTCGTTTGAAGCTAAGAAGAGACGTGGTTGAGATTTTATGGAAATGTTGAGGTCTTGAAGTGCTTCGTGAAGATGATCGGAGAGGATTTCGAGAGAGCAATGGCGTCGATTTCTTATGCTGTTTGCAAGTTCTGTCAAAACTTTTGATACCTCTGCTGCTAGTCTCATGCATGGGTCCTTTAATAGGACTCTAACAGATCTTGGTGTCTGAAAAAAATATATATATTAAATTCAATGATTTTTTTATGTGTGCGCTATTTAAATCTTTAAATAAACTCATATTTTTATTTTTATTTGATAAATTTGATGTTGTTGGAGATGAAAATATGAGTTTATTTGAATATTTGAGTTATGCATTTGATGAAATTTGTATTAGATTGAATATATATGGTTGTTGTTGTAGACATAAATCCAATTGGCCGAACTATATGATCATTATGTTTTTGTGTGTCTGCATTTTATCAAATTAAAAGGAGAACAAAACTAGAACAAGAATTATTCATTGTGTAAACCGTTGACAATGCATAATAGGAAAAACTACAACAATCATTTTAGGGAGGACAACAAAATCCACACACATGCAGGTATCCATCCAAATACGTCTAAATCGCAGGGAAAATCCGGTTTGATTAGATGTGGGTGCGAATTCCCCAAAATTAAAATTCGGAGACGGGAACGGATTTCGGGGTTGATATCCACCCCACACACCCAAACCCTGTTAGTAATATTATTATCATTTATAAATTTTATATACTCGTATATATTCTATATATTTAATATTTTTTAATTTTATTATTATATAATAATAATTATTTTATTATATTAATTATAATTAATATGACTTTTAAATTTACTATTTTTTATATATAAATGAATGCGGGTGCGGATGGAGAAACCCGAACCCCGGTGCGACAAGGATGAGGACCAAACTTCTTCACACTCGATAAGAAAGGAAGACGGATACGGTTTTCTATGACTAGTCGGGTGCAGGGGTGGAGAAGGCAAAATCCGCCCTCGATCCGTTGCCAACTCTAAATCATTTGTTGTTGTTGCATATGTAAGCACAAATGGTTGAACTCTATGATTAATGGTTTGTTTTTTTATGTGCATTTATTTATCCGTTTTCTTTAGAGCCAAATTTGTTGTTTGTTGGAATTTAAGTATGAGTGATAGTTTGAAATCGAATATGAAAGGGCTAAATGTTGATCCATATTCTCAATGACTTAAAATTTTGGATAAAAATGTAGTATTTTAATCTCTTAGTGACCTTAGATCATCATTCTCTTAGTGACCTTATCGAAAAACTCTCCACCGTTCTTCCACTACTGCGAGAAAATCTCTCCTCTGTCTCACTCTCAATTTGCTCGTGTTTGTGTCGTTGTTGTTTTGGTGTCGTCGACCACGCACCGTCATTATCACTCCGTCATTTTCAAGTTCGTCTGTGATTCTTAATGAACTAACGACAAAGATAAACAATGCAGAACGAAGGAGATAGACTTTGAAGAACGGCATAGAGACAACGGTGATTATTTTTTTGTATATTGTTTGATAAATAAATATTCATTATTTTAAAATTAAACAAAAATGTAAAACTTTAAAATTTAGTGGTGTTAAATTTAAAATATAGTTAAAATTACTCTACATTGATTAGACTATTGATGATTTAATTTAATAATAGAAGTCTCGTTAATAAAAATATCTTCACTTTATAATATAACCACTATTTTGACTAGTCAAAGTGGTATCTCCAACAAAGAATATGAAGGTATCATTGTTCTTTATCAAATGAGAAGCTAAGTTGGGATGAGGTGCAGATTCACAAATCATGGTCAAATTTATGTTAAGAACTCAAATGTTATGTTACCTGAATTTCTGTTTTCAAACAGCCATGTAGAGCTACCACTGTATACCCAAATTGACGAAGAACAATTCCAACTTTTACATACTGCTGCGATGGAAATTTGTGACAGTATCTTGAATGTCTTGGCTCCCAACTTGCATGTAATGCCTGCACAATTCAAAACACAACCATCTGAAGAATAAGTGATTTATTTTTGTGTACAAAGTTAGGTGCACTATGCTAATTAACAACTAATATATGATCATTTTAAATATTAAAAATGTATGAGACACAAGATTTATGAATCATTTAGTATTGTTTGACTTACTGCACATAATGTGTGTGTGTGTCTGATCATTACAAGAATTTCTCTTGAAGATCAACTTTTACTGTTAGTTTCATTATACTAAATTACTAAGCATGTTTTAGAGTGAGTCAAAACTAGATGAATAACTTACCAATGTTTCATCAATGGATTTTGAATCCAAAACTGCCTTATAACCTTTGTATATTGGATCTTCAGATGATTTAATATCACTAGAAGCTTCAATTTCTCCATAAAAATATTCATTGACACAAGCTGCAAGATTACAATAAAGTGTTCATTTGCAAATTAAAACTTTTGATACTATATATGTATGTGATATGAATTTGGCATACCTTCTATAGATTTGGCTAGGCCTTCAAGTTTGAAAGCTATGGAATGATGAAGCTCTTCCCCTGACCAATTTGGAAATACCAAAAGACTCATCACAAGACAAACAGCACAACCTATGGCTATGGTGTAGAATCTGTCATGTGCCATCTTCAAGATATGATTAACCCGGTAACTCGAAACGGTTAACAAGTTGAATGTCAAGAGAAATATAAGCACACCATAATCATAATTCTTCTTTATATGTGGAATGAACCTTATATAAGTGGCTGCAGATCCTACCAAGACAGAACAAATTATCAGGACACCACAAAATTTTGATCAATTTTGTAGTGATAAATTCTAATGCCAAAATTCGATTCATAATATATATACCTATGATAAAAACTGCAGATGCAATGAAAACAGCTTGAAAGATCTGACCAGATTCATTTGCAACATAATCAAGAAGAAATGCTAATAATCCTGCTAATAGTGTCCCTAATCCTCTATTAAGCCCTTTGCATAAAGTTGCCCCTGCCATCAAAATCAAAATAAATTACAAATCAAAGTCATCCATGTAAACTATATATTATACTATGTGTCTATGTTACTATACTGTTACTATGTTAAGGATTTTGACACCTTCAACAACAGAGCAACCACAATTGAAGCCGTATCAGTCACATTTATTTTTATTTTTTGGCAATATCAAAGATGACCAAGTACAAAGAAATATCATTTGGGTTTGGATAGAAAACTATACTAATCTTATGTCACTATGTTAAGGATTTTAAATATTTTAACTGCAAAATTGCAGCCACATTTGTTTGTATTTTTCCACAATATCAAAGATGGAAAAGTACAAAAATGATTATTTGAATTTGGATAGAAAACTATACCTGCGGTGAACTC
Organism: Cicer yamashitae; assembly: GCA_037974755.1. NCBI lineage: Eukaryota > Viridiplantae > Streptophyta > Magnoliopsida > Fabales > Fabaceae > Cicer > Cicer yamashitae. Next base: position 12,137,015 of record JBBPBQ010000002.1, read on the forward strand.
GAAAACAACGACAACGGTCATGACGGCCCAAATAGCATTCTGACCAATCCCTGCAAAGAGTGGCTCCAAAAGGTAAAGAAATGATACAAGAGTAAGAGATAAACCAACTTTGAATGCATGGATAAACTTTCTTGGGTCATCACGTCCAACTTCCCAAATACTCTTCCAATCTAAACAACGAAACCTTTTAAGCCTCTCCCCATAAACATGCATACGTTTCTTCCAATTCTCGATAATGTTTTTGTCACGATCATTCCCAAATTGTGAAGGGTCAGCTTGAACTTTAGGAACCATTTATTAATGAAGGGTCAGCATGAACTTTAGGAACTATTTATTAATGAAGGGTCAAATCTTATTAAACTGATAATAATAGTGAAAAAAGGAAAAGAAAATGGTAAACTAAATTTAACAAGTTAAGAAGGTTCTCAAATTGTGTTTGCTATTTTACAAAGGAGATTTTTTAATAAAAAAAAAAATTGGAAGAAAAATATATTTGTGCTATAATTTCTAGATGTATATATGATGGTGAGAAGGTTCTACAAGAGATGTGAAGTTTATATGGTTGTTGTATAAGGGAGAAAGAAAGTTGAGATGTTATTTATACGTTCACATGTATTGCATTAAAGAGCTGAATGCTTTCTCAAGTCTTAATTAGTTGTCACTTGCTTGTTTTGTTATTTTCATTTTCTGGTTTTGGCTACTTTTTGTTAGGCTTCACTACAAAATGTTTTTGCATTAATGTCAAAAAAATAGTTTGACATTATGATTTGGTTGATATGTTATTACAGTTTGCAATTAGTAAGGCAGTGGACAGTGTGAAAGCATGCAATACTCTAAAAGGTTCACGGGAAACTGGAAAATTTGTGGCCCACTATACGCTATATTCTCTCAGATAATTGGCAGCGAGTTCCTTTTCCGCAGGGTAGTCATTACCTTTTTCACAAAGCAATTAAGAACATAAATGAGTTATGTAATACATCTTTAAACTAATTTTACACCCACTATCAATAAAAAATACTAAATAAGTATTAAAAAGGCCTTATATAGTACAATAGAAAATCGATATATTTTAGTACATGACTAAATTTGACCATAATTTTTACCCACTAAAATTTTAAGTTTTACACTTTTTTTTTATTTTAAAATAATTAATATTTATTTATTAAACTATATAAAAAAATAACAAAGCTTCAAGATTTTTCTTTGTCGTTTCTTCTCTGTCATGTCTTTCTGGCTCACTGTTTTTCACCATTTCTCCGCCATTCTTCACCGTCTATCAAAATTCAAGTTTATAACCTTTGTTGAATAATCAATCTTCTTATGGATTGCGATTCTGAAGCATTTTGACTTTGAATGGAAGAAAAAATCGATTTGATGGGTCGTGACGGCGATTCAAAGGCGAGTCTTGCTTATGTGGATCGCATCAGTCGCACGATTCAAATGCTATCCACAAATACAAAAGGCACGATAATCCACAAAACAAAATTAACTTTGATATCATCAAAATCAACAATCTTGAAAGAGTAATTGATCATAAGCCACAGATAACAATTTAGTATTAGCATAGACAAAGGAAGAAGATAGGACCACTTTTATTTACGCATAAAACACGCGGATTGAGAGTGAGACGAGGAGGCATATTGTCGCGGTGGTGGAAGACGGTGGAGTGTTTTTCTCAATACGGTGGAAGGACGGCGGATAAACGATTTACTTTAGTGGTGGAAAGGGAATTGAACCCTAATAATAAAAAATAAAAATTTAAGATAAAAATTTATTAAATCTAAGGGGATTATATTTTAAAGATAAATGTAAAGTACAATTAATTTTGTCAACCTAATATATAATATATAAATACTGATGTGTAGAAAAGAAACACATTTATTGATTAAAAAAATTAAATATACTCTTCTTTTTTAAGAGTACTGTAGAAATTGTTTAAATAGTTATTTTTAAATAAAAATAAATTGCAAGATAGATGGTTCCGATTGAACGATTACATCCAAATCCGTCTTGAACATTTTGAAGGTTCTGTTCTAATATTAAAAATTGAACCTCTAATAAAAAAGTTTAATTTTAATAATTAAAAAAAGAGATAAAATAAATTTTAGTCTCTATAAAATTTCAAAATTTTATTTTATTCCCTATAAAAAATCTCAACATCTTAGTCCCTAAAATTTTTTTTATTCTCTTTTGGTCCTTATTTTAAAAAGTTATTTTTTTTAAGAAAAATAATATTTTTAGTCTTATAAAATCATAGTAGAGATTAGAAGTAAATAAATTTTTTTTAGAGACTAAATTTAAAATATTGTAATTTTATAGTAATTAAAAATATGTGTTGTTTGTGAAATAGCAATGTCAATCACAAGAAATGGAGTTTGAATTGTGACCCTTTTAAAATTTTGATTTATGTACTTAATTTAAATTAACTTAAAATCAATCTTGGTTGAAACAGAATGTCCAGAATGTTTTGGATATGTTAGAAGTAAATCAAACAAATTAGTTTATAATGAAGTGTGATTTGTGTGTGCAAATAATTAAAGATAAAGGATAGAAAGATCATACACAAAAAGTATATTGGTTCACCCAACTCGGGCTAGTCTGGTTCTCACAACGGTGAGATTTTCAGTATGTGCTTCAGAACCAGAATGTTCTCCTTCACACATTTTCTCTTGATTATATCTTGATTAATTACAATCTTTACCTTTCACTATAGAAAGAATTTTTACAGTCACCTTTCAATCTAGAAAGGATTTTTACAAACACACTCAATCTAACATAAAAGATAGTCTTGAGTTACAAATGACGTGTATGATAAAAGTGTTTGAGATCTTGAAACTTCTCAACACTTATTTGAGATAAATAAAGACAAAATCAGTAAATGATGATCCATAAATATAGTGAAGAGAACTGGAGTTTGCTTGAAGAGTTTTTGACTTGTTATTATTTGAACAAGTGTTGGTAGATTTGTAAATTGAACTATTGTCTTCATCTTTCAATTGATCTTCAATTTATAGATGATAAAAGGCTTTAAATATTCAGTTTAAACTGAATATAGTTGTTGGACACACTTCCCAAGTGTCAGATCTATTTTAAAGCAATTAAACACATGTTTATATTGTTGTCCAGAACGTTCTTGACAAATGAAGAATGTTCATATTTTTGAGTTTGATGGAAAACGTGAATGAGTGAGTGAGTGAATGAGCCGTGAAATGTCAGTGATACTGTTTCAAATGAGAATTATGCAAAATAATGTAAGTACAATGTACTTGCGTTATTGCTCACAACTAATCAATTTGGAGATCAATCTTGTCATCAATTTGGAGATCAATCTTGTCATGTTTTCCTCCTTTGGGCATTCAGCTCGAGTTTTGGGCTTCACCATTGATTTGAGAAGTCTTGATATTCTTTAACTTGTGATTTGGTCTATGGAAAATTACTTGTTTTAATTTTGTCTTTAAAAGAGAATAACCAGAATGGTCTTTTGTAAAATCAAAACGTTCTTGGTTTTGTGTTGTATGGAAAATGTGGATGAGTGATTGGATGGTTGTGAAGTGTCAGTCTTTTGTCTTAGAAGCATGCTGAGCTTTCTACAAAAAGTGCAGCAACAATGTACCTTGTTGTCCTTGCTCATGCTCATCAATCTGGTTATTGATCTTGAATACCCAACAACTCATAAATAAATTATGCACAAAGATTTCTTAAAAATATTTCATAAGATTTGTTGTCGTTAAAACATATATCAAAAAAAGTTTTTACCTCAATAGTTTGCACAATCCAATAGTCAACCATGATTACATTGTGTCATTGCACTCTTAATTTTGTATTAGTCTATGCAAAAATCAAATTTTAGATTCTATCCCAAGAATTTCATATTCTTATACTTTTAGTACTTCATGACATATATTCTTCTAAAAGTAATGATGTGACAAATAAATATTCTTCTAAAAATATTTTTAATGATGTGTCATTTTAGATTAGATAATCTAATAATTTATAATTGTAAATAAATAAAAATAGAATACGAGTGTTTTCCATGATTTTCTTCGATTCTTTTCATCATTTTTCCTTTCTCTTTCTCTTTCTCTCATCCAACGCAAAAGACATTACTTTTAAATTTTGCTTTAGACCTTCGCGATTGTTGTACCCACCTACTACTCACTAAATATATTTTGCTTACAAAACAAAATCATATCAGTTCATCCTTTTCATAATTTAAACACCCTCTTGCACTAATTTGCTTCAGAATTGTTGGTACTTGTTTCTTTAGCTTCCAAACACTTTCTAACACCATAAAACACGGGTAGAAAAACATGATACCTTTAGTCACGGTTAAAAGAAAACCTAAAATAATATGGAAGAAAGTGCAAAAGGAAATGGAGGTAAAAAATGATAGGGAAATTATCGATATAAAGAAAAAAAATGTTAACTATGAAAGCAAGATAAAACTTACTCTTTTATTCAACCGTCACTGTTAGTATGTTAATTATTAATTTGTTAGTGTTATGTTAAAGATGGGAATAGAACTCAAAAAAGACTTTATCAGTTTACGTTTTAACTCTTCTACCTCAAGATATAAGTCAACATTATATCCCCTGATTGACTTACTCTTGATCTTCATCAAGTTCGTGGGGGTGCTGAAAACTAAAGAAAGAAAATGAAGAAGAAGGAGAAGTCATCAAACCAATGAGAAATTACCAAAACAAAACTTTAATCATAACAATCAAATTAATTTGTTTCATACATGGTCAATGATAAAAAAATAATACAAGATTCACATTATTTAGTTTCTTCCTCCTACAGAAAAATATCTATTAGTGTTCGCTTAAATTGACTATATTGGTATCTAACATGACCAATCAAATTATGTGTTGACAAGTCATACTAAATTTGGTAACAACCTTCAAAAACCCATTACTCAAAATACAATACCGACAAAACGAATTATTCCTAGACATTTCAACAAACACATAAAGTACAAACTTGAAATAAACTAAGAATAACAATAAGAGCAAAGAAACATAGCCAAAAAAACATAAAACACGACCACAAACATTAGATCTCAATTTCAAATCGTGATGGAGTGACTAACACTAACACACAGTTGTCATGTGGGCTACCTAAGGGGGGCACTCGGAGGTCCTTTCTGCAATTGAGATTGCAACCATGAGTCTGATTTAGAGGCGGTGAATAAGATGGGGGTCAATCAATCGGAGAGGACCTTATAATGTACAACGGTGCTGAGATAGAACACTAACTAGCGGGATCTTCTCTTCCTCTTCTTCATTGTTATTGTTGGTCAACATGGGAAAGCGTTGATGAAGCCTTGAATCTCAATGCAGTTTTCAAAGAAAATTGAAAAGAAATAGCTCTCACACAGAAGAGAAAAAAAACAAACTCTCACAAAAGAGAGGAATAACTTTTAGAACTACACAAGAGGAAGATAAACAAGAAAAATCAACAAACAACATAGATTTGCAATGGCGGAAGATCACCACGGTTTTGCACCAGATCGGCTTCAACCCTAAACCCCCATCCTTTCCTCAATAAATAACTATGACTGCTAATCAGACACCACAATGACCATAGCCAGACCCTCAATCCTTTACTATACTTACCTTAGAAGAGGCAAAATTTATCAATCAGAACCCAAGTATATGTAATAAATAAATCAGCAAAATGTCATGCGCTCCGCCAAAAAAATGCAAAATCTCATTAGCGGGAAGGGGAAAAGGGACTATTTGTCTCTTTCCGGAAACACAAGATATTTACAAACAAATAGGCTTAGAATAAGGCCATGCTTAAGAGTAAAGGGAAAATGGATCAAAATTGCCATGGAATGGCAAAGGTCACCTGTTAAAATAAAATGACACTGTTGCCCATTTCTTATTTTCAAACAAGGCAACGACAAGAAACCAACAAGTTTTCATACATTCCAAGAGACAAGCTAAATTCAAGGACTGTTATTTATTTTTCATATAATAGTAATAATTTTTGCCTACGAAGTATGAACAAGAGAGAACAGAGAGACATTGTGGAGAACAGAGAGACAAACTGTCCCATGTAGTAACTGCAAAGTTATATAAAACTCATAGGGCATACCTGCCCCCCAAGTACCATTGAAATATATGTTTAAAATAAGTTAAGAACATGCCCCGAATACACGGATTCTCTGTTGGATTTGAACTCGGCAGCAAGGACAAGCAGCCTTGCCCTTTTTTCCATACTCATCACTGCAACTAGCACACATGACTTGATGAGCACACGGCAAGAAAACAATGGACACTTCATCTTTCATACATATAATGCATTCTCTGTTGCTATTAACTTCTTTTTCTGAAAAGTCTTCCAAATTATCTAATTCCAGAAGCAGCTTAGCAATTGACTCTCTTTGAGGCTTTGCAGCCTCAAAATCACTTTTAGGTAAAGTAATTGATCGGTGATGCAACTCAGCAGATTGCGCAGATACTTTAAGGCGCGAAAGGTCGTGCTCAAGTCTGCGTAGATCATCCTTGTGGCGCTGGAAGTCTATCTCTATCTTCAGACGCAGAGCCTCAAACCTCCTCTTATTATTTGACTCGGCTGCTTCCTTGGCACGGCGCTCCTCCTCAACTAGTGCCAAAGCTTCCTCTTGAGCCTTCAATTCATCCTTCCATTTAACCTGCAATTAATTATTGTGAAAAAATAAATGGTTTAGAAGTAACACACGATCGATTTTTTTGCCCCAGAAACTGCAGTTTTCATCAGAGATTTATTGGTAAGACAAAGGAATATATCTGTGGAACTGACAAATCATCGTTAAAAAAATCAAAGGAATTAAATACATTCAACAAAAAGAAAATTCTGGTGTGATAATTTCAAGACTCAAGAGTATTGGTAACCAATGCCCCAGGGGCATTGCTTAGAGAATTATTATAAGCAAAACCTTTCAATTTTCATTTCTTAATCAGTGCCATTAGGGCATTGATTAGCATTTGCCCACCTTTATTAATAAGGAAACACTTGTAGAATATAAGTTAGGATCATCAAGGATTGAAGCAAGCAAATGAGTTTTTTCACATGGCTACTAATGAAATACCCATGAATGACATACCTGACAATTGGGACGAAATCATCTACAAAAGTGATTTAGTACGGAATACTACAAGAACTAGTTTATTTATCAAATTAAAATTAACCCAACTTCAATTGGTTCCAAACGAAGTATACTTTGTTATCAAATGCGTAGCAGAAGTCACATAGAGGTTGAAATAAGTCAATTACAGATAAAGAAGGCATGTTGCATACAAATAAAAAAGGAAAAGGGTCAGAGCACAACTTAAGTATTGAAAGGTTTCCGTATTACAGTGAATATAGCAGTAGTACTCAATAACTCTTCAGTTTTCTATTTTAAAAACAAGTCATGTATAGCACAAGTGCAGACTATTCAGTTTGATTATTGATAAAAAAATCCCCAAAGTTCTCTTCTTTTCTTTCTGCTATTGCCACAACATCTGCTAGCCGAAACTGAAATAGCAGCTGCTATTTTGCTAATAATGAAACTAGGATAGCATCAGGGTTTTCATAGCGAATTCATCACAATCTGCTATGCTATAGTGCTATATTGCCGCTATTTGACAACATTGTTATTATTATAAAATAAAGTAAGAGAAGAATGATGCCCTGTACTTGTTAGATAAGAAAAACAATTGGCCAGTTTCAATTACATGGAAGAGGTCCTCATTTGAGTATTAATGATAAATGTGTCTTCAGTACTTAAGATTTTGAGTATCATTTATGTGTGTCTTTACAAATTGTTAGATTTTTCAAATTGCATCTGCTATTTTTGGTGTAATGGCCGATCTTCTATCTTCTATGTAGCTATATCATTTTGGAGCAGCTGCTTTGCACCACATTCTTCCACAAACTACTCTAGTGTGTGCATATATACATGCAAGCAAGTATGGACAAACACAGACATGGATGCAGAAAATTTCAAATGTCCCAAAGAATTTGAAGTGTTGTGCGTGTAGACGTGTCTTGACACAAACTTCAATTATGTGCCGGATTAAATAATGGCTCCTTTTTTATGTCTAAAAGCTATACGTACATGGTTCATTGAAACATATGCATTACACATAAAATGCAGGAAAAAGAAGAAAAATAATTCAACATTGTAATATTTTCCAGCCAATAATCACAAACTACTTCACTGAATTAGCATGTTAAAGTCTCCAAGATTAGACATGCATTCAATTACCCAGACCAAACATAAGTCATAACCTAAGTCCTTTATGAAGAAACCATCAATTTCAATGTGATAATAACAAACTGTGTGTCACACTAGGCGGCCGTGTTGATGTCTGATTTTGAAACATGTAGTTCTCTTTGAGTAAGGCTGTGGGAACAACCCCTGTTTGGGCATTGGCTTGGCCCAGGACACAAGCTCCCGACTTGTTTCAAGCCCTAAACTATAGGAAAAGTTCAACCACAAGGGGTTCAATGTGCAAAATGAGCCACACATTACGGTTGAAACATGTTACTTTTATGCTGACATGAAAAGTGCAATTCCAATCAATAAACTCACCCTATGCAAACGGAGGCAAATGTGGCAAAACCATGTTTTCTTTTCCTTTTTCGTGGTTTGTGTGTGACATTGCCAACATGTTAAAATAAGTAAAATAATAAGGGATGAAGAGAGAACCTCAGATTCTTTTTGACGCTGTGTATTCTGAGCCGACGCTTCTTGTGCCTCTAATATCTTCTCTTTCTCACTGGAAATTTCCTTCTGTAGCTTAGCTTTCTGTTTTTCCCAAGCTAGAAGTTTCTTCAAGCATTTCTTCTCCCTTTTTGCAACTTCTAAGCAAGCTGTCACCGACTCTGATGCACTTAATTTGGAAGCCTCCATCTCTGCTCTGATTTCTGCATTCTCGGTCTCTAGTCTTCTCACAGCTGCATTTGCACGGTCCACTTGACCACTAGCCTTTCTCAAAGCATTCTCCATCTCTGAGAGTCGCTTCATGGTTGTGTCCTCAAGTGCCTGTTTCCCTTTCTTCAATTTTTGAGTCTCCTCTCTATCCATCCTTAACGTTTTGAGCTCAGTCAAATCACTGCTTAGCTTCCTCGCAGCTTGCATCGCTTTTAGATGAGCCCATTCTTTTCTCTCCTTGGCCTGCTTCTCCAAATCCTTAATCTGATGAAATAAAGTTACAATCACCTCATCCTTCTGATCCTCTGCCACAAACTCCAAATTCTCATCAAGATTCAAGTCACGGAATTTATTCAGCACCGAGTTCACAGCATCTTGATTATCAAGAATCTGAGAATGTCCACACTGATCAACCGTGACTTCAGCCCCGGATACAACTGGGGAATCCGAATTAGGCACGGCACTACGGACAGGAAAGGCACCCTTCGCCTGCGTCTGCAGTTGTTTGGTGTTTGCTCTAAAACCAGCAGTAAACATGGCAACATTTCTCTTCAACAAAGCCTTCAACTGGGGAGAAAGATCCAACCTCTTTGGAAATTCGATATCTCTTTGCAAATGTGATTTCAAATCCGTACCGCAAGAAAAGGCCCCATTCACTGAATAATCCAAGCTTCCCCCATTTCCAAATCCCCAACCCCCATGAAACCTACACAAGGGAGGAGCCATAACACCACTTGAATTGCCACCGCCCTCAACAGAAACAGGCAATGGAGCAGGGGGACTCCCGCTCCCACCAGGCACAGGAATCTCCATAGAACTAGCTCTTCCTACATGAAGATCACTCATAAGCAAACACCACATTGCATCACCTTTACTCAAATTAGGTCTAACCTGTTGCAACAAACAAACCATACCAGCTAAAGAGTACTCCTCTAACTGCCTCAAATCGGCAAAAACTGGCTCAGACTCATCCAAATTATCACTATTGCCAACCCCATCACCAACACCGACACCTACACTAACACCAACACCGACAACACTACCATTGCTATTCAAATACGCTAAAGAATTATGCAAGATATTAGTCAAAACATCCATACCACCATAACAATGACCATTTCTCAAAATGGCTTTCAAGGCAGCATCTTCATCGTAACCCAAAGCAACAATCTTTGAAATAGCTTCGCTGTAAACTAATTCCAAGTTTTTCAAGAGGATCTCTTCCAATTGTTCCTCGGTGCAGTAACCCCAACCAGATTCATCGGCATTAGGGTTTGGACAAGGAAGAGGAAAAGGATTCTTGGAAGAAGAATCGGCGAGAGAAATATTGTATTTGAAGGGTTTGAGACCAGACTCCGCAATGGATTTGGATATTGCGTCTTTGTTATCCAAAGAATCGGGTTCGGGTTTCAACGATCGGGTTCTCCGATTAGCTCTGATGTGTTTTTCTCTCACCGTGCAACCCATTTTTTAATTCGATGATTTTTGTTCTTGTGGGGGGTGTGAATAAAGAAGAGATTGGAATTCGGAAAAAAGAAAGGAAAAAAAAAAAAAGATCGAAAACGAAGCTTGATGAAAAGAAGGGAGCAGAGAATAAGATTAGTGAGGGAGGAGAATAAGAGGGTGAAAGAGATGGAAAGAAGAAAGTTGTTAGAATTTCTGGTTCTCAACCATTCTATTTGTTTTTGTCGTTTTGTGAGTTTCTTTGAGTACTGAGAATCAGAAGCTCATTCTGCGGGGACTGTTGTAGGTTGTGGCAAGGTTGGTATTCACTGTTGTAGGCGTCTGTAATAGATTATTATTATTATTATTATTATTATTATTATTATTATTATTATTATTATTATTATTATTATTATTATTATTAAAGATTAATTGTTATAAACTCGCTACATTTTAATTATTAATAAAGATGACTTTAAATTTAATTTTAGTAAAAGTTAAATATATTTTAATAATCTGAACTTAAATCATTACTATTAGTATGATAAATTTACCTAAAGTGCAATTTCATTTCTTTGATTTTTAAATTTTTGGTGTCAATTTTTTTAATATTCTGTATAAGAAAATTATTTTTTAACTTTGAGTCAAAAAAAAAATATTTATAGTGGTATTTATTTATTGAGTTTCTATTGTCCTTTTTGTGCGAATTTTTTAACATGTGAAAATAAGTATTATAAATTTTATGAAAAGTGATATTTTTTATAAATAAGTATTACTAATTGTTTTAGTCAACAAAATATATTATTAATTGTCAGCTTTTCTTTTACTAATTTCTTGATTTTATGGAAAGTGATGTTTGTTATAGTTAAATCATCAAAATGGGTATTGAGTCAATGGGCCGCCCGATTGGACCATATTAGATGGGCTAGAGAAAAAAAATAGTTAATAAAAAGGATAAATGGTCATTCAATCTATAATTTTTTTACTTTTTAATAGATTATAGTTTTTGACCGTGTAAAATACAGATCCTGACATTCCTATTTGAGAGTGGAGAAGTAAAATCAATGAACGGGTAAACATTTATTATAAAATAGATATTTGTTTATTTATGTCAAATATTTATTTAAAATGTATAAAAATACTATTAAGTTAGACTATTCGATTACATCATTAATCTTATTTTTTACTATCAAATTAAAATTTTACACTACTAAATTTTAAAATCTAATTAATAATCGAGAATTTTGGAAGAGGAAGAGAAAGATCATCGGTTTAAAATTATTCATATATTTTTTCCTAATCCAATTAGTTCAAATGGTTTAAAATTATTCATATATTTTTTCCTAATCCAATTAGTTCAAATATAAAAAATTGGATTGGGTTGGTACACTTGACTCCATGTGATATTTTAAAAACAATATTATTAAAAACTTCAACAAATAATATTTAATTTAAAATTATTAATAAAAATATATTTAAATATATAAACTTAATTTAATTGATATTAATTGTTATTGTAAAAGTTTTGTACTTGTGCATCGAATCACATCATATCAAATGAATAATCATGTGAAGCTGATATAGCAAAGTTATATAAAAACCGAAATAGTTAAATAAACAAAAAATAAGAAGAAGAAAATGAAATGGGTCGGCCTCTCTTTCATAAATGGTACTCCCACATTCCACAATAATTGACATGTTTGCAAAAAAATTATAAATACTTCCAATTTTTAATATAATATCAATTACTATCTTCGAATTAAAATTACAGAAATTAATAAAGTTGATTGTGATATAATATTTATTGATAATTTATATTGTTTTATTAGTTTATTTTTTAAGAAATAATTAGTTTACAATTTTATTATATATTATAAAAAATTATGTAACATAATTAAGAGTAAATTAATAAAGAAATAATTAATTCAATTGAAAAAGTGAAATAAATCTCATAATAAAGAACAAAGAAATTTTTTTAAAAAAAATCTTATATTTAAACACAGATGAAATGTAATTTTTCAATTGTATTATCTAATTATTATTACATGCATAACTCTCTGTTCAATATGTTTTACTTGTAGTATCTATTGATGACAATTATAAATACTAAATAGAACAATAATTAACAAGAATAATCTAATAAAAAAATTTATATCTCTTTTATTTATAATATACAAGATGGTCAAATAGATCAAATTATAGGAAGAAGGGAAGTATTATATATAAACCAATGGGCCTACATTCATAGGATTGCCAACTTTAAGAATAAGGACAACCAGTTTTAGACAAAATATTCAATATTTATTTAATTTTTTGATAAGCAAGATTCCATATTTTTGTTTTTTACATAAACAAAGCACAAGTGTGAGCGTTGCTCAGTCGTCCCTCATTGTATCCCTAACCAAGTTATAGAGACAAGAACCAAACCAAAACCAAATCATAATTACATGGAGTACATAAAATAGCAACCATTTATCTGTTTTTCACAACACTCACAAGATTTTCTGTCCTTTTTCATTTTTCCGTAGTTACAAAAATCGGATATTTTTCTATTATATATTCTTAAAAAAAATCAATATACAATATTTTGAAACTTATATATAAATATCATAAGGTGCGATCACATAAAGTAAATCTTTTCTTTCTTTAGAAAATCGCATAATAGGGACAATATTTTAACAACTCCTATTTTGCAACATATTATAAATAAATTAATATTTCATTCTATTTTATAACCGACTCCCTTTTATTTTTTTCTCCTATTTTGCCACTTGAAACCCTCTCCTATTTGGTAAATTAACAACTCCCTCCTAATTTACAAGTCGATTATCTTTTATTTTACTATAAATTTTATTTATTAAAATATATATATATGATTATTTAAACAATGTAACACGTTTGTAAGATGAAGTTGTTAAAAAATTATAATGTATTATTTTTTTTTAACACATCTATCTAACCATATTAATTTAATGTATTTTTTTATTTAATATACTTTATTTATTTTTATTAATATAATATAATTTTTTATTTATTAAGGCAACATTGTGCCCAAAGTTTGTGACGTTAGAAGATTTTCTCTTGTTTATCTCTCCCAACCAACCCTGTTTCATTGTTGAAGTATTTATGAGTAGCACTGGCACTCGTTACAATACAACAAAAAAACATACCCAAAAATCACACATAACAACTCCAAACTCCTCCACCTTCCACCATAGCATTAGTAATGGCCACCACACCTTATCCACAACCACCTTCACGTGCCTTTCTAAACACAATACAAGAAATCACCAAAATCTATACTTCACTACCACCTAGACCTTCCATACAAGAAATAGAAGCTGCCACGTCAACACTTGATACTCTTAACAACGTGGAACAAACCAAACTCCAAGAAATTTCAACTCAAAAACCACCCCATGATGTTCCTCATGACCTTTTCTCTGTTCTTCAACAACTCAAGAACACCATGGTACTCTTTCAAACTCATCAACAGAGGAAAGAAGCACTTCACCTTCTTCAACTTGAAAACATGTTTCAAACCTTCGGTGATCTCATTCTTAAAGCTTCTCAATTTGTTTCTCCTGCTGAGGATATGCACAAAAAGAAACTTCCAACTTTAACAGAAGATGTGGTTAGCTATGAAAAGGAGGAAGAGGAAGAACCACAAAAGAGTGATTTTGTTGGTGAAAAGGATTCCTTAGTGCACAAGCCATTTTTGCCAACAGGTTAGTTCCAATCAAGTTTATTAATATCATGGATTTGGTTAAGATTAGATGTAAAAAATTCATAATTAATTATGCATGTTTATACTTTATATTTATTTTTTCACTTATGTTATAAAAAAGGAGAAGGAAAAATAAAGGATACCTATGATGTTTCATTTATTATTTGATTTGACTTCAATTTTGTAGGAGATGGAAGCACTGAGAAATTGAGTCTGATGAAAGTGGCTACTGTAATTGAAAATTGTGCAAACAATAAAACCACAATCCTTGAACTTAGAGGGAAATTAGTGGATCAAATGGAATGGTTACCTCTATCAATTGGAAAGTTATATGATGTCACTCAAATAGACCTATCTGAAAACAGAATCATGGCTCTTCCAACAACAATTGGAGGTCTAAAAGCTTTAACAAAGCTTGATCTTCATTCAAACCAACTCATAAACCTTCCAAACTCATTTGGTGAATTAATTAACCTTATTGAACTTGACCTTCATGCCAATAGATTAAGATCACTTCCTTCCACTTTTGGAAACTTGACAAATCTCATTGATCTTGACTTGAGTACTAATGATTTCACACAATTACCTGAGACAATTGGAAGTTTAAGTAGTTTAAAGAGATTAAATGTTGAGACCAATGAGCTTGAGGAACTACCTTTTACAATTGGAAATTGTTCTTCACTAAGTGTGCTTAAGCTTAATTTCAATCAGCTTAAAGCACTTCCTGAGGCAATTGGGCAACTTGAATGTTTGGAGATTCTTACTTTGCACTATAATAGAATCAAGAGGTTGCCTACAACAATTGGTGGTCTAAGTAATTTGAAGGAACTTGATGTTAGTTTTAACGAACTTGAATTTGTACCGGAAAACTTGTGTTTCGCTGTTAGTTTGAAGAAACTAAACTTGGGAAAGAACTTTGCTGACTTAAGAGCCTTGCCACGATCAATCGGAAATCTTGAAATGCTTGAGGAGTTGGATATAAGTGATGATCAAATAAAAGCTTTGCCAGAGTCTTTTAGATTTTTGTCGAAGTTGAGAGTTTTTTGCGCTGATGAGACTCCTCTTGAGATACCGCCAAAAGAAGTTGTTAAGTTGGGTGCTCAGGTAAATGAAAACATTTTGTTTGAGGTAAAACATAATCAATAAAAATAAATGTATTTGGTCTAAAATTTAAACTAAATACATTAATTTTTGTCGAACCATCTTTTTTTTATATATATAAGACCAAAGGCAGTAACAACTTTGTTTGTTTTGTTTCTATTATTTCAATGGTTTGATTTAATCAAATTTTAACAGGAAGTTGTGAAGTATATGGCTGATTATGTCATCAATAGGGATGCAAAGCTTTTGCCGTTAAAGAAGAAAAAGAAGGGATTTTGGGTGTGGTTTTGTTCCATATTTTGCACTCAACATAAATGATGTTTCAACAAAACCATGTTGTTAATTCATGTTTCCTTAAATTATATTTCATCTATTGCATATGTTTGGAACACCTTGATGTTCATTGGAAATTGTTATCTCTAGGCAAGTTTTGGGTTTGCCTTGTAAATGAGTGATTGTAACATTTGATTTTATGTTAATTATGTGCATATAATATTAGTGTTTCTAACTTTGATTTTCTGTTGCTCTTGTCATTTGCAAATAAAATGATTATAGGAATGATATTGTATTTTGCCGATTTTATCGTGTATGATATGTTTAGTTAATCTTTTTTTAAACGAAGTGACAAATGCCACTTAAAATTTATATACAACTTTATAAATTCATTTTGATAATAAAAATTGTTTTATACCACGTAATGATGCAATTTTGTATTTGTTTTTCTCTTTTTAAAGTCACGTCAATAGTTGTATTTATTTTTTTTAGTGTTGATGTACAATGTCAAATTTTTAATGTTCAAATAATACTGCGATTTTTACCCTACCAACTAAAACCTATACTTGTTTGTTAGAAAACGTAAGCATGCATGTCTAATTTTCAACTCGATGAATTAAATTAAAGGATAAACAAATAGAGAGAAAACGTGTTTTTAAAATAAAAATTAGTAATCAGAATCAGAAACTAGTCATAGTTGACAAATGGAAATTGAGAAGTAACTTGTTAAACCTTAATCCAATCTCATTTGGATCAAACCAAACACGTCAGCATCGAAGGACTCAACATCCTTATTTCATATTTTATGAAATGGATGAAATAACAAAAATTTCATTTTAATTAATAGTTAATGATAATAAAATAATGTCTCCTTACTTTCAAATAATCAATGGTTGATATATAGATTGGAGAAAAGACAAAGAAGCATTTATAAAAGGAAGAAAGTGTTGTTGTTGTGTTGTAAAACGTTGAGCTTAAACTATGTAATTATCGTGTCAGCGTAGAAAAAGTCTTGGGCCTGTAGGACAACTCTCAAGAATGTTCTTGTGGAATCATTTATTCGACTGGAAGCATAGTGAACATCATTAAATCAACAAATTAAGGCATTAATATTTTATGGATGCCATTGATGCACAGAATAGAAATTTGATAAGTTATAAATTTGGATAACAATATATATATTTCTTTTAACGTTAAATAATGATATGATACCATAATAAAATGATAAATTTTATCATATTATACATGTAATACACATATAATAACAAATAAGATAATATTATCGTACTATATTGTATTTTTAATACATACTTCAACATATCATGATATAATATCATATTTTCGTATGGGTAATGATGCGAGTTTGGTCTCGTAAATGTTACGGTTGGTTGGTGACCACCGCAACATAAAAGAGGATGATGCATGTAGTTTCTTAAGTCAACTGGATTTTCCATGGTTAATAGTGAGAAGATGAATAATTTGAATCTCTTTTTGTCAAGAGTTTTTCATTGGTCCATCTATTCAACAAGGATCGTTGCTTGAACTAAGATCATATGATTTTGTGTTTCTTTTTTTGAAAAAGTGTAAATATCGTAAACAAACATAAAAGAAAATAAAAAGGAATCTTTAATATTTTTTTATTACGATTTTAAAATATAAAATATACAATTTTTAATTTTTTTATATTTATACTCATAACAAATGTCCTGACAATATTTGTTAGCATTTATTTTATTTTATTTAATCATACTAACAAATGTCTTCAGAACATTTGTTAAAAAATTAATAAAGAAGATAAAAGTAAAATTTTAAATGAAAAATATCAAAATTTAAAATTTTAAAAGAGTTGAATACATTACTCTTAAGATAAAATTACTACTTTTATTGTTTTAAGAGGGACCTCAATGATGCTTGTTAGTTTATATATATATTAAAAAATTTAATCACATTAAAGGTAAAAAAACTACACACTTGACTATTTTTTTATTCACACGTAACTATTTGTTATCATTGTGATGTACTCCTATTTTCCCTATTCTTCTCCTTCCATTACAGAAAATCAGTCCTAATGTTGATTCTACTTCTCTCTCAAACTTGCAATCTCAATCTCCATCTCTATCACTTTTAGTATTGGATTTGTGATAAGGATCTCAAGAGCATGAAGATGATCCATATTTTTAATAAATTAGGATGAACTTTATTTATTTTCATTTGGTTTGTAATAATTATTAGTTTGCTTTAATTTGGAATTCTAATATTTTTAATATAGACTTAGTTGATGTTATATGTAAGTGAATATACTTTGCTTCCTTACATTTAGTTTATTTTTATAAAAAAAAAAATGATGTAAGCCCAATTTGGGCCTAGAGAATGGTGTCACTTATGACCCATTTAGGTTTAGAGATAATTTTACTATAACTATGATTTTGTAACCTCAATGAAGGGGGATTATTTTGGAATGAATTAAAAATTTCTCTAATGAGAATTGTGAGTGAGTTAGGTCTCCTCTTTGAGTTCTTGGATTAGAACTTGTTTGAGTCTTATCAATGGCTTCCTTACCATTGTGGCGATTCTTCATTGGCTTATCAATCATCCTTGATTGTGGCGCCTTCTTCATCTTCTCAACCTAATCCATATTTTGTTTCTTTATAATTTTCGGTTTCCTTTACATCAAACCCTAATTCACAAATTGTGCCAATTTTCGTGTTCAATAACCTGCAATCATATCTCGAGTTCTACAAACTTGTTTTCGGTGATTCAACAGCCTAACTTGCGTTTCGGAACGTCATCTTTCATCTCGTTTTGGAATCAGCCGATTCGGAGTTTCCTAGCTCTGTTTATCGCAATCTCCAGCAATACGCGGTTTTGGATCCAATTTGTAAGTTTCCAACCTAGAACGATCTTAAAGTGACTCATTACAAATAGGATCATATCATTTGGTATCAGAGCTTGTCTCTAGGTTTGGAATTGAGTAAAATTTTGTTTATGCATTTTTTTGGTGAAACATAAATTGCTAGTTGTGTTGGTTTTATTTGAATTGCTATCATTACTTAATTTTTGTGTTGCTGCAAATTAAAAAAAAA
>JBBPBQ010000002.1:12155625-12183173 GCA_037974755.1 Cicer yamashitae
AAAAAAAAAAAAAAAAAAAAAAATTGTGTTGTTAAAATTATTGCATACTACCTGTTTGACAAAATTCCTAAGTATGTCATAACCTCAATATATTCGAGATTTTGTATTGGATCCGGAGTATGTGAAATATCTATACGAAAATGGATATGCAAAACAAGCAAGAAAAGTAGAGAAGCTAGCCTTGAGAGAGAAAGAGAAAATCAAAGAAAAGAAATAAGAGGAGAAATATTTGAGAGACAAAGGGCAAAAAATTGACTCCAACTATTTGTCTAATTTTAATAATTCTCTATTGCAAGTGTTTGAAAAAGTGTCTCCAAATGAAGAATGTCATCAATATATTGAAATTGAAAGTAAAGAGAAAGTTGATGGTAAAATTGAAGGTCTCTTTAAACAAGAAAGTGAGGTAAATGAAGCAATGTTAGTGTTTGAAGATGATTATTCAAAGGTTCCTCAAAAGGATGCTTACAAGGAAATTATTGAGTCGCCATTTTTTTGTGATGAAGAGAATGTTCAAGAAACTCAACTTGCTTTGAAGCCTTTGCAAATACAAAGTAACATATTGTTTGCCACAAATTTCAATCCAAAGAAGGTAAATTTGGCTATGAATGACAACTTCAAAAGGTATAACTTTATTACCATCTTTAGAATTTCTTACCTTTACCATAAATGTACTAAGATGTTAATTGTTCAAGATGAAAATGTGATTCACCGACTTATCACATTTGGCGACTTTTCCAAATTTTCATTTGACCCCGGTGGATATGATGAGTTTGTGGTTTGATTGGATTATATCTTCATGTACGATATAATGGAGCTTAAATTCGAGGTCGAATTTCTTCAAGAAGGAGAGAATGATAAGGATCTCAAGAGCATGAAGATGATCCATATTTTTAATAAATTAGGATGAACTTTATTTATTTTCATTTGGTTTGTAATAATTATTAGTTTGCTTTAATTTGGAATTCTAATATTTTTAATATAGACTTAGTTGATGTTATATGTAAGTGAATATACTTTGCTTCCTTACATTTAGTTTATTTTTATAAAAAAAAAAATGATGTAAGCCCAATTTGGGCCTAGAGAATGGTGTCACTTATGACCCATTTAGGTTTAGAGATAATTTTACTATAACTATGATTTTGTAACCTCAATGAGGGGATTTTTTTTGGATGAATTAAAATTTCTCTAATGAGAATTGTGAGTGAGTTAGGTCTCCTCTTTAAGTTCTTGGATTAGAACTTGTTTGAGTCTTATCAATGGCTTCCTTACCATTGTGGCGATTCTTCATTGGCTTATCAATCATCCTTGATTGTGGCGCCTTCTTCATCTTCTCAACCTAATCCATATTTTGTTTCTTTATAATTTTCGGTTTCCTTTACATCAAACCCTAATTCACAAATTGTGCCAATTTTCGTGTTCAATAACCTGCAATCATATCTCGAGTTCTACAAACTTGTTTTCGGCGATTCAACATCCTAACTTTGCTTCCTTACATTTAGTTTATTTTTATAAAAAAAAAAATGATGTAAGCCCAATTTGGGCCTAGAGAATGGTGTCACTTATGACCCATTTAGGTTTAGAGATAATTTTACTATAACTATGATTTTGTAACCTCAATGAAGAAAATTTTTTTTTGGATGAATTAAAATTTCTCTAATGAGAATTGTGAGTGAGTTAGGTCTCCTCTTTGAGTTCTTGGATTAGAACTTGTTTGAGTCTTATCAATGGCTTCCTTACCATTGTGGCGATTCTTCATTGGCTTATCAATCATCCTTGATTGTGGCGCCTTCTTCATCTTCTCAACCTAATCCATATTTTGTTTCTTTATAATTTTCGGTTTCCTTTACATCAAACCCTAATACACATATTGTGCCAATTTTCGTGTTCAATAACCTGCAATCATATCTCGAGTTCTACAAACTTGTTTTCGGCGATTCAACATCCTAACTTGCGTTTCGGAACGTCATCTTTCACCTCGTTTTGGAATCGGCCGATTCGGAGTTTCGTAGCTCTGTTTATTGCGTTCTCCAGCAATACGCGGTTTTGGATCCAATTTGTAAGTTTCCAACCTAGAACGATCCTTATAGTGATTCATGAGAAATAGGATCATATCATTTGGTATCAGAGCTTGTCTCTAGGTTTGGAATTGAGTAAAAAAAAATTTATGCATTTTTTTGGTAAACATAAATTGCTAGTTGTGTTGCTTTGTTTGAATTGCTATCATTATTTAATTTGTGTGTTGCTGCAAATTAAAAAAAAAAAAAAAAAAATTGTGTTGTTAAAATTATTGCACACTACCTGTTTGACAAAATTCCTAAGTATGTCATATCCTCAATATATTCGAGATTTTGTATTGGATCCGGAGTATGTGAAATATCTATACGAAAATGGATATGCAAAACAGGCAAGAAAAGTAGAGAAGCTAGCCTTGAGAGAGAAAGAGAAAATCAAAGAAAAGAAAGAAGAAGAGGAGAAATATTTGAGAGACAAAGGGCGAGAAATTGACTCCAACTATTTGTCTAATTTTAATAATTCTCAATTGCAAGTGTTTGAAGAAGTGTCTCCAAATGAGGAATGTCATCAATATATTGAAATTGAAAGTAAAGAGAAAGATGATGGTAAAATTGAAGGTCTCTTTAAACAAGAGAGTGAGGTGAATGAAGCAATGTTAGTGTTTGAAGATGATTATTCAAAGGTTCCTCAAAAGGATGCTTACAAGGAAATTATTGAGTCACCAATTTTTTGTAATGAAGAGAATGTTCAAGAAACTCAACTTGCTTTGAAGCCTTTGCAAATACAAAGTAACATATTATTTGCCACAAATTTCAATCCAAAGAAGGTAAATTTGGCTATGAATGGCAATTTCAAAAGGTATAACTTTATTACCATCTTTGGAATTTCTTACCTTTACCATAAATGTACTAAGATGTTAATTGTTCAAGATGAAAATGTGATTCACCGACTTATCACATTTGGTGACTTTCCCAAATTTACATTTGACCCCGGTGGATATGATGAGCTTGTGGTTTGATTGGATTATATCTTCATGTACGATATAATGGAGCTTAAATTCGAGGTCGAATTTCTTCAAGAAGGAGAGAATGATAAGGATCTCAAGAGCATGAAGATGATCCATATTTTTAATAAATTAGGATGAACTTTATTTATTTTCATTTGGTTTGTAATAATTATTAGTTTGCTTTAATTTGGAATTCTAATATTTTTAATATAGACTTAGTTGATGTTATATGTAAGTGAATATACTTTGCTTCCTTACATTTAGTTTATTTTTATAAAAAAAAAAATGATGTAAGCCCAATTTGGGCCTAGAGAATGGTGTCACTTATGACCCATTTAGGTTTAGAGATAATTTTACTATAACTATGATTTTGTAACCTCAATGAAGGGGAATTTTTGGAATGAATTAAAAATTTCTCTAATGAGATTTGTGAGTGAGTTAGGTCTCCTCTTTGAGTTCTTGGATTAGAACTTGTTTGAGTCTTATCAATGGCTTCCTTACCATTGTGGCGATTCTTCATTGGCTTATCAATCATCCTTGATTGTGGCGCCTTCTTCATCTTCTCAACCTAATCCATATTTTGTTTCTTTATAATTTTGAGTTTTCTTTACATCAAACTCAAATACACAAATTGTGCCAATTTTCGTGTTCAATAACCTGCAATCATATCTCGAGTTCTACACACTTGTTTTCGGCGATTCAACATCCTAACTTGCGTTTCAGAACGTCATCTTTCACCTCGTTTTGGAATCGGCCGATTCTGAGTTTCGCAGCTCCGTTTATTGCGTTATCCAGCAATACGCGATTTCTGATTCAATCTGTAAGTTTCCAACCTAGAACGATCTTAAAGTGACTCATTACAAATAGGATCATATCATTTGGTATCAGAGCTTGTCTCTAGGTTTGGAATTGAGTAAAATTTTGTTTATGCATTTTTTTGGTGAAACATAAATTGCTAGTTGTGTTGGTTTTATTTGAATTGCTATCATTACTTAATTTTTGTGTTGCTGCAAATTAAAAAAAAAAATTGTGTTGTTAAAATTATTGCATACTACCTGTTTGACAAAATTCCTAAGTATGTCATATCCTCAATATATTCGAGATTTTGTATTGGATCCGGAGTATGTGAAATATCTATACGAAAATGGATATGCAAAACAAGCAAGAAAAGTACAGAAGCTAGCCTTGAGAGAGAAAGAGAAAATCAAAGAAAATAAAGAAGAAGAGGAGAAATATTTGAGAGACAAAGGGCAAAAAATTGACTCCAACTATTTGTCTAATTTTAATAATTCTCTATTGCAAGTGTTTGAAGAAGTGTCTCCAAATGAAGAATGTCATCAATATATTGAAATTGAAAGTAAAGAGAAAGATGATGGTAAAATTGAAGGTCTCTTTAAACAAGAAAGTGAGGTAAATGAAGCAATGTTAGTGTTTGAAGATGATTATTCAAAGGTTCCTCAAAAGGATGCTTACAAGGAAATTATTGAGTCACCATTTTTTTGTGATGAAGAGAATGTTCAAGAAACTCAACTTGCTTTGAAGCCTTTGCAAATACAAAGTAACATATTGTTTGCCACAAATTTCAATCCAAAGAAGGTAAATTTGGCTATGAATGACAACTTCAAAAGGTATAACTTTATTACCATCTTTAGAATTTCTTACCTTTACCATAAATGTACTAAGATGTTAATTGTTCAAGATGAAAATGTGATTCACCGACTTATCACATTTGGTGACTTTTCCAAATTTCCATTTGACCCCGGTGGATATGATGAGCTTGTGGTTTGATTGGATTATTTCTTCATGTATGGTATAATGGAGCTTAAATTCGAGGTCGAATTTCTTCAAGAAGGAGAGAATGATAAGGATCTCAAGAGCATGAAGATGATCCATATTTTTAATAAATTAGGATGAACTTTATTTATTTTCATTTGGTTTGTAATAATTATTAGTTTGCTTTAATTTGGAATTCTAATATTTTTAATATAGACTTAGTTGATGTTATATGTAAGTGAATATACTTTGCTTCCTTACATTTAGTTTATTTTTATAAAAAAAAAAATGATGTAAGCCCAATTTGGGCCTAGAGAATGGTGTCACTTATGACCCATTTAGGTTTAGAGATAATTTTACTATAACTATGATTTTGTAACCTCAATGAAGGGGGATTATTTTGGAATGAATTAAAAATTTCTCTAATGAGAATTGTGAGTGAGTTAGGTCTCCTCTTTGAGTTCTTGGATTAGAACTTGTTTGAGTCTTATCAATGGCTTCCTTACCATTGTGGCGATTCTTCATTGGCTTATCAATCATCCTTGATTGTGGCGCCTTCTTCATCTTCTCAACCTAATCCATATTTTGTTTCTTTATAATTTTCGGTTTCCTTTACATCAAACCCTAATTCACAAATTGTGCCAATTTTCGTGTTCAATAACCTGCAATCATATCTCGAGTTCTACAAACTTGTTTTCGGTGATTCAACAGCCTAACTTGCGTTTCGGAACGTCATCTTTCATCTCGTTTTGGAATCGGCCGATTCGGAGTTTCCTAGCTCTGTTTATCGCAATCTCCAGCAATACGCGGTTTTGGATCCAATTTGTAAGTTTCCAACCTAGAACGATCCTTATAGTGATTCATGAGAAATAGGATCATATCAGTTTTTAACCAATCTTGTGCATCCAATAAGTGATTTTGTGTCATTGGTTGAACATTTAGGTCATTTTCGTCCTCCCTAGGGTTATTCTTATAGTATTAGGGTTTGAAACCAATCTAGTGCATCCAATAAGTAATATTGTGTCATTGGTTGAACATTTAGGTCATTTTCGTCCTCCCTAGTCTTATTCTCATCCAATTAGGGTTTTTGATAAGGATCTCAAGAGCATGAAGATGATCCATATTTTTAATAAATTAGGATGAACTTTATTTATTTTCATTTGGTTTGTAATAATTATTAGTTTGCTTTAATTTGGAATTCTAATATTTTTAATATAGACTTAGTTGATGTTATATGTAAGTGAATATACTTTGCTTCCTTACATTTAGTTTATTTTTATAAAAAAAATGATGTAAGCTCAATTTGGGCCTAGAGAATGGTGTCACTTATGACCCATTTAGGTTTAGAGATAATTTTACTATAACTATGACTTTGTAACCTCAATGAAGGGGATTATTTTGGAATGAATTAAAAATTTCTCTAATGAGAATTGTGAGTGAGTTAGGTCTCCTCTTTGAGTTCTTGGATTAGAACTTGTTTGAGTCTTATCAATGGCTTCCTTACCATTGTGGCGATTCTTCATTGGCTTATCAATCATCCTTGATTGTGGCGCCTTCTTCATCTTCTCAACCTAATCCATATTTTGTTTCTTTATAATTTTCGGTTTCCTTTACATCAAACCCTAATTCACAAATTGTGCCAATTTTCGTGTTCAATAACCTGCAATCATATCTCGAGTTCTACAAACTTGTTTTCGGTGATTCAACAGCCTAACTTGCGTTTCGGAACGTCATCTTTCATCTCGTTTTGGAATCGGCCGATTCGGAGTTTCCTAGCTCTGTTTATCGCAATCTCCAGCAATACGCGGTTTTGGATCCAATTTGTAAGTTTCCAACCTAGAACGATCCTTATAGTGATTCATGAGAAATAGGATCATATCATTTGGTATCAGAGCTTGTCTCTAGGTTTGGAATTGAGTAAAATTTTGTTTATGCATTTTTTTGGTGAAACATAAATTGCTAGTTGTGTTGGTTTTATTTGAATTGCTATCATTACTTAATTTTTGTGTTGCTGCAAATTAAAAAAAAAAAAAAATTGTGTTGTTAAAATTATTGCATACTACCTGTTTGACAAAATTCCTAAGTATGTCATATCCTCAATATATTCGAGATTTTGTATTGGATCCGGAGTATGTGAAATATCTATACGAAAATGGATATGCAAAACAAGCAAGAAAAGTAGAGAAGCTAGCCTTGAGAGAGAAAGAGAAAATCAAAGAAAAGAAAGAAGAGGAGAAATATTTGAGAGACAAAGGGCAAAAAATTGACTCCAACTATTTGTCTAATTTTAATAATTCTCTATTGCAAGTGTTTGAAAAAGTGTCTCCAAATGAAGAATGTCATCAATATATTGAAATTGAAAGTAAAGAGAAAGTTGATGGTAAAATTGAAGGTCTCTTTAAACAAGAAAGTGAGGTAAATGAAGCAATGTTAGTGTTTGAAGATGATTATTCAAAGGTTCCTCAAAAGGATGCTTACAAGGAAATTATTGAGTCACCATTTTTTTGTGATGAAGAGAATGTTCAAGAAACTCAACTTGCTTTGAAGCCTTTGCAAATACAAAGTAACATATTGTTTGCCACAAATTTCAATCCAAAGAAGGTAAATTTGGCTATGAATGACAACTTCAAAAGGTATAACTTTATTACCATCTTTAGAATTTCTTACCTTTACCATAAATGTACTAAGATGTTAATTGTTCAAGATGAAAATGTGATTCACCGACTTATCACATTTGGTGACTTTTCCAAATTCCCATTTGACCCCGGTGGATATGATGAGCTTGTGGTTTGATTGGATTATTTCTTCATGTACGGTATAATGGAGCTTAAATTCGAGGTCGAATTTCTTCAAGAAGGAGAGAATGATAAGGATCTCAAGAGCATGAAGATGATCCATATTTTTAATAAATTAGGGTGAACTTTATTTATTTTCATTTGGTTTGTAATAGTTCCTAGTTTGCTTTAATTTGGAATTGTAATAGTTTTAATATAGATTTAGTTGATGTTATATGTAAGTGAAGATACTTTGCTTCCTTACATTTAGTTAATTTTTATTAAAAAAAAATATGATGTAAGCCTAATTTGGGCCTAATGAATGGTGTCACTTATGACCCATTTAGGTTTAGAGATAATTTTACTATAACTATGAATTTGTAACCTCATTGACGGGGATTTTTTTTGGAATGAATTAAAAATTTCTCTAATGAGAATTGTGAGTGAGTTAGGTCTCCTCTTTGAGTTCTTGGATTAGAACTTGTTTGAGTCTTATCAATGGCTTCCTTACCATTGTGGCGATTCTTCATTGGCTTATCAATCATCCTTGATTGTGGCGCCTTCTTCATCTTCTCAACCTAATCCATATTTTGTTTCTTTATAATTTTCGGTTTCCTTTACATCAAACCCTAATTCACAAATTGTGCCAATTTTCGTGTTCAATAACCTGCAATCATATCTCGAGTTCTACAAACTTGTTTTCGGTGATTCAACAGCCTAACTTGCGTTTCGGAACGTCATCTTTCATCTCGTTTTGGAATCGGCCGATTCGGAGTTTCCTAGCTCTGTTTATCGCAATCTCCAGCAATACGCGGTTTTGGATCCAATTTGTAAGTTTCCAACCTAGAACGATCTTAAAGTGACTCATTACAAATAGGATCATATCAATTTGAGTCTCAATCTAATATCCTTTTTCTTACCTAGTGTATTGTATTTTGTTCTTCTACCCTTTATTTTTCTTAATTTGTTTATCTTCATTGTATTTCGTTTCCTTGTTGCTCTTTCTTTTTATTTAACAATATTGTTTGATTTATGGGTTTTGGGAAAAAAAAAGTAGTGAGCTTGGAGGGTTTAGATTTTGTAACTTCTTGTTTTGGATTTACATTCACAAAAATCCTCCGAACAAACCATCAACCGAATAAACCATTATCCGATTAAATTACGATTACGATTTATGGAGTGAGAGATACAAATTACGATTTTTTTATATTGATATATTTGATCCGAAACTGATCGATTGTCCACCTTTATTTATATGTATTAGGTGGTTGAATTGATGAATTAAAAATTATCGAAGAAATTTTAAGAAAGAAGTTTCGAATATATTTAAATTCAAAAAATTAACGTAAACAATCATTAAAAAAATATACAAAATAAATTAAATAAATCATGAAAAAATTTAAATTAAAAAAATCCATTGAATATTGTTTGCACCTGTTTTTTTATTAATAAAATAAATTAGATATGGAAAACACTCTTTTTAAAGTTAAAAAAATACCACTGACCTTGATGAGAATTTATAATGAAATTTATATATAATTTATTGATTAAAAAATATTTAAAATATTTATTACTAAAATAATATTTTAAAACTTAAACTATTTGTGTCACTTTCATTGTTTCGATGTGATATGAAACATTGAGAGCCAGCCACTATAAAAATTAAATAAGAAGTTTTGTCAAATAAAATAAATAAGAAGTCAAAATAATTTTTTTAAAAAAAACTCAATTTGTTTTTTCTGACTACAGAAAAATAATATTTATTTGGATATCATTTTTATTTCCTTAGGATGCCGATCAATTATTAGTTAAAATTTAGTCAAGTGTATTTTTTTTTACTCAATTTAGTCATATGTCTAAGTGCCATAATATATTATATATATATATATATATATATATATATATATATATATATATCGGCACAACTTTATTTTATTTATATTTTGATTAAGTAATACATCAAAAATAAATAAATATTTTGGTTGAATAAAATAAAAGATTAAATAATTAGAGTTGAGTCTAGCGAAATAGATTAGACTTTCACAATATAGTGAATTCAAATTCGAATCACTGTTAACAAAAATAAATATTATTTATTAATTATTAAAATATTTTAGGGATATTTTAAAAAGTTGCAGTTTCCATTCAGACCAATTTAAAAAACTGCAAACCATTTCAAAACAATTAAAATCATTTGATTTTTTTTCTACTATATTTTGAGATTAAATATGATGTATTGTCACTATAAAATTATTTTGTATTGACAACCAATTACATGTTAATAGTACAATAAATTAAAATCTGAAAAGGAAAATTACACATATATTTTTTGAATTGGCATATTTATAATGAGTTGTTAGTGTAAAATAACATTATATTGATAATACATTACTTTTAATTTCACGGCTAAGTGAAATTCCTTATTACACGGCTAAGTGCACTTTGTTTCAATTGAGGGGAATACAACTAAGTTGGATTTAGTTAGCTTATATAAAAAAAGTTGGATTTAATTAGACCTAATTTAGTTTACCCCCAATTCAATTGCAGGTTGTATTCAGCTACTACTTTGAATATTTTGAGTGTAAACAATTTTATATATGGTCTAAATGAGTGAGATTATTTAGTATCAAATAATTTTTTTAAAGAAACACAAGAATAATTAGTTCTTAATTTATTAAAGGTTGGTCAAAAAGTCATTTTCATTCTTAATAAAAAATAAGAGAGTATGAGTGAAATTATTTATTTATTTATATATAACTTATATAATTACTTTGTAATGCTGACTTTTAGTATGTTATACATGTTTGTGTTACTTCGCATAACAATATAAATATGGAGATATAGGTCTAAATATAAGAGTACAAAATCCAATTTTAATGGTGAGAACCTAAAAGGGGAACTAGTTTATGATATTGGGCCATATATAAGTGGGCTACTGATTCGGCCCATGAAAAAACAAAATAGGAAAATAAGAAGAAAGAAAAAATAACTGTATCTGAGATTGAGAAAGTTGAATAGTGTGATGGTCTCGTTCACATTCACATCACAACGCAACTTCATCTTTCTTCTTAGCTCTGCAACGTTAACCTAAGGTAACTAACTTTTTTTGTATCAACTTTTACTGTGCACCCATTTAGTGATTTAAATTTAAATATTCGTTTTTTCAGTTTATACGCTGATTCGAATCTCATATGTTTTGGTCATTATAATTAATATAGCACGCTCATTTATTGTATTGATAAAATTTCTGAATTCATCATAAGCTCATATTTTACACAGTTAAATGGTTCTTTACTCATCGTTTTTAAATTTTGATCATTTCAAAATGATTCCGTTAAGTTCAGCCGAGGTTTGCTTAAGTTTGTTCAGAAACTGAATGTGCGAGTAATGCTACAGCTATTTTTATTTGTTCTAAATCTTGATCAACTCCTGTTTTAACTTTCTAAGTGGGAATTCTTTGAAGTAATTAATGTGTTGTATTGTATCCTTTTGTGTTGATAATGTTCAGTGTTGTTGAATAGCAGCTATAGATACAGTGTTGCGGTATTTTATATAAAATCGTTATTGTTTTGCGATATGCGATTTAGCACAAAATGTTGGCAAATAGTGACTATAACGGCACTATAGCACTAACGCATAGTAGAATTGGATTAAACTGCTATTTTTCATGCGGGTGACAACACTGTATAATGATGTCAATATGGGGTGGTAAATGTGTGAAGTAAAGTAACATTGTGCAATGAATCATGATTTTTTTATACAGGGCACAGTTACGTTAGTTTCTTGAGTGGATGCTGGAATGGCTGCTGCATCTGGGATAACTGAGGAGGAAACACAAGTATCTTCCAGCAACAACATCTATCCGAGGTTGGATGTCTACGTGTGGGACATGGATGAGACCCTTATACTTCTCAACTCCTTGCTGAAATCATCATATGCCGAGGCTTTTAATGGTGTGAAGGATGTGCAGAAAGGCGTCGAGCTCGGGAAGATGTGGGAAAATCTCATTCTGCAATTGTCTGATGATCATTTCTTCTATGCACAAGTAAAATTTGGCTTTTTTGTCCAAATATTTTCCAGTTTTTAGTTGTGGAGAGTTAGTTTGGTGTGGGGTTTCTGTGCTGCAGATTGAAAATTACAATAAACCATTTCTTGATGTTCTGGCCAAATATGATGACGGAAAGGACCTATCTGATTATGACTTCAACCAAGATGAATTAGGTCCCCCACATGATGATGCCAACAAAAGAAAACTTGCATATAGGCATCGAATTATATCCCAAAAATACTTGCAGGTAAAACTTCTGGAGCACTATCAGTATATCTAAGGACAAATATTCAATGTCATTACTCTAAGTCTAAATAACATGGAATTTTATTTCTTGTTGAATTATTGAGTATTTATCAAAGCCTTTTAAAATTGATGTATTTATCTGTTACATTACTTTGCTTTGCATATTCTTGATGGATTGGTTTGGTAAACCATATTGTTTCGTTTAACGACCCTTGTTTAAAAACATAAGTTTCTACAACATGATATATATGGTTCTACCAGGTACAATGATTTTGGACCGAGTTCTCTTTCTACTTATTTGTTATATTGTTTCTACAATTCTACTCTCTAGAAAAACATAATTGTAATATATATGGCTGATAAGGATTTCAAAACAAGTTTTTTGAACATCGCCAGACTTTATTCATTGTCACAAACTTTACAGAGGTTAAAATGAAACTTACAAAACATGGTTTTTAGAATGTTATTTGTAGGCCTACTCAAAATGGCGGCTGACTCTCCTTTTTTTTCCTTCCTGTCATAACCTGTTCATTAAAAGCTTATGGATTGTATATGATATTATGTGATGCATTATGAATCTTTTCTAGTATGTATTTTAGATATAATAAAATAGTTTTGCAATTATTAGTTAGCGCTGTTTATGTAATTTTTCTGTCTGCCAAATCTTGTATATATTTCAATGGTGAAGTTATATTTTCTATATGTTGTCTTAGTATATTTTGCTGACTTGGATAAATACTAATAATTTTTTAATAAAGAATTTCAAATTCTGTTGCACCTCCCTTCATTTAACTTCTTGGAAAACAGGAAAGTGTTGACAATTCGTCAAGGCGTAGCAAGCTTAGGAAAATGGGTGCTTGATATAGAATTGATTGAGTACCCATATTGAAGATATATATAGTAAAGGCTATACAATTATATTAGCTACTGCTATAAATAAATATTTAAATTCTGGCGATAAGAGATCAATATTGCAAGTAAAAGTGGACAGAAGATGATGTGGATCCAAATGGATGCACAATACTGAATCTTGTGTTTAGTGTAATTTTTTTGAAAAATTAGCAAGAAAGTAGAGGAAAACCTAAGAAAATTCAACAATTAAGAAGAGAAAGAAAACATACAAATGGAATTAGATGAGAAGTGATAAGAACGATTGTCACATTCATGATGAATGATAAGATCTAGTGATGAACCGCTACAAGAGTAAGGATCTTGAAATGGTTCAAGCAAGAACCTTGAGAAGCAATACTAGTTCTCTCTTTTCAATCAATGATTGAAATTCTACTTTCATTCAAAACTCCTCAATTGAACTACAACAAAAGTGTTTATACAAAAGCATAATCACTAGTAAGGTTGGAATATGCATAGGCCGACAATGAAAAGTCCAATAGCAACACACTAGTAAACATGGAGCAATATACAATTCCAAAGTACAAAAATCTAAACTTAAAACTAAACATTATTACAATTAAAATTCACTAAAAAAAGAGTAAGGTAGTGTGAAATATCCTTGGGAATGATATTGGCGTCCAAATATAAAGAAATTTGTTCTTCAAGATTCTCCCTTAATTTCTTCACTCTAGCTCTTGTCATGGGACCACCAACCCCTTTGATATCCACTTGTTAACCCTTATAGCTTGTTCCTTGATCCTTATTAGAAGAATGCTTAAAAGTTTCAGCAAATCCTCATAATATACTATTAGACTACAGTTTTGAGATGATCTCACAAGCCTTAGTATATAGGTGAGAGATGGTAACTAATTTTCTAATGACTGAAGCTTGATGGACTTCATGAAGTAATAATCTAAGAGACTTAAAGAGTTATGGTGTAATCAGACAAGTTCACTTTATTTTCAAGGTTCTTCATCAGTAACTAAAGCTAAGGATAATCTTTGTATTCTCTCTCCTCGTTTCAGGGTTTACATAATATTTTAGATCACGAGACAATAAAAGTATGGGATGATTTGTATGATAAAACTGATGAATATACTGACAAATGGCTTTCATCAGGTATGTTTTGGCAATTGAATTATATTATCTTTTGTTGCATGACCTGTGGCTGTATTAGTTATATCTTTCTTATTTTATTTATTTTAGCACGGGCCTTTTTGAAAGAGTGTTCTGGTGGAAATAAAGACATGGTTTCTTCCATTGCTAATGCTAACCCAAGCACTGACTCAACTAATGCAAAGCATCAGCATGTAAATGTCTTAGTGACATCTGGATCGTTGATACCATCTCTTGTAAAATGTTTGCTCTTTCATCTGGACAGCTTAATATCACATGGAAATGGTGAGTAATTTGCTTCTATTCTGATTACTACAAATTCAATGTGACAAAATAGATTTATGACAAACACCATTTATCTTTTCAACTATTCAAAACTAGTAATAATCATGTTATAATGGAGTGAAGAGTTTGATTTAGGATGCTCTCCATTTTATTTCTCCATTTCTCCTCTCCATTACTATAGTTTTGAAGTGTTTTGGGATGTATTGAAAATATTTAGGCCCACCAAATGTCACATTAATATATTTATGTTCCCAAAACCATGGTAATGGAAGAAATGAAGAAGGTGAAAAATGGAGAGGATCCTAACTCAAAGAGTTCAGTCTTGAATATGAGTAAATGCTACTTGCCAATGAAAATAGGGTTAGGATCCTCTCGAGATGGAAAGGATCTCAACTTGTGAAAATGATGTATTATCTCATTTCAGTGTATAGCTCCTGGGATGTTGGGAAAATTCAATGTTTCCGATGGATCAAGGAGCGTTTCAACCATCCCAACGTTCGCTTTTGTGTAATTGGAGATGGATGGGAAGAGTGTGAAGCTGCAGAAATCATGAAATGGCCATTTGTTAAGATTGACCCACGGCCAGGCAAACTTCATAGGTTCCCTGGTCTCACATCCAAAACAGTTGGCCACTATTTTTCTGTGGTGTATGGAAAACCAAACAATGAGAATGATGAATCTTCATCTTAGCTAACCTTTTTCCCGGATCCTGTCTGTACCCAAAAGAGGGAAGAAAAAACCCGGCAACATGGCCAATATTGTTTTACCACGTGTATAAATTGCAGCGATGTGATGACTGGCACAACTTAGATGTTAACTGTTCTTGTTGGAGATCAGTTTGAACTATTTTTCTCTGATATCGGTGGATGATCATAAATTAAGATGTAGATGCTGGCGTTGAATGAATGTAGATAATTTACCACTTCTCATGTATATAAGAAGTTTCAAAATAATATCTATGAACCTTCTATAGGCCATCAGCTCATCATATGTTACTTTTATCACTCATTTGGCAGTAGGATTGTTGGAAGGCATACTAGGAGCCAAATAGAAATGGAAATTTGATCATCTGCAGTTTGAAAATAGAAACTGCACCTCTTGCAGTTATGGTTAGACGATTTAAATTATTTTGTATCAAGTTTGCTTTTAATAATATTTTTAACACATAACAAAAAGAGATTAAGGGATAAGCTATGTGAAGACAATAAACAATTTGCATAACTATTTTTTGGGAAACTATTTAAAAATGTATAATATGATATGACATTGTTGAGTTATGATTAGATGTGAGTGTAAAATAACTTTACATCAATAATAGTAGTGCTTGTTCTTTATAGAAAAAAAAATAGTGCATATTCTTTATAGAAAAAAAAATAGTGCATATTCTTTAACCGATAATAACAAAAAGAGTTTTATGGTTAAAATCTTCATTAGTTCTTTCTTTATTAAATTTTAGACAACGCTGATCCAAACAATTGTACCAAACTTCCAAAGGTCCTAAAGTTTACTGTACTATGGGCTCATCTGAATTTTGGATTCAGTAATATAGCATGCACCAGATACTAGGACAGTTTCTTTCCTACAATGTGTGTCAGAGAATTTCTTTTAGGCTCCTTCTACTGTGTCAATTGGACAAGTCTTGCACCATGCAAGACCTTTTTTAACTCTTAAATAAAAAAACTCCACCAAAATTAATGGTACAGTCTATACTATATTTTCCCTCTCTCTTCTCTGGTACTGTTATGATTTATCTCTGCATCTTTATCCTCTTTCCTCGGTCTCTGCTACACATCAAGCCTTTCATCTTCTAAATAAAACTTAACCAAAATTATGCTTTGGAAGGGGTTTATAATTATATGGTTTGATTGACTCGAGGTCTTGATGTTGTTTATTAAAAACAAATAATA
This sequence comes from Cicer yamashitae, assembly GCA_037974755.1. Lineage (NCBI taxonomy): Eukaryota > Viridiplantae > Streptophyta > Magnoliopsida > Fabales > Fabaceae > Cicer > Cicer yamashitae. Next base: position 12,171,685 of record JBBPBQ010000002.1, read on the forward strand.
GAAAATTACAGAAACTCCATGTTAAAACTAAAATTAGATGTCTATTGCAATTGCATCTCTTGATTATTCCTTAGCTTTTATTTTATTTTCTTTACTTATAAAAACATTATAACAATATATTTCCTCTGCAAGATGAATCGTTTATTTATTTATTTATTTATTTATTTATTTTATTTCAATCAACAATAACCTTTGTTTTTCATGTCAATGTCTTGAACTCTTTGTTGCACAATCATAGCAAATAGTTCAAATTCAAACTCGTAATCGCGCTCTGAAACAGAGATGCTTACAAGATCTGACCGTGAACATGGACTCTTGGTACTCGACCCCCTTCTTGTTTGAACGGGAAGTGAAGATGAGATGACAAGGGGTAGAAGAAATTTGTGGTTCCAGTGGGGTTGTTGGGGGTGAGCTATTATGGCACCAACTATGCTAAAATGGTGGGTCTTTGGTTGGAGCTACAATAGTTTTGGTTGGATCTGTAGCAGTGGTAGGGGAATTGTCATGGTGGTGACAGTATTTGGATGTTGGAGGAAAATATATGTTATAGATGATTCAACATAGCTATAGTGGGACAAACATAATCCCACAGTTAAAAAAAGTGAGGCCTAAACACCTTGTGCACCCTATAATTCACCTTTCTTTTATCCCATTTATTTCCTAAAAATCATCCTTTTGAATGTGTACATGACTGCAAAAAATATGTATTTTTGTTTGGAAATACACATATGGAAGTAAAAAAATTGTGTTTTCTTTGGGTGTATCAGGTCTTATCTCATCGTGAGACTCTTAACACTAAAATTTGAGTTAGACTCTACACAACTTTACAAAATTGACTTGTAAGGTGAAAGATGTCACTCTTTCTAAAGTCTTTTAGAGTTCTATCTATTTCCAATGTGTGATTTGGATTTTTCCCAATACACAGTTCACGTTCAACACTATTAAGTTTGATTAGTGTATATAAATAGTGGATGATCTGATCGATAGCTCTGATACTAAATTAGAATTTGGGTTAGACTTTACATAACCCCAACAAAACCGACTCTATATCATAAGTAAATCATAGAGTGCAAATACCAAACTCCATTGGAGTAATTACAGAGCAAACAAACTGAAAGAATGTATTATTGATTTAATTGAGTGTAATGTATTGTAATGCGTTGTTTATATACATGAATCTTTCGACTAAAAGTGTGCAACTAACATAATTTGTAACTGTCTAACTGCTAACTGAATTAGCTTCAGCTATATTTCCATACCCCCCTCAAGCTTAGGCAATTGGATATTCATAAGACCAAACTTTGTCTAATAATCTGTTGAAGCAGGCATGTTGAGGAGATTTGGTGAAAATATCTGCATTTTGCTCCAAGCTTGAAATTGGCAGCAGCTTCATAAGTCCATTTTGTAGTTTTTCTCTTACCACATGACAATCAATATCAAGATGCTTTGTTCTTTCATGAAAAACAGGATTTGCTACTATGTGTAATACACTATTAGTGTAACAAAACAACACTGGGATCTTGAAACACTACACTTTTAGATCTGTTGTGTAGGGTCAAACCCAAATTCTAAGACTTCATAAAGTAAACAATTATCTACATTTTTAGATACAATGTAAATGCCAAAAAACTATTTTTATTATTTCGATAAATTCATCTTCATTAATTAGTTTTTCATCTTATCTCCATGACAATTGTTTCAGTAAAGCAAAATGAACACACATTTGAAGAAATAAAAACAAAAAATGTTTTTACAAAATAAACGACACTCAAATTCTAAAGCTATGGCTGAAGTTTGTAAGTGACTTCACTCTCAAGTTGAAGTCAATAAACTTGGACATCGCATTCACAGAGCTGTAATCGATAAAACGTTTAGTATAAATATCCTGCTGTGATTTTCTGAGGTTATCATCAGCTTTCAATTTGCTGGACCTAAAAAAAAATGTAATTGTCAAAGGTAAGTCCTGTTTACATTTTGTATGTAATTTGATGCTGAATAACGAATGCTAAGTCCAATTTTCCCGCAGCACGCTCAGGTTCCCCACATCAATTAATAGTTTGTCTTTTTCCCTAACGATACATTATATAATTATATTCGTATGGTATTCATTTGACATTGGGATTAACTATTTATATGGTTCTGACAATAGATTTGCTACAAATCTATCATTTATTGTCCTTTACTTGTTTAAGACATACTAATTAATAGTGCACTGATTTGATTTAAGGATAAGATGAGTAGATATGGATCAACTTGGGCTAATCTTCCAAATAAACACTTTGTCTATTTGATCAACATACGGTTAAAGATAAATTAAATGGGATTTATTTGGACCTGCGAAACTGACTAAAAGATACATTTTCATTATCAACTTTGGCTTGGTACGGTTACACACCGACAAGGACACCTTTCTTTTGAAACTTCTTACAATAGATACTCTATTTGACAAATGGGTTATTACAAAATAAATGTGAAGTTAGTTTTTGTGGCTAATAATATAAATCTAAGATTTTTAATTTTATTTTCTTTCTGTAAATGTAATTGATTGTTAGAAATGCCAGGGGGGAATTACTTGATGAGTTGTATTAGTTTACGTTATTAACTTAGCATTAGTTAGATAGTTAGTTAAAACTAACTAATATTCTAATTAGTTTTAGTTGGTTGATTAATTAGTTGCACTAATTAGCTATTTTATATTAATGAGTTATTATTAGACCTCTGATATTATATTACGATTCTTGATTTAAGTCATTGATAAAGAAAAAATTGAAGAATGTTAGTAATTGAGAGAGTGAATTACATCAGGAGGTGCATGGACTTGTTTAGCCAAACTAATTAAATAAATAACTAATTAGTGTAAAATAACTAACTAATGCAACTAATTAACCAACCAACTAACTAAAACTAGCTAAAATATTAGTTAGTTAGTTAACAAACTAATTAATTAACTAATTAATACTAAGTATAACAATGTAAACTAACTAGATATCTAATAAGTTGTAATATTAGTATATTAATATAAAATGCACAGGATAAAGATAATTTAGAAGGAGGATTGATTATATGAGAAGATAGGATGTGAGATTAATATATGTGAATACATACGAGCCTTTTTTTTCTTTTTTTTGCAAAGGCAAAAGGAATTGAAGTACTTGTTTTGACTTGCTTCACTTATAAGTTATAAATGTGTGTTTTCTTAAGTAGTGTAAGTGTCTAGTTATAGACAAGTCTATTATTTGAATGTGTTGTTGAAATTCTTTCTATGTAAAAAAATAGGAAAAGGGAACATATCCACAATTCTAAAAGCAAATTTTGGGAGACCTTCTAAACAATTCAATATCCAATTTTCCATGTTTTTATAATGAGCGTATAATCGAAGTAAAAAACACGAGTAAAACTCACAAACAATGACAAGAAAAACTAAAGTTTGAAGAAAAATACATAAAATAAATAGAGAATATGATAGGAAAATAGAATTTTTTGTCGGCATATTAAAAACTCACGTTTCTCATAAGTATACATAATTTGGTCGATGACTTGAATTTTTTCGATACATCCATTCACTCATGTCTAGGGATGGCAATATAACCCGCACCCGCGGGTACCCACCCAAATCCGCTTGATTTGGGCGGGGAAAATCCGCTTTGATTGGGTGCGGGTGCGGATTTTCTCCGAAATTAAAATTCGAGTGCGGGGTGATGATATCCACCCCGCACCCGCACCCGAATCCGCCCCGCAAGTAATATTAATGTAATTTTTAAATTTTATATACATATACACATTGAATATACTTAATATTTTTTTATTTTATAATTGTCTAATAACAACTATTTTATTATATTATTTATAATATATATGATTTTTAAATTTATAATTATATATATATATATATATATATATATATATAAATGGGTGCGGGTGCGGGCGGGGAAACCCGAACCCCGTTGCGGGCGGGGATGGGTGTCTAAATTCTACACCCGCTATGAAACGGGGGCGGGTGCGGGTTTTTCCCGATTAGTCGGGTGCGGGGGTGGAGGAGGCAAAATCCGCCCCCGCCCCGCCCCGTTGCCATGCCTATTCATGTCCAATAGAATGCTATTCGATTGATATCATATTAGATTTTCTTTTTAACAGGACAAATAAATATATTAAAATAATCATCCAAATTATTACAAAGTGTGTGAAAAATAACTAAGTAAAGATACAAAGTTCAAACAAAGATTACACATGTGAAATTAACTAAAAGAATTAGATTATCTATTTTTAAGCAAGTTAATGGATTGCTCCATTGTTGAATAAAATCTTTAACTTTGATCCAAGATCACGATAACAGTTAAACGCGTTCCATAATTTGAACCACGGTCCCATCTTATTGTTTGAAAATATGATGATTGTGCTCTACTATTCTTTTCAAATAGTCCAAATGCAAGTTAGCCATATAATTTGAAATTTTTGTTAGCATTGACTAAACCTTCAAGTTGTTGAACATGAAAGATGACACAATTATGTAAAATACTTTGGGGTACTCTTAACCAAGCTACAATATGTAACCACACTCTACCAAAAAAATTAAGTCATAACTCACAAAATGCCGATATTGTGTGAATTTCTGATGGTATTTATCATCTCATCTATGGATAAATATAAATTTGATAGTTCAAATTATGTATGTAATCATAAATCTCACATTATATTCTAAGTAAGATCCGAAAGGATAAATTTTTTTTGTTTTTTTGTGAATGATCGTTAATTGAAAAGAAAGAAAATCTACTCTGGACCCAAAAAAGAACGGAAGAAAATAACATGTATTATAAAAAACTTGGTTCTAACGGTAATGCAAACTTTCATAAAAGACTCTCCATAAACATAGTAGTATTCACTGAAGATTCGATGAACAAAATTCTAACCTCAAAAAATTACAAACACAGCATACTCATAAAAAATCAAACTCAGCCCAAAATCTTTCAAACACATGCAATTTAATTTCAGTCAGCTTATCCCAAGAGCCAAGCAATTAAAGCAAGTGTTTTAAGTGTCAAAAAAAAATTTACTTTTAACAAAGAAAAAATGGTCTCCAAATTAAATGGTGTATGATATTATGAATTATGTTACAAATTTACACATAGTTATATGTTAGTTTAGTTGATAAAGTGCAAAACTTTAAGTTATTTGTCCATGGTCCAAATTTAGACTTTGACATTATTTTTATTATTTTTATGTTTTTTACAATTTAAAGGATATAATTAAAATAATCTTGATAGACAATTAAAAATTAAGTTTTATTCTATGTTCTAAAAATCATAAATATGATCTACATTAAATTTTATTTGTGAGGTCTCTTCATCTTACAATAATTAACCAATAAACTGAAGAAAAAAAACAATGTGTAACTAATAAATTTTTGATTTATTTTTTGAAGATCTACGATTTCTATATTATTTTGCATTTAATAGTTTCAATTTTATATATAAAATAAAATCTCATTTTTAAAAATCGATTTTAGATCTCCAAATTTATTAGGCCGACTTCAATTTCAACCTTCTTTACACTTTTAAATTTTTTGCATCACAATTTTAAATTTAATTCTATGTATTGAAAGCACACGTATTAAGTTCAATTTGCTTTTGTATTAATGGAAATTTAGTTAATTGAAAATTTAAATAATAGAAAATTAAGTATATTTTTTAATATCCATGAAAACAATTTTATTATATATAAAATAAATGGGCCAGCCCTAAAAGCTCGTAGCCCATATAGGATGAGCTTGAGTACCATTTTTACAGCCTACATTTGAGTTGGGTTTTTGACTCAGCTGGACAAAATCCTTTGGATTGGATAGCTCTAAAAATTGGTGTCTGTATGCAAAGTATAGAGCTGAATGATTGAAGAACACGTCTAGAACAATAATTAGAATATCCAGTTTGAATGCGGAGAAAATCCAACAAAAATACAGCTTTATGGTCCCCCTATGCTTCTAGCACATTTATCTCTGGACCTTTGTTTTAATTTTGTGTCTTTGTTATGTAGTCTAGTTCACAAAATTAAAGGCACTATCCATGCCCATGCGTCACAGAGACTTTATATTATTATAACTTTTCATTCTCTCGCTATCTTGACAATTCAATGTATACACTACACTACATATTTTTTTATTTAACACTTTTCTATATTGGAAAATTTCATTTTCTTTCGTTAAGTCAAATTTTTTGTAATATATACTCGTGACTTGTCACTTTTCATTTATTATATAATATAGTATCTACAAAAGTTGTATATATTACACCAATATTCTCTTAAGGATAAGAACACCAACTACATTTGTCCACAAAGCCAATGCACTAATTCGTACATTTGATTAGAAATTGAAAATCATAAAAAAACTTGAACAACAACATTAATTAATGGAGTCGAAGTATGGTAGCCCAAAAATTATGATCAACCTATATTAGAAGGCTAAAACAAATTTTAATTTGAGGTCTAATAAAGTCTGAAATATTATTTTGATAAAGTTATTAATTTTTTATTTATTTTTTAATAATACAAAATTATTTAATATTAAATTAATATAATCGATTTCATATAATATACTTTTTTTAATTGATAATACAGTTGATTGATTTAATATTTGTTGAAATAATATAAATTTTAGATAAAAATTTATTAGTTTTAGTTTTGAAAATATTAAAATAATTTTTTTTTATTAAATAAAAAAGAATTGGAGACCTTTTATTAAAAAAAATTATTATTTTTGAAAACTTAAAACAATTGTGAGTGGTTCTGATTTGTTTGTTGCCATTGAATTGTCATAATACAAATAGGCAGCCACATGGGGAAAAGAAAGGAAAAAGGTTAACTAAGTGGGGCATTGGGTCACTCAGATAAATCTAACTTGGTTTTGTTTGACCAATTAGAATTAGTGCGTTTCGCTTCTTGAAGGAGTTAAAATTGATTCTTATAAGAAAAAGTGATGTTTGTTTTTTATTGAGTATGAATTGATTTTGTCATATTTATTCTAATTTAGAGTTTGAGTTTGTAATTTTTAAATTATAATATAATTTTTATGTTAAAATTTATTATTCTACTAATTTTAAATTCGTTTTTTCGTGAATATATTTTTAAATTAAATTACTTTATATTAAATTCACTAACTAACTTAAATTTTACAAAAAAAAATCAAAATTAATTTTTAGAACCAAGCACATTTGATGATCATAAAAGTAATAAATGGTCAAGGTACAAAAAATTAGTGATTATATTGCATATTTTCAGTTTGATTTCTAGAAAATTAGTAATAAATGGTCAAGGTATAAAATCAGTTTGATAATATAATTGATTTTGTCATCAGAATTTATTCTAATTTAGAGTTTGTGTTTGTAATTTTTAAATTAAAATATAATTTTTATGTATAAAAGTAATAAATGGTGAAGGTACAAAAAAATTAGTGATTATATTGCATGTTTTGAGTTGAAGGTAATGTGACAGTTGACGCTGTTCAAAAAACAAAAAATGTGACACTCTTGAAATTAAGATTGCCAAAAAAGAGTATGCAGGACCACAAGCTTTAGTCATAGGTGGTGCTGGAGTTGTTAGTAGTGCGATTAACTATTTGCGGACGGTCCCGATTGGCTTGTAGTGTCAATGTCAACGTGGCTCATTGTGAACCATCTAATGTAACTCTGTTGAGAAAAGTGGAGTGTGTGTGTGGCTAACTCACGTGCTTGGCTGCTTGTTATTGTATTGCATAGAGGTTGGGCCGATAGGTTGGTGTGTTTAACTCATCATTTTGGCGTAATCATATAATGTGTTTTTAAACCAACCAATATTGTCTTGCACATGTTGGTAGTGAGATCGAAAATAGAATCATAAGCTTGTTTGGTGAAGTTGAAGTACTGAGTATTTAAAGAAAATAATATTTGTTTGGATCTAAGTTGAGTTTCTCACTGTTGCATCCCAATACAATTTTGGCGGTGGTTGTGGGAAGCTAGAAATTAGAGCTTCGAAATAACCGCACATTCATGCCATGATTTGGTCAAATTCCAAACATGATATTACTGTAATATAAGAATATATATTATTAACATGTGTTCTTGATACTCCTGTTTTTTTTTTATAAATTAGCGAAATTCATATTTTGAGTAATAGTTGATTATTTAAGAAATTATGCTTCATTGTTGTAAAGAAAAGGAGAATTTGATTAAGGAATTGATTTTAATCTAACATGTCAATTTGACATATTTATACAAAACTCAGTTGCTATAAATAGAGGAATTAATAATCATGTAGTAAAAAAAGGTGAATTGAAATTTTAATTGTTTCTAATTATCGCATTTCTATCGCTAAATGTTTTTTATTAATATTATCAATCGAGCGATGTGACATACTCCAAATAACTTTTCACATTATATTTTCTGTGTTTGGTTGTGTTCCTTTAATTTCTTTACGTTTAATTTTTCTAACAAGTTGTATCACGTCATATACTTGATATCATAGCGTTTTTTGTGGAGATGTGGTGTCAAAGTCTTCTTGTAGTTGGTGAACATTTGATCTATTGTTGCTCTAATATCCTTATACTCCCCCACAAGAACCACTCACATTGAACCCAACAAAATCCCTCTCAAGTGTGAGACTCACATTTTTTACTTTAATTGTTGTTACAACCAACAAAACATGCATCCTAACTACACTCTGAAAGACTTTCGATAAAATGATCCAATATTGCAAGACCCAATCTCGCTCTCCACCAAGTCGAACTAGACTGATGCCACTTATTGAGGAGTTTGAAGGTACGAAAGCAACAACGAGTCAAATGTTCTAGAACCACATATCAAATGTTCTAGTATCGATATTACATATTCACCGAAATTTTTAAAACATTAGATATATGTATTACCTCTCTTATATATCAAAGATTTAGTTCATTCATAGTCAATACAAAACTAACCACTCATATTTGAATTGAACATATATCAATTTTCATATGAAAAATTATTATTTTTTGAGAAATGTTGATAAGGGTCCTAAGGGCACTTATTAAAGAACTAAATATAATAAATTTATTTTGAAAATGCATTAAAAGTTGTGTTCACAATTTTTTTAAAGCTTAAATTTTAGATTTTTAACAAGTGTCCTTTTTATTTTTTATGTTTGGTATCTGAAGTTAAATTTCTGACTCAACCGCTTATCATAGGTATCAATTTCAGTGTCTTTGATTCGCAAAACAATAAGTACTGAATAGAATATGACAAGACAATGCAAAATAATTTTTTGTACTCTACTGTGTTTGATGATCGATGCAAATGACAACCAATTTTGCACTACACAGTGTTTGATATTTTTATACATTGGACAAAATAATATAACTTTTTACTATAATACCATTTATTGATATTAATATATATATTAATGCTTTTGAATGCAAAAATTAATAAAAGGAAAGGGAGAAGAAAAAAAGGATGTAGAGAGAGACACAAAAGAGAAAGAAATGAGGGAGATAAGAGGGAGGTAGAGAGAAGAAATGGAAAGAGGCTTGATAGAGGGGAGAGAGAGAGAGGGAGATAAAGGAGATAGAAAAGAGGAATTAGTAGAGAAAGATAAATACAAGAGAGAGTAGATAAACATAAGAGAGATGGGAGACCAGAGAGATAAAGAAAGAAATGAGAGAGATAAGAGAGAGACGATGGTGAAAGCGGGATAGGGAGAAAGGCACGAGAGAGCATAGAGAAATTATAAATTTTGTAGTAGAAAATAAAATAATATTTTAATATTTTTGATAGTTTGTACTCTGGTTAAAAAATTGTCTCATAGTTTAATGAGAGACAAGAATTCTTATTTTTGTTTAGTCTCTTGCTTACTGTTTTGTCTCATCCTCCAACAAGTATCTAAATCAAATAGAGTATAATAAAAGTTATCATGTTTAGTCCTTTATTTTTTTAACAAATGAAACACAATCAAATGACTTTTTTTTAATAATATATGCCGTCTTACTAACATATGGACAATATAAACACTAAAAATTACTGCCTCAATTTTTATATATAAGATTTCGTTGATTAAATTAGAGAATTTAAAAAATTCGATTACAGTATTAAATTTGTTGTCAATTTAAATAATTTTACTATTTTATTCTTGCCAAGAAAAAATTAGATTATGTTTTTATTGTAGTATTGATTACATATTATAGAAAAATATGCACATAAATATTAGGAGTATGTTAGTAAATAAATAATTAATACAATTAAAAAATTGAAAATGGTGTTATAAAATGGCCTACAAAATAAAAGCATTGAAGTACAATAAGTAAAAAGTGTTACAAGTATAAAAAGATACACTAATTAATATATTTAATTAAAATATTTGGTAGTCTGAAGATAAAATTAATTCATAATGTAAAATTAATTCAAAATAATTAAATATAAAGAAATAAAATTACATAAATACTTTGATGTTGAGTATTATATCCAAACTACTATAACGTTAACTTTTTAATTTTTATATATTTAAAGACGAAAATTTTGAACTACCGTAACCTTAACTTTTTAATTTTTATATATTTAAAGACGATATTGACATTGCTTAATGGATTCAAGAATGAAAATGACGGTTTACTTGTTGATTTATTATCACTACTTTTTAAGTTATTTGGGAAAAATGTTTTGTTTTGTCTCTCTTGAATTGAATTTGATACCAATATCTATTTTCATCATCGTGTTCGCTTGTAATTCAACGTAACGCCCTCTCTCTTAGAGAAAAAAAAAATTAGAGAGTAGGACCCTAGTCTTTTGTTAGTTGATCTTGACAAAATATGGTAGTAAATCATCCTCCGTCCACATGCATATCAAAGAGTGAGTGAAACTTTTTCATTATCTCATAAAGTGTATTTAATTTTTATCATTGTCGAATTCTCATTATTTGTTAATAGTCCACTTTAGTCAGCTGATTTTTTTTTTCTTGATAAAGGAGTCATCTGAATTTTATGTTGTTCAATGATTTAACAGAAAATAAATTAACTCGTTGATTTCAAGATTTTGATGAACATATAATTGTCGTAAAATTTAAAAATAATTGTTCAAATTATTTTATTATAATATTTTTTTAAATGAATATATATTAACTATAAAATTAATATTTATGAATGTCTATTTTACCTAAAATTTGACATATATAGATTTATTAAGTTGTTAGCATCACGTTATTCAATAATTCGATTTAGGCTTTGTTCGATAAAATTAGTTGATACTTATAGTTTATAGTGATAGTTTATAATTTATAGTTGTTAAACTAATTGAGTGTATGATATAATTAGTGGATCAATCAGTTTAAAAGTGTAAAATAATATAAAAGGGCACTATTAATTAAAAAATATTTTAAATTATTTACTATAAATTATTATTATTTTAAAATTTTAAATTATATAAGTTATTTATAAATAAATTTCTTATTTAAATTATTTTAAATTTTAAAGTTATAATAATGAAATTGTAAAGGTAAAA
>JBBPBQ010000002.1:12183512-12203822 GCA_037974755.1 Cicer yamashitae
CATAATTTATCTTTTATTTTAAAAGTCGACGATTTAGTCATTCATTTATATTTTTGAACTAAAAAACGACAATTTGATATATAATTTCATGATATAAAATTATTTAAATATATTAATTATTCATATGATTAATTAAATTACAAAAAAAAAAATCAGAAGTTAAATGTTAAGTTTTTTAAAAAATTTATTTTATTGTTAATATTAATTACTTTTAATCTTCGTATCATAAGTTATGTTATTAAAAATACATATATAAAACCACTATTTTTAGTTAAAAACTTAAGATAAGAAACTAAAACTATCGGATTTTAAGATAATAAATGACTTCGTGATTTTATAAAATTACAAGGAATATAAATGTAATTACGTCAAAAAAAATAAAAAAACATATCCGTCAAATCGCAGAATTAAAACACTTAATTGTGTCAAAACGAGGGAAACATGACGTAATGGGAAGATAAAATGATATCAGCTTTCAACTTTTCAAGAATAAAAAGCGAGTGGTAACTGTTACAAACGCTCAAACGTTTAGACGTGTTGATAGTGCTTGTTTGGTTTGAAGACGGGTTTGACAAAATACTCTCGTTTCGACAATTTTATTGTGAAATCAAAGGAGCACATAGTCTTGTTCATATTATTTTTTTTATGAGATGTTCTTGTTCATATCAAGGATCTTTTTCTATAATATCCTTTTTGGAAAGAAAAAACTAAAATACCCTATTCTAAAATTTATATATCAAAATATTTTACATTTTTTATTTTTAGAGGATGTGGTCATTTGAAACTAATATTTTAATATGTTTATATTATTTTTTTTAGAGAGAAAAAAAAAATATTTATTTACATTAAAAATAAAATAGACATATAGAAATAAAATACATAATATATACGGACTATATCGATTATCCGATCATAATTCAAAATATTGTCTAAATTTTATCGACAACTCTACTCATTCTCTATAACTTTTTTTTATTTTTAATTAATTTTATATTAGTAATAATAATTAATATTTTTAACTATTTATTTATTATTTTTTATTTATTTTATTAATTAATAAAAAAAAAGAAAAATATATATATGTAGAAGGTCACATCCCGATAATGCGACCAACTACTACTCCAATTTTCTTGCTTCAAATGATCACATCATGAGAATGCGAAGATTGAAAAAATATAGCATTTTAGTATATAAGTTTTAAAAATAGGATATTTTGATAAAAAAAATTTAAAAAAAGAGGGTATTATAGAAAATATTTAATTACATTTTTAGTCTTATATTTTTATCAATTCGTGAAACTAGTCTCTTCATTTTAAAATCCAATAATTTTGGTCACTCATTTGGATTTTTTAAATAAAATATGCTAATGTAACATTTAAAACGATGTTTTACATAGATATTAAATGATTAATATCCATAAAATTGTAGTGAAATCATCTGAAAACTTCAATTTTAACTAAAGAAATTATTTATTTTTGTAATTTAATTAATATATAAATAATTGATGCATGTAGATGATTTTACATAATGAGATCTTACGGCACATCATTTAAATTATGTTACTTCACCATTTTTAAGTTAAAATACCAGAAAGAAAGACAAAAAACGGTTGAATTTTAAAATAAATTGATCAATTTTATGAATTGGTGAAAATGAAGGTACCAAAACTGTACTTAAACATATAAAAAAAAACTACACCGTTGTCGTAAAATTATAGTATTTCACTATATTTTTATCAATTTTACTCTAAAACTAAATATGCACTTAGTTTGTTGTAGCTTATTTTGACAAAAAATAAAATTTGTTGTAGTTTTTCAATGATTACCAACCATGCTATTAACATTACTCCCCCTAATTTCAATTATAAAAAAATAAACAGATAAACAAATAAAAAAAATATTAAAATTAACAAAATAAAAAAGTTATAACTTTTTTATTGGAGTATTTGTTTGACACAAAAGGTAAAATTCTCTTATTTTAACTAAATTTTTGGATAATTTTTAGATATCTATAAGAAAAAGTGCATAGGAGTATTATAAAACAAAATTATTTTTAAATTTAATTAAAAAATAACGTGATTTTAAGTAATTGATTATTTAGCATTATACTCGACAAAAGTCCAATATAAAGGAGTTGTCACCTTATATTTTCTCCGTATACAAAATTTAATTCAAATTCCTAAACTGGCTACTAAATGTGCCCAATCCATTTCTACTCATACTAACCACTCATTAGTTGCCAAATTTTAATAATTTCATAATTGAAGTCATGTTTTTATTAAAAATAAATAATTTGAAATTCCTCAAGTAGTTAAATTAATGACATACTAAAAATAAGGGTGAAAACGTGGTTGTATCGATTCACAAAATGAATAAATATACAAAAGAGAACTATGACTGAAACCTAATAGAAAGCTTCCAATGATGTTAAAGTAGGAGTGAAAACCACTACAATTCTTTGGTAGCTACAATAAGGGTGTGGTATTCTTTCTCGACAAAAGAACACTAAATAATTTGTTGCTTCTTCGATTTTCATGAAACCAAAGAAGACCAAATGAACAAACAATAGCTAGGGATTGAGCGATGTGTGTCAACACACCAACCCCAATCAACATCACAAAACCCCAAAATGTGGAGATCTGAATTTCTAGGAAAAAGAGAAAACAACTTGGACTTCTTCTCTGATAATGAAGCAATCACAATACTTCCCTATGATGAGAAATAATGGGTGAAGCCATGAATATTGAATCAATTAATGAGTGGAAAATGCAATGTCATGTCTAATTGTGGTGAGATACAATAGACGACCCACAAGTCGTCTATAAGTTGCAACATCGGGGAACAAAGGATCTGAATCATGGTAAGGACGAGAGTAGTGGGATCAAGGAAGAGGAATGAGATACTTCCAAGCCTAAGAAGAACTTAAACAACCTTAGTCCTTGATGCGAAAAAAACAAAATTTAGAGTAGTCTTTTAATTCCTCAAAAACTTGCATTGAAGTGTTTGGAAATATAACATCATCTACATAGGCAATGGGGTTGTAAATGATGTAGAGTTTGAACGCATAAATAGAAAATTATTTGCTTCTATGCTTGAGAAAAGCCATAGGATAGTAGGAAAATGGTCAACTTCTCAAATTAATATTTTCTCACTTGTTTAAGCCCATAGAGGGATTTGAACAACCTATAAATATTGTCTTGTTGGGGAGATGAATCACCCTAATATGAGGCTTCGTGTAGACAAGTTCATGTGAATCCCTATGTAGGAATGCATTATTGACGTTTAATTGATGGAAGTGCAATCCAATGATAGAAGCCAAAACAAGTAAAAGACACATCTGAAAGTTTAGCAGTCAGAAAGAATGTGACAAAGTTTAGGTGAAAGGTGAGTGTATGAGAGGTATTATGATAAAAGGGTAAAAACGTGATCCCAATGGAGGAGGAATGACAAACATAGTCATTTATGTGAGCATGTTTGTGAATGGTTCTGTTGGATCTGCATATAGGTTCAAGAGTTTTTGACTAATTGGATTGTAATCGATGATTAGTGGCATCTAATTCAATTGGTGAAGAGGATGGACCGATTAGGACAAAAGGTAGACATAGTAGTAGAGGTACCACTGGTAACATTAGGGCTAGGTGGTAGTCAATGATAGGTTGGCTAGTGGTATAGGTTTATTGTGAGAGATGAAGGTGTGAAGGAGGGAATTATAATCATATAATTGAACATCTATGAAATTTAGGATATTCTTTTGTATAGATGTCAATTAGAAGAAAATAAATTTCATTCCTTTCTTGTGTACCAAAAAGGCGCATTCTCTTGACCCAAGATAAAATTGGTGATGATTTGTAGGTAATGTCGAGGCATAGCAAAGACAGACAAAGACTCTTAGAAAATTAAGATATGTTTGTTTCCCATATAAGACATTATATGATGATTTATTTCCAACGACTTGGTTGGAATTCTATTCATCAAGTAGACAACATGTAAAACAACATAAGACAAATATGGTTTAGGCAACTTTGACAAAAACACATGAGCCATGCTGATGTTTAAAATATGTTGGTGTCTTCTCTCTGCTTTACCATTTTGCCGTGGTATTTCTACACAACTTCTTTGATGTACAAATCCCTTTGTGAAGTATAAATAATAAAGAAAGAACTCTGGTACATTATCACTTCTCACCGTTTTTATCCCTTTTCCCAACTGAGTTTCTACTATTTCTACAAAACTCTTTACTTTATTTGGAACTTTTTACATTGTTTTCAATAACACATCTCAAACATTGCTACTACAACCAAGCATTATAGTTAAGAAATACCTATAATCATGTATTGATCTTGTAGAAAAGGACTCCATATATCTAAATGGCTAAATACATTTGCTGCATTTTTGGTAATAATAAAAAAGGACAACTTTACGAGAAAGCCAACATAGAAGTTATATCATAACTTTCAACTTGATTTTTTGCATGTGAAAATTATTATACTCTTTATGGTGGAATATGATAGAAATTATAACATGGTGTAGATTGTTGGATTTGGTAGAAATTATAACATCTTAGATCAAATATTAGTATGTAAATAAATAGAAAAGTCTGTTAGTATTCTTGTCTGTAAGTATTCTTATCATTATGTGTATTTATCACTCATAGTCTATATAAAGAACTTCCACTGTGTAGTTGAAACACACGGGTTATTCAACAAGTCTCTTAATATTTTCCCCTCATTTAACATGGTGTCCAGAGCCTATTAAGAGAGACAACCATATACCGTGCTTACCTGGGGACCCACTGTCCTTCGGTGAGATTTTTTTTTTTGGTAAACCGTGTCCCCAATTCCGGTTTACCCCTTCTTCGTTGTTGTTAGTTTATTTTTCAGCAAATCAGTCGCGAAACTGTTCATCGCGCGGTACTGTTCATCGCAAAAAAAAAAAAATTGTCTCTTCTGTCATTGTTTCGCTGCTGGTTTTAGGTAACTGCTTATTGATTATGGCTACTTATGAAGATTTTCTTCGGTGGGTAGAGTATTGTTTGAACTCGAGTTCCGCTGTTTCGGCCGCACAAAGTGGTAATTCACCTGTTTGCATCTCACCTTCTCTTAGTCCATGGATTCTCGATTCTGGTGCATCTGACCACATTACTGGTAATAAGGCTCTTTTCTCCTCTCTCAGAACTTGTGGTTATTTACCTAGGATAGTCTCAGCCAATGGTTCCCAAACACAGTCTCAAGGGATTGGCACCGTCCAAATCCTCCTTTCTCTGTTAGTTACATATGTCCTTTATGTGCCTGAATGCCCATTTAATTTAATTTCTATTAGTCGATTGACTCGTTCTCATGATTGTGTTGTGACATTTACTAATTGCAATGTTACTTTGAAAGATCGAATATCAGGACGACAAATTGGTGTCGGATATGAGTCTAATGACCTTTATTATCTCTCAAACCCATCAACAGCGTGCCTACCACAGATTCTCCTCTTACTATTCATGCTCAGTTAGGTCATCCGAGTCTTCCCAAATTTCAGCCGTTAGTACCTAATCTAACCGAGCTTGGTTTGACAAATTTAGCACAGTAGTGCAACAATTTGGTATGATTCGAAGTGAAACTGATCATTTTCTTTTCTATCACCACTCAACCCAAGGGTGCATTTACTTGATTGTCTATGTAGATGATATTGTCATAACTGGTAGTGATCAGCAGGGCATTAAGGTAGCCCAAACTAAAGATCTTGGCAAGCTCTGCTACTTCTTGGGTATTGAGGTAGCCCAATCTAAGGACGGCTTAGTAATTTCACAAAGGAAATATGCCATGGATATTCTCGAAGAAACAAGTCTATTAAATGCCAAGCCAGTTGATACTCCTATGGATCCAAATGTCAAACTCCTACCTAATCAGGGGGAGCCTTTATCAGATTCAGGAAGATATAGGAGATTGGTTGGAAAGTTAAACTATCTCACAATCACCCGTTCTGACATTTCCTTCGCTGTCAATGTGGTAAACCAATTCTTAAATTCTCCTTGCCAAGAACATATGAATGTTGTAATATGGATTCTTAAATACATCAAAAGTGCACCTGGAAAAGGTCTCATTTATGAAGATAGAGGACATATTCAGGTAGTTGGTTACTCAGATGCCGATTGGGCAGGCTCACCCATTGATAGACGATCCACTTCTGGGTATTGTGTATTTGTCGGAGGAAATTTAATATCTTGGAAGAGCAAGAAACAAAATGTTGTTGCAAGATCCAGCGCTGAGGCAGAATACAGGGCCATGTCACTAGTAACATGTGAACTCATCTGGTTGAGACAATTACTAAAAGAACTTCAATTTGAAGAGGCCAGCCCAATGACACTAATATGTAATAATCAAGTTGCATTGTACATTGCCTCAAATCCCGTGTTTCATGAGAGGACCAAACATATTGAGATAGACTACCATTTTGTTAGAGAAAAGATCGAATCAGGCGACATCATCACTAGCTTTGTCAATTCTAATGATCAGTTGGCAGATGTTTTTACTAAGTTATTGCGGTGTCCTATAATTAGTTATATATGTAACAAGCTGGATGCATTTGATTTATATGCTCCAGCTTGAGGAGGAGTGTAAAAATAAAATATTAGTATGTAAATAAATAGAAAAGTCTGTTAGTATTCCTGTTTGTAAGTATGCTTATCATTATGTGTATTTATCACTCATAGTCTATATAAAGAACTTTCGCTATGTAGTTGAAACACACGGGTTATTCAACAAGTCTCTTAATATTTTCCTCTCATTTAATAGAAATTATAACATCTTAGATCAAGTCCCACATTTCTCAGTATAGTAAAGGAATAGGGCGACTAAGACTATATGAAATACATTTTAGTTCTAATCTTCGTTATAAGATGCATCAGTCGAAAACACTTGAATCTTGTATCTAACTTTCTTCTTAATACTCTTGTCTCAGTGTTATGACTTGCGAGATGTAGTTTAAATAGTTGGTTTGGAGAGTATGAGTGTACTAGGGTCGTGGGATATTTGAGAGAAATATTTGTGTTGCTCAAATTTTCAGATGTTGTTACATCTGATTGTTAATAGAAAACATTCATGGTTTTTTTTCCGATTTTCATGTTAAATTCTTATGTTTAATTGTATTCTTTATTTCTTTCTCTATATCAGTTTTTCAAAATACCAGCAACAAAACTTAAACCAATAATAAAACAAAATATTTAGGCTCATAATCTTGGTAAAATATATGCTCGAAAAGAAAATGAAAATGAAGGTGAAAAATAGTTGCGTTTCTTTCACATGACATAGCATCTTTTTTTAGTCTATATCTTTCCAGTGTCCATCCATTCATATCCTTTTCCATTATTTCTTTTCTCTCTCTCCTTTTCTTCTCTTCTTCATGTAGCAGCTACTAACAAAGTTGTCACTTCCCTTTTGACAAGTATATTATATATTATTATATATATAAATGTACAATACTTCACTTTTCCACACATTACTCAATTAAATAAATAACTTCGGTGACAGTTTCTTAAATTTTTCATCACTTTCTGGGCTCCATTCTTCAAACTTCATGCATAGTTTTTTATTTGGAGGAAACTTTTCCTTTGACTGTTACTTTATCTGGTTTTTTATTTGATTTTCTGGCACCCTTTTGCTTCACAAGGTTTCCTTCTCAATCTACTAATGACAATTTTTTACTTCAATTTTTCATTCACATACCATATTCATCGCTTTTTTCTCTCCCTCTTAAATGAATCTTTTACTATATTTCCTCATTTTTTCAGGTGTTGAAAAAAAATGGGAGAAAGTGCTTTGTTCTTTTTGTAGAATTTGGAGAGAAAGATAAATACTTTTTGAGTTAGTGTTTTATAATGCCAGTTCCACTTGCCCCTTATCCAACTCCACCACCAGCTCCATATACACCACCTCCAACAAATGGTATCTTACCTTTTTTTTTTGTCTGTGTTTGATTTCCTCATTAGTCATCTCATTACTTTATGCTGATGAAACTGGTTTGAGATTTGAATTATTATTTCTTGTCCTTCATTTGGAAAAAGAAAGAAAAAAAATCCAATGTCTAGTTTTAATAGTAATGGTGTAGAAAGCAAGTCATTAGATAAAATGAAGACTAGAAAATTCAAATACAGAAGTATGCAAGTTTGAAATCACAGTAAATTTGACAAAATCACAGTGATACTATGATTTCATTTAAACTCCAAAGCTTAACTTTTACCAAATCACGGTGGCACACTGTGATTCAGCCAGACACGCCGTCAATTCAAACATGCACTAAGACACTGATTTGAACAAACCTTCTAAGATAGGTTAAATGGTACAGAAACATTAACATGTGATAATTTATTTGATACCTAAAATGTTGTTTGGCTCACAGGTGCACAGAGTCAACTTGTGTGTTCTGGTTGTAGAAACCTTTTAGTTTATCCAGTTGGAGCTACTTCTGTGTGTTGTGCTGTTTGCAATGCTGTCACAGCAGTTCCACCTCCTGGTATGATGCAAGCTTCTTCATAATTCATGCTTTGTATGTTACCTGAATGTTCAATTTGTGATCTTTACCACAATTTTTAGTCAATTGAGCATAAAGCAGCTAAATCACAAGCATTTTATGTATGCACAGGCACAGAAATGGCTCAGTTAGTTTGCGGCGGCTGCCATACTTTACTCATGTACATCCGCGGAGCGACGAGTGTGCAATGCTCTTGTTGTCACACAGTCAATCTAGCTTTGGAAGGTATTGAACTGTTTGTTAATAATCTCATGAGCTTTGAAAAATTGTATGTATGTGTAAAATGAGTATGATGGCAGCTTCAAAAATATGTTTCTTTTGTGAGCTAAATTGTTGTGTCTCTACTTTGTGGTTTTAAGCATCAAAATGTGTATTTGTGACAGCAAATCAAGTGGCACATGTCAACTGTGGTAACTGCAGGATGCTACTTATGTACCAATATGGAGCAAGATCCGTGAAATGTGCAGTTTGCAATTTTGTTACCTCAGTTGGGGTCAGTATAATAATCATGTCCCTTAATATATAGATATAGATTTAACGGTTGATACACAATATTGATGCATGTCTAAAATGATACTGTGATTTACTGTTAAATGTCATTGCAACTTTGTAGCTGATTACTAAACACAACAAATTGTAAATCGTAACTAACATAGATTCTTTCAGGGAATTTCATTATGTGCGATGCACTAGTTCTCAATACTAGTATATATATCAGAAGAGCACACGCATTTCTCTCTTTTTTCTATTTTGGAGAGGAACAATATAACTTTTAATTAGTTGCAAAATAAGATATAGTTTTCTTAATCTTAGCTAATTAATAATTTAATAGAATGAAAGAAAATATAAATTATCTGATATAAGAAATGATTTACAATATTGTTGTTGAATGATGATGCAGGCCTCAGCAAGCACCACTGAGCAGAAGTTCAGCACCTAATAATCATACTATAGCAAGGTCATCATTATAGACTCTACAACATTGGTTTTGCTACTTACATATCAATCATTAAGGAATAAAGAGTGCAAATCAGATTGATAAAAATGTCTTCCACGTGTATAGAGTTATTTTTCCCTTGCGTGATTGTATTAAAATATTTTTGTTAGAATTGGTGTATGAATAACTATTTGTTATGAGATTCCTGATTCTGAGTGCTATGCAAAATCCATATCTTTGGATAAGGTAAAACTTGTTTCCTACTGTAGTTAAAGAGTATATTAGAATAATATATATTGGACAAAAGTTAAACCCTCCCAAGCACTAAATATGTGGTTGAGAAAACTTTGGCTTGTGTGTGCGTGTGGAGCACCTAACACCATTTATTTCTTTCAGATACTTCCTACCTTTTGGAAATAGAAAAGGTCCAAGTACGGCCACAAATTTGAATTGTATGTATTCAGCAATCCCACACATTCATGCAGTCAGTGCGTCAATGGTTGTTAGGTCGAGATCGGACGGTCCAAATTTCATGTTCAATATTTCACTTTGAAATCTGGACTATCTGATTTCGATCCATTTGCCAACGATGTGCTGACTACGTGAATGATTGGATTGCTAACTGCAGACAATCCAAATCCGTAAGGCCACAAGGTAAATAAGTCAAATGGACTGATTCAACAAGATAACATCTGTGTCTAAATCCAAAATCTCAAAAGATATTTCAGAATGAAATTGATTTGAGGATATTTTCAGCAAGGGAGACTTTATTTACTCTATGGATTCTTATTGTTGATTTTGACCTGCATGACTAAAACCATGTTAATCAGGAATTGGATATACATTGCAGAATATGACTGTGCTCTTTGCTCATATCCTTTTTTTTGGTTTGACTATTAGCTGATAACTCTTTCTAGACACTATAATTGATTGTGGTTAGAAATTTGGTAGAACTTTTAAAAAAGGAAAGGTCAATAAAAACATGTTAAATTTGATAAATGGTGTGATTCTGTGAACACTGATTCTGTGAACACATTCTGCATGACAGTACATTAACATGTTGCAGTTGCAGAAAGCAGACAGGTTCACTGAGGCAACAGCAACATCTTTGTATGAATCACACACAACACAAACACCATTTTTGTTAGTGTAACATAGTTAATGTCTTTTTCAATTTCAACACTTCACAATTTCTGTTTTCAACATGAACCACTAAAAGGTTGCAAATATCAATTTATAAGTGATTTAGACAACTGTTACTACATTTTCAATCCTGGTCCTTTGATGTTGCCCCTTGTTTCCCAACAGCCTTGTTTATGTCAGCCTTAACGTTAGGGATCTCCATAGAATATTTTTGGTTTGAATCATTTTACAAATGTCACGTTCAATTGAAAATCACTCTTTTGTGAGTACTAGGCTGGTGTCATTTCAAGTTAAAAAAGATGTTTGATTGTAACTGTCCCTTGAATTCTAAGTATTTTCCATAACTTGTGCTGCTAACACATTAACAAGCAAGTAAATAATAATATTATCACAACTTGTGGCTGTGACTGCTTACCATAAAATACTTAAGCCAATGTTTGGTTTTGACAGTGACATTGACATACATTTTCTCGCGTCCCAATATAAACACATCGCAAAAATTAAGAAGCTCCAAATTATAGCAGCAACTAAACGCACTGTGATGTGCATTCCACTGTGAATCCAAACACTCATTAAGTATCATTTATTAAAGCTTTTGAGAGGTCTGAAATAAGATTCTAAAGAAATCAAGAAAAAATTCCTTCATTAAAAGTGTATTGGGAAACATGTTTTTTTTTCCTTTTGCTTCTACCATGCATTGAACTTTTTCAGACTTGACAACTGGATGAGAATTAAGCATGTTTTGTTCCATTGGGTAGGTAGAGTATCATACAATTAACAACTGCAATAACTTGGTAGTTAAGATTAGCTTCTTCATGACATTGTTTCACCAATAACAACTGGTTTGAGTTAAAAAGAAAAAAAGAAAAAACTTCCATTTGCATAATCCAATAAGTATCAATCTGTCAATGTTTTCATATGTGAGAGCCCCTTCTTCACAAACAAGGCTCGTGGGAGTGGGGTCTAGTGTTGTGTTGTACATTTCACTCCTCAACCACCTTGTTCTGGAGCGACACTTTATTGATCCAGCATTGGAATGGACCACAGTGGTATATTCTCTGGATCCTGCATTATCTCATCGACTTTATGCAATTATTTTCTTCTTCAGCTTGCCATAGAAAATATTTGATATTATATCATAGAACTCAAATCTTAGAAAATATTGTTATTCAAATCTATTCTTTTTATTTTTATTCAAGACTAGAGTGAGAATGAGTTAAAATTACGATTATTTTGCTAGAAAAATTAATTAATGAAATAAACAAAGCAATCACTGATTAAGAGAGAAAATCATACTGAAAATTAGATGATTATTCTCTCTACTTCTTAATGACAGCCATTTAAATTTTCCAGACATATTTCTATACTTTTGTTTTACCAAAAGATATATTTCCATACTTGGCTAATAGAATATATCAGATATTAGTACTCCATGAAGCACAGACTCTGACACATACACTTGACACGACACAAACATGTCAACACTATTAATGTATAAAGTATAGGACACCGACACGATGCCAATACACATGTATTTATTCATTATAATTAAATAAAATATTAACATTAATTATAAAAAGATCTAAATTTAATATATTTAACTCCCTATCATAGCTTTGACACATCTTTAACCCTCATATGTGCATCTGAGATGTATCCAAGGAGTGTCTAAGGTTTATCGAAAAGAAAAAAAAATGTTTTTTATTGGTCATTTGTCTGAGTTAACGGATAGGTTTCGTACAGGTGTCGGACACCAACGCGTCAAACACGGCGACACGCCTAATCACAGAGGTGTGTGGGGTTCAGAGTTAGTAACACATTTTGTATTTAGTAAACATTTATATCTATTAATTAATTGGTCGTTGATTATTGCCTAATTTTATTGTTGGCTGTTGAGAGGATAACTAGACGAAGACTAACTTTCTGCCAAAGTCACGTGAATTGGGATGCCTTATCCATAAGTGTGTTTGGTTCAGCATTAACTCAAAATACAGGTGCATCCTCTCCAAATGAATTACAGAATTCCTTTCCACATTTGTAACATGATCCAAACCCGCGCTAAATCTTCTATACTATGCAAGTGATAATAATGCATATGACAACATAAATAACATAGATTAAACATAAAAACATAGTGGGAAAAGGAGAGTTGTGAAGCACCCACACAGACATAAACATCAAATATGGCACTGACACGTAGACATCGATTATAATTAGAGAAAATGAAAGTGATTGAATATAACCATGTGTGTCAATGTCATACGAGTGTTGAACAATCTCAAAGATTTAGATACGCCTCCAACCTGAAGTGTCGATGCTGCATAGAAAAAGAGAAAAGCAAACAAAACTTGCATTTTTCGCCCAACTTGTCAGATTTTCTACCCTGATTACTCGTCACCCATGGCCAACTCCAAGGCATAGTCATCTCTTTCCTGTGTAAAATGGCCATATTATCAAAAGACACCATGAGCAACCTCGTTCCCACAAAAAACATAGTCATAAATAACAAAACGTACCACTGGTCCTTTTGCAAAATAACGTCCAAATTGAAGCCAATATACCTGTGTGCATCAAGGATAGCTTATATTCATAACCAAAAATCAGTAACAAATTACATAATAACAACAACGAAAATTTCATTTTAGCCTCAAAAGATCAAGATAGTTTGAGAAAATTTGTGTAAATAAGGAAAATTAGATTCCTAAAGACCATCCTTTACAATTATTCCTAAATTTGAAGGAATCACAATAGCTCATATCATTGGACCAAAATAAGTAATGATCTTTGCAAGCAATTACACACAACATGGAGAGTTCAAGAATAGCATTTGGAAGTTTCAAACAAGAGGAGAATTAAGGAAAACTGATAAACTTGAAAATCAAATCGAGGAACGATGTGGGTCACGGCCAACATCATGTCACCATTGGCATGATTCATTAGAAGGAAATGAGATATTACTGAAATTATTGTTGATATGAAGAGCATGCGTGACAAACACTGGCATTGAAGTATAAGTTCTCCCCCTCAATGCCATGGCAACACTGGAAAACCAACCACAATAACATTCAATGGAATAATAACTTCAGCAAGTATGATGATTTCCTAAGTGCATATTGAGAAACGAGGGAAAAAGCTTGCTAGAAAGCGAAGCATAGCAAAACATCAGCACATAGAAGAAACCAAAGAAAACAAGAGTCTTGACTGTCGCAATTGGTGCACGGCCAACAACTATAAAAGAATCATATAGATAAAGACATAGTACCACTTACATATCATTTCATAATTAGTGTTTACGATAATGTGAGGTTACAGAATGAGATTTTAGATTGATATGATGTATTATGATATTATAAAATATACTAATTCATTCAAAAGCTCTTTTTATACAAATAATCAAGTCAAGTGCTAGGAAGTCACAAGCAGCCCATTAATACTCTAAGATTACCACCAATGCCTATTTGTCTAAGCAGCTGAGAACCTAGTTTCCCTTAAAAAAGATATGTTGATTAAGTCTTGTGAATGGAAAGCAAAATAGGCATTATGAAAGCTTTGTTCTTTTATGTGGGTCCACCCGGTTGACTTGGGCTAGCTGGAGTCAAGCCGGATGGACTCACTTAAAAGAACAAAGCTATCGTTTAACAAGGTTTTTAAAAGCACAAAAAGACTACTAAAACTAATTAAACAAGGAAACAAAGCTGAAATAAGGAAATAACTCCCAAGGTTGCTTCATCAATTAGATGACTAATTGATTCCAATACATGTCCTAAAGATCATGTAAAATATTCTGGAATATTCAAAGGTACAACGAAAATATAATGAGATATTTTGCAGATCGATATACTAACAAGATCAAAATTAAACAGTAATCATGAAGCACAAGTTATGATTGCAATCTAGCTTGTTACCTCATCTTCATCTTGAGTTTCTACTTCAACATCAGAGGATGGGAAACCCACACAAAGAAGTGCATAACCCTGAAATGAAACAAACATCTCAAATAAATGTCCAACTGATAAATAAGAGGCAGTAGAATTGGCAATTATTATGATAATGCAACAAATAAAACGTTTTCCCCCACAGTTGTTAACTACTATTAGCAGAAAAGGAATGTTTATAGCAAATGGCATCAAACCATCCATTAGCTGGAAAATATCTTTGTTCTATTGTAGGTATATATCTAATCTACTCATTTGTGTAAGGTCCCTTGAATTGAAACACCGACAAAGAAATCAAAATGTGAACTATACACAAGAGGAATATGCCAGAAAAAATGAGCCAAGTAGCCAAAACTTCTAATTTGAATAAGTAAATCCTTTTCGATTCCCATTCTTCTTTTAATAACTAGAACAAACCAAAAATAACCATGCTTTTATACTTTTGGTTTTTCAAAAAATTTAAGGGCAAGTGATTCATTGAAGTTAACATTAAAAAAAAGGATAAACAGCAGAATACAAATATACAAGAAATAGCACCCTATTAATTGAATAGTCGGTATAAGCACAGTAGTTCATTATTGTTATAATAATACTCGCAACTTTTATTTTTGGCTTTGAATAATAACTACAAGTTATAAAAATAATAAAGGAAAACAATAACTAAAAGTTCAGTGCATTGGCACTGCGACGGAAAGACACAATTTTCAATGTTCTCTTAATCGCCAAATGAACAAAGTAAACTTATAGACAGATCATACCAATGCATTTAGTATTGACATGTCAAAACTGAAACGAAGTAAATAGTTTCATACCACTACAACCACCACTTTCTCCTCGTCTCCTCTATAGTAACCATGCATAAAGAATATTGTTTATAATCCTCCTCTATGTCTTCTTTTACTCTTCAAAATTAGAAAACAAATGGAAGGAAAAAGAAATCTGATTCTCTTTTTTGGCATCATTGAAGATGGTCGCTGAGAAAAGCATCAAATACGAAGTACTCCACCAGATCATCATGCATTGCTACTTAACAAGACAAAAATGACCAATTCAACAAAAAAATATTCATATACATAGTTGTACGTGCCTGCTCTCTCAACTCAGCAGATATCCCAAGTGCTTCTGGCTGTCTAATCTGCCCATTCTTTATACGCACAGCACAGCTAGTACAACAACCTTCCATAAAAAGTATCAAATAAGCAAATAGGATTAGGAAACTAGCAATAGCATAACAAACCAAACAGATATCAATCTAGACGGAAACAGCGGCAGAGAAAACAAGTATTGAAGTTGCACTGCATGATCTACAAAAGCAAATTGTGATTGTCTAAGTTACCAATAGGAAGGAAAATGAAATTTTACACTAGTTACAATAATCACATTTTCATCTGTACTTCAATTTATACATGGGAAAAAAAATGGAATATATCATTGGTATGTAAAGAGCATTGTCAATAACAGATGGAAAAACGGAACCAAATATGATATGTTCAATGGTTCATAAAATTCTTCCAATAACTTCCAAACACCTAATAAAGGATAATACTACTCCCTCCCTAACAAAATATAAGCAAAAATTGGTCAAATAAAGTAGATGTATTTAGTTCAAAATTTGGACTTGGACCTGCTTAAATTTTGTTACTGAGTAGTATAGGCGAAGAGATCTTGAAAGCAATTAACGAAACCAATAAAAAGTTAAAAGAATATTCTCTCCCGATGGTATCGTTAAAATGTCAAATTGGGTACGTGTTGGTATTGTGGTTGATGTCAATGTCAGTACTTTCATAGTTGTAGCCTCCCAGTCGGATAGCTGTATGATGACTTGTACGAAATTTGAAAAATGAAAACATAATATTCATATTTAGGTCAGTTGAGAAATTGAGGGCATCCAATAGGAAACTGCAATGCAGCTGCAGGCAGCTTCAAAAAAAGATACCTACCAGAGAAAATCTAATTTTATGAATGTGTATCCGTGAATTTGACTCTACAGTTAGATAAGAAATAGGATAATAGTAAGTACCATGCCTGCAGGCAAATGGAAGGGTAATATTCTGGGATTCTGCAGTATGTAATATATATTGATCCTGCATTTCAGAAATAAATAGTAGTCACATTAATATTAATATTTTTTCAACATAGCATTAACCTTTTGAATCAAATAATAGACAAAAAATCAATACTAATCAAAATGAAGAAGTAGAAAATTTAACAGTATGTTGTTGCAATAGGGAAGGGATCATAACCTCGGGCACGATGAACTCGTGAACAATTCCTCGTTGTCTATCATGGACTTTGACCTTATGTGTTGGAACACCAACAGCACTCGGAAACCGGTAATCGGTTCCGCCAGACACTCCCACCGGCGTTTGGAGTTCCGCCGCGGCAACCGTCGTCTTGCGGAAGGTTTTGGAAGGAAAAGATTGTGGCTTCGTAAATGGAATGGAACAATTACCAGGAATTCGAAGAAGGGGGAGCGCCATTTTCCTTTTTCTTCTTCTTCAAGTGCTGACACGCATACAGTTTACGGGATAACAAGAGCGAGTTAACACGCGCGCTCTCAACCAACCGTTAGATTCTACTCCAACTGCTCATCGACATGTGTACGATCATCAAGCATCAATATAAGGATTTTTATAAAACTACACATTTGCCCCTTAATTTTATTTCATTTTTGCATTTTGGCATATGTTAACGTTAGGAGGTTAGGAGATTAGAAGATTTTTATTTCTTTTGGTTTAGGTGGGAATTTTTTGAAAGGTTTAATTTCAACGGTGATGTTTTAATTTTTAATGTTTCTGAGAAATAGTATTAATTGAGAAAATAAACTATAGCTCATTAAATAATATTTAATTCCATTTAATATAGCATTTTTCTCATACAAACATTAAATTAAGTACTAATGCATCTATTTTTCTTTTAAGATGTTGAATTCTCTCATACTATATAAACTATCATCATTAATTCCTTTCATTATGTTTCTTTTTTCCTCTAATAATTTTTTATTGAAACTATCAATCCTTTCTATGTCAATTAAAATTATTTATTTTATTATATCATATTATTTAAATAAGTTAAAATCACATGATTTTACCGTATTTATAATTACAACTAGATAGAGCGTAAAACCTTTTTTTGATGTTTTTTCTCAAAAGTTTATAAAGACATAAAAAATTTGATGTCTCTATCATTTGTATTAATAGAGACATTATCTTATTGAAACCTCGATTCTTAATTTTTTTCTTATTTAAATTTTGTATTTTCATTTTCATTTAATCAACTAATAAAAATGAGAATTGCAAAAAGTAAGGAATAAAGACTTATTAAATAATGATTTTAATTACTATATTTAATCAGTATAATAGTTACCAATTTTTAATCTCTATAATGTAACTTTAAACAATTTTGATTTTTTACTCAATATTTCAAAACAATTCTTAAAACAAAAGAAATATGTATATTTCAGAAATTGATTATCTAATTCCAAAAATGATCTCTTTAAACAATTCTTAAAACAAAACAAAATATGTATATTTCATAAATCCTTTCTAAAATAAATGTAAATAAACAATGAGTATTCTTTAAATAAAATTTTCGATACACTGTTTATAAGTGTTATATGGAACTATGCACTATTTTTTTTTCTTTTTTGCAAATATTTTCTTTAGTTTTTTTTCTTCATATGTATTATTTACAGCTGTCCTACGAACGTGGCAGGCAGCGGATGGAATAACTCGGCATGTTGAACAAGTGGTGCCACAGTTCCATTCCATGTGGAAGGAATATTTGAGGGATATAGCCTTATCTTTTGTGTTGAACCAATCTTCCATGCTCAGAATGAATACATATAAATAGTCATCACACTAACACCGGTTACACACACACTATTCGTTAAACACTTGTGATAGAGATAGACAAGCAAACCCAATGAATATGCAATCTACAAGTACAATGGAGAAGCTGAAAAACACTGCTAGTGCTGCCAAGGAGCACGCCGACATCTATAAAGCCAAAATAGACGAGAAGGTCTTCTTTTTAATTAGCAAATATGCAATTTTTTTTAATATTTTTTAGTGAAGTTTCCACTATTTTGAAAAATCGTAGGTAATTTAAGTATCTACAAATTTATGTTCATTTTTATTGAATTTTTTATTGAACATTAGATAAATTTTTTATAAATTTTTAAAGGTGTAACTTAAAAAATTTATAATTTTTTATATTATAGTAATAGAAATAAGAGTTAGTTAAATTTTTAGTTTCTATAAAAAATTATTTAATCTTAAAAATAATAATATATGATATATTTTTGATTTATTTACAATAATAATACAGACAGAGAAAGCAATGGCAAGAACAGAAGAGGAGAAAGTGATAGCGCATGAGCGTGCAAAGGCTAAAGAAGCTAAAGCAAAGATGGAGCTACATGAAGCTAAAGCGAAGCATGCGGCAGAGAAGCTTAGCGCCAAACAATCACATTATTACGGTGGTCACCATGAAGCTCAACCAGTTGGGGTTCACCAGCCACAAATGGTAGGAACTAATAAACCACTTGGGTCAATTTTCAAACCTGGAACCAATTTTCCAACTTATCCACCAGGAGGAGGAAACCTTCCACCGAACAACCACATATGATAACATATATATGTCTTCTGTGTTTCAATCCAGCTTCTTGTATTTTCTTTTCCTTTTTTCCCCCTGCTTGGAATTTCTTTTATATGAATCTTTCTATATGTATTTGAGGAGGATGGCTTGAATTGAAATTTTGATTCCTCTAGTATAGTTTCGATTGAGTAGTACCTTATCATATTATTTAATTAAGTATATCCATCTTTAAAAAAATTGTGGAATTATGGTCTCTAAATAGATTGATCAGAATTTATAGTTTATAGTTTTTGAACTTGCATATATCATAGAATATATATGTTAAATATTTTGATTGAGAGCCTTATTCAGGCTTACGGAAATAGCCTAAGAACTAGGATAAATTAGGTTTTTAAAGGTTTGAATTTGATTTATATTGAAAACGTTAACTTTGAGTCTTGATCCATATTTTCTATGAAATGTTAAATGAATAATAGTTTTATATTGGTATGTTATGAAAATTTACCATACTCACGATGATATTGTTATTTTTTGTAAATAGAAGTACAAATCAAAATATCAATTAATTCAAGTTAAATTTTTATGTCTAACATGATTATATCTAGAGATACTCTACATTTCCATCTTAGTCTACGATAAGCGTTAAATGAATAATAATTTTTATTACTATTAATATGATATATTAAAATTTGATTTGATATTTATGTTAAATTATAAATATGTCAAATTTTTGTAATTTAATCATAGTTAAATTTTTAATTATAGTTAAATTTTTTAAAATGTTAATTTTTTTATTTGATTCTTTGGTTTCATAAGAAAAGAGTTTAAAGAATTTAGAGTCAGATTCAGAGATAAGTAAAGTCTTATTTTAGTCAAAATTCAAATTCAGTTCTTCCAACGATTTTGTGTTAATTGAAATTTATTAATAACTTTTGTTTAATTATTTAATTCACTAACTTATTAGTTTATTTCAAAATATATTTTACTATTAATTTTAAAATATTAATATATATTTTTAAGTAGACTAACAAATTATATTAAATTTTTATAAATATCAGTCTCAAATTTAAAATTTCTAAATCTAAAAAAATTTATGCTAGATCACATGTAAGGTTTAATCTTTAATTTTTTTAAACAGGCAAAACTTAAACTTTGTAAATTCTAACTCAACCTAATATAT
>JBBPBQ010000002.1:12204261-12227904 GCA_037974755.1 Cicer yamashitae
AAGATTATATACATATTATTTTAATTTTATTTTATAATAATATTTTTAAATATATCAGATATCGATGCAAATCAGTATTTAAAAAAAAAACTAAATATTATGATAATATAATAGTAATAATTTTCTTTTTATATTTAATTAAATACTAAATATTATGATAATATAATAGTAATAATTTTCTTTTTATATTTAATTAAATACGTCAGTTTGATATACCTATAAAGTTTTGAGTGGCATTAGTTTAATTTTTTTTATTAAATACTTAAACAAAAAATTAGCTTGACTTAATCATTTTGAATTTGTCATAGGTTACAATTAATCATTTTGACTTATTTTCGTCCCTACGTATTATAGACCTATCACAATTTTACCTTTTAATTTGTTGTGACTCACAGGCTAATTATCTTGGTTGAGTATGCCAAAAAAAAATTATTATTAAGAAAAATTGCCCTTCATATATTCATAGAATATATGTTAAATATTTACCAAACAAAATTAAAGATGAGCAAATGATACTCCAATCTAAGATAGATAATATCTGAAAGTTCATTAAACATTTATAAATAGACTTTAAATTATATGTTAATCTATTTGCAAACTAAACAAAACACGATATAAACTGTTATATGATATCTAAATCTACTTTTTTAGAATAATAGGATACAGTAAATTAATCATGAATCTTATTACTAAATTTTTATTTGAATATAAGTTGGGTTAAACATCAATAGGATAAAATAAGCAAAATAATTTATTAAATTATCATTATAAAATACATTTAAAATACAAAAAATTAAAATTTAAAAGATATGAATTAAAAAAGTAATAGAATTTGGTACCGAAATAAAAAATAAAACAAGAATTTTAATAAAAAAATATAATTTTATCACAATTGTAATTTTTTTCATTTTATATAATCTAATAATTTAAAAATAAAATTATCATTTAAAATCATAAAGATATGAATATTCATTTGAATTTTAAAATAAATATATTTTTTATAAGAGTAGTTTTGTTATTTACAAAAGTTATATTTTATAATATTATAATGAGATGTGTACATAAAATATGATAAAATAATATTATTTTATTATAATGTGCACATCAAACACATAATAATAAATATTTATTTTTTATTATTACATTGTATCCTTATTTTATTTGATATCATATTTTGTTTGAACTATGAATTGTGATTTCTAAATTGATGCGTAGTTAAGATTATGATTCAAATTTATTATAATACTATTATATAAAAGAAAATTTCAAATGTCCCACCACGATATATTGGCATGCACGCAAAAATTTGAACACAAAATATATGCATACACACAAATGTGTGCACACGCATACCCTCTACAAAGGCATATATAGACACTCAATAGTGTCATTTGCCAACACAATATACTATTGTTTTGAAATGGATTTTCTCATCAAGAGCTTATAATTTTGAATTTAGGTGATTGATTGACCAAAGGTGAAATCAATGGTTCTAATGTTCTCATATTTGCATATTTTTAAGCCCAATATTTTTGCACGCTTCAATCAAATTTGATAAGTTATCTTGTTCTCTATTTTATTCTATTTTAGTTCTATTTATTTGATTCTCACATTTCTTATTGATTATTACTTGTGATAATTTATGTTTAATATTGTCTTATTTTTTCCAATGTTATCTACATACAATGTATCTTGATAACTATAAAATACACAATTGAAGAATACTAATTGATCACCTGCTTGCCCACCTTCATAATAGTTATTGTTTCCATTAATAATGGTGTTTGTAGGGCCACTTTTGTATAAGAGAATGTTATTTTTGTTCATCACCTGTAACGTACTCATAGACACCATCTCTAACATATATAATGTATCTACTTTTATAATACTTAAAGGTATGAAACCGTTTTAAATTGACCACTATATTTGGCCCCTATTGTGTTGGGTTGAGCTAATCCTTCTTTTTGGAGTGGATGTAACAAGATACAATTAGCGGCGAAAAATCAGGTTGGATAATTCTCGTGATCCACCTTAATAAGGCGACAAAATTCAAGTTTACGGTTGTGGAAGGATGCAATCACCTTATTACCATTAGGGTGGTAATAGGACAAACCAAACAAAACTTATTTGTAAGCAGATAAGATCAAAACTTCTATAAAAGTCTATTTAGTTAAAAAGTCATGCTACAGACCAAATAAAAAGTCTTTTAGACTTATCGGGTTTACCTATTTAAATAAATATAAATAATGTTTTTGTTATTACTATAATTATATATTAAATTTTAATATTATTGTTAGATTTGAACTTTTAGTAATTTAAGTTTATTAACCTTCTTTAATTTTTAACATATTTAAATGTATTATTATAAAATAGAATTGAAGTTGGATATCATACGGTGAATTTGATTCGCAAAACAGTAAGTATTTGACATAATAGTACAATAGATAATTGTACAAAACAACTTTTTGTTCTACACTATGTTTAATAGTCGATGTACAAAACAAACAATTTTACACTACACTTTATTAGATATGTCTATGTACCGTACAAAATAATATAATTTTTACTATAATACCCTATATACATACATAAATGCAAGTAATATTAATAAAAGAGATGAAGGAAAAAATATTGTAGAAAGAGAGAGGAGAGAGAGCGAGATAGATAACAAAAAGAAAAGAAGGGAGAGAGAGAGAGAAATAAGATGCAAATAGAAAGATAGAGAGAGAAAAGATAGGCATGAAAGAGTATAGAGAGACATAAGAGATTAGATAGATAGATAAGAGGGAGAGAGAGATATGAGAGATAAAATGTGTGAGAAGATATCGAAGAGAGTGAATATATATATAAAGTGTGTGAGAAGAGACGGGGAGATAAAAGGAAGAGAGAGAATAAAAGTAGAGAGAGATAAGAGAGATAAGGGAGGGACATGAGACACTAAAAAGAGATAGATACGAGGGAGAGAGAGAAATAGACAAAGACAAAGATAGAGAGATGAAAGAGTAAGATGAATAATAATTTTTTTAGTAGAATGATATTTTATATTTTTGATAGCTTGTACTTGAGACAAAAAATTGTCTCATGGTTTAGTGAGAGATGAGAATTCATGTTGTTGTCAAGTCCCTAGATTTTTTTTCAGTCTCATAACCAGTTTCTGAAATAAATGGGGTACAAAAAAGTTTGTTATGTCCAGTCCTCTATTTTTTAGCAAATAAAAGACATCCATAAAGTCAAAATCTTTAAAATGTCATGTTAAATATCAAAATATAACTTAATTTTATTGACATATTACTGAATACTTATTCAAATATGTTAAAATGAAATATATTTTTAAGTAGGATATCAAACTATACTAGACTTTCATTAAAGCCAGACTCAAACATAAAAAGTAAGTCTGTGACAGGCCACAAGTTAAGTAAACCTTAATTTTTTTTTGCTGACCAGATTCAAATCTTGCAAAGTCTAACTCAACCTAACTTATGCTAAACCCTAATCACTGTCAGTGGTGGCTGCTATGAAAAATATAAAAACTACCAACATATTAGGAAAACATGGCAAAGTTTTCGCTATCAATAGATAAAAGTAATTTGTTGCGATGGTTTAAAATAATAAAAGAGCAGATTTTTATCAATTTTGGAAATCGAAACGAAATATTTAACAAAATTGTTTAGAAAAACACCACGAGGACGTGTAAAAAATATTAATTCGAAATGAACTGAAAATTGAAAATAGTGTAGTCTTATGTTAACTATTATGTTATTAATTTAAGTTTTTATGTTAATTTATTTTTCTCTGAAAATGTGAAGTCACCAGCGTCGATGAAAATCTTACACTTACACAAAAACAAAGTATAGTAATTAAAATTTATCGATACCCGATATTGTTACCCAATAAATTCAACGGTATTCAAGAATTTATCTTAAAAAAGTAGAAAATAATCTTGGATGCCCTGAAGGACAATACTAATTCAAAATTATATATTAAAAAATGACATGTACGCTATCGCACGCTCGCCCAGACACTCACGATTGCTTGCACATGCAAAAGAAAATGATCATGAATAGTATGCTTGATTAAATGTTGTTTGGATGGATGAGTTGTACGAAAACTCATCTAAATTCACTACAAACTGATCAGGTTGATCTGATTAACTAGTTTGAATTGGTTCACCAATTTGTAATGGTGGACAGTACTTCTATACCATTTAACCATTTTTTATACTAAAAAATAAAATAAATAAATAAATTGGTATAATCATTACTATTACTATATTATTGTTTTCTTGTAAGTGTAGTATTTTTATCAAGTTCGATGGCTTCACATTTCTTGAGAAGAATAAATTAACACAAATTTTTATATTATTATAATATTGCACTCTTTTTTAGTTCATTTTGATTTAGTTTTCTTCACATGTCCTAGTAGTTTTTTTCTAAACAAATTTGTTAATGATTTCATTTCAATTTCCATAATTGATTAAAAAAAAAGTTGTTCTGTTTTTTTATTTTAAATGTGAACTAGCCATCACGACATATAATTTTTGTCACTATAGTGTTGATGGGTTGCTTTATACTTCTATTTTTGAGCCGAGACATCAATAAAAAAACCATATTAGGTAACTCTCGTGATCCACTTCAACAAGTCAATAATATGTTAGATTATGGTTGTGGAATGATGTAAAACACTTCTTATAATCATCGGTGATGGACACTGTAAGAAAGACAAAAATAACTAAAATAATTTGTATAAAGAAGAACAATGTGGAGTTAGTTAAGCATTACATGTTCAAGCTTCTCATCCTACAAAATTTTATCGAAAAATATTCTAAATGTTCTTTCCTAATCATTTAAATTTACGCTAATTTCTAATATTTTATTATTATTTCAATATTTTATTCATTCTTAAGATTTTATTGTTTTGGATTAAGATAGTCGATCAATCAAAGATAAAATCGATGATTTTGAATTTTTATTTTTGCAGTAGAATTGAAGTCATTTGTTTACATACAACGTGTCTTGATACCTACAAAATTCATAATTGAACAATACTAACCGACCACCTTCAATGTGAACTGCTACTGCTTAATAACCTTCACGATAGTTCTTCCGTCTAGAAATAATGGTGTTTATAGAACCATCATCATACAAAAGAATGTTATTTTTGTTCTCATCAAGAGTTATGTACTCATATTGGAACCATCAATAACATATATAATGTATCTACCTTAATAATAATTAGGGTACGATTTGCTTTATGTAATAGTCTTAAATTGACCACTACCATCCTTTAACAGTGTTAAGTTGAGCCATAACTCCTTTTTGAAGTTGAGACAACAAGATCCGGTCAACAATGAAAAATCATGTTAAGTAACCTTGTGATCCACCTCAACAAGTCAACAACATTTTGGTTTATTTTTGTGGAAGGATGCAGGAACCTTCTTATCACCATCAATGTTGACCACTTTGAAAAGATAGAAACGACTAAAATAATTTTTTAAAAATAAGTATTGTGTCGAGTCAACTAAGAATGACGTGTTCAAGAATTCTACCCTTCAAGATTTTATCGAGATACATTCTAAATGTTCCTCCATAATCTTCTAAATTCTTGCCCAATTGTTATTTTATAATTTATCATTTCAATTGAAAAGATATAATAATAATAATAATAATAATAATAATAATAATAATAATAATAATAATAATAATAATACCTTATTTTAGGCTACGATTTAATACCTTATTTAACCGTCTTTAATTAACATATATATTGTCATCATTTGCTACTACTGTGTTGACTTATCTATAGTTTCTACCTTAGATTTGTATTCAAATATGTTTTCTCCAATGATGCATTAAGCTTGTTGACCATTTGTGTAAACCGCTTTTGTAATTTGCTAATAGTTTCATCATTCTCTGTACAAAACAGTTAACACATATTTGCCAATCTATCAATTCTATAACTATTTGCTTCACTCTTGCCCCTATTTACAATTTCAAAACATTCCACGTTTTTATATGAAATCAAAGATAACAGAAAATTCAATTATGAATACAATTCACAATTGTTGGAATTAGTTCAAAACAGATTTTTTGCTCAACAATTCAAAACATAAAACTGACTCAACAAAATTTTCAATGTCGTTGATATTTCTATCAGTTAAAAACAAGAAAACAAATTTTTTCTCACCGAACACCAAAATATGAAATTGATAATGAACATAAAAACATAAATTAAATGAGCTAAGGGAAAGAGAAAAATACACATTTATACTAGTTCCTTAGCTTCATCATTGGATGTAGAGGACATCAAGTCCTATTTATCGAATAAAAGTTTCTTCCTTTATTATCAATTAGAATGTTTACAAGATATGTCGGCAATTGTTACAAACTCCTACATCAATAGCTTCTTTCTAAATGCTCTGAACCAGATTTCTTGAAACACCTTCCAAGACAATCTGAATCAATATCTTCTAGAAGAAGATACCCCTCCAATTCTTGCAAGATAAAGCCTAGAGAAAATCTCTTTCCAGACCCTAAAGAAAATCAATATTCAGTAGCTCAACACAAGCGAATCGATATCTTCTCGATTGCTCATGTTTGAAATAATCACCCAACAAGAGATATCCCATCTCTTGATGTTTTTTGCTCAAAGTTTCACTCGCAAACACAACTTGAATCAGACAAAATATTTAATCTAGAGCATGATCTTGTATGCTTGAAACTCCAAAAATAAATATTATTGATTACAACGAAGGTTCATATCAGTATATAAAGAGACATGAGTTGGTTGACCAAAGTAAAATGCATCATAACTAAAATAACTATTTTGTAACTGTAAAAAACTAAATAGGCAAGTAATGTGAATCGACCTACAAATGATGTGAATTGTATCACACGAGTCTGGAAAGTTATGATTTCATCCTGCAATAGTGTGAATTGATTCACATGTTCATGAGTCGATTCAAAAAATCTCATAGAATTGTGTGAGTCGATTCACATTATGTGCAAATCAATTACAAGGTTTGGAACATCAAGGAATGAGTTCAGGACCTCTATAAATGATTTACAAAACTGTGAGTTGATTTACGAAGATAAAAATCACTTAGAAATTATTTTTAATGCATTTCAAAATGTGTTAAAATGATGCTACCATGCAACTAAGTTTATAAATGAAAAAAATATAAATTTCATGTAACTTTTTATAATTCAAATGTATTTTTGAATGATTGAGAAATGAGAATCAACAAAGGCATACACACATCATCTAACTAAATAAACTTAGTTTTGACATCTATCAAAATACTATGTCTATCATGGAGAACCTTACAATTACTTACTCGCTAAAAACACCAATTTCGATAGCTTTCTCGACTTAAACTGCAACCCCTCCACAAAAGTTAAGAACAAAAAGATGCCAAAGGATCACCCCGTCTCATACCTTTCTCAATTACAAATTCATTTATCAGACTCCCGTTAACTAGGACTTACATTAAAGCAAAACACACACAAGCCTTCATAAATTCCCTTAAAACCCCACATAATCGAGTTTATACAACATATAATTTAGATACTCATAGCTAAAAGTGTAAAAGACACGTTCAAAATCAATCTTCATAATGAAAAATTCATTTAATTAGATCTAACAACCAACATGTCATCCAAAATTTGCCGCTTAGACAAAAAACATTCTGCCATGGGAATACAACTTTCCCAAACATCTTATTCATCCTTTCTACGGGTAATTTCAAATTAATTTTATACAAACATCTAATCAATGAAATAAGACGATACTCTACAAATACTTACGAACCTATCTTTTTAGGAGTGAGAGTCAAAAAAGGAAGTAAAACCATTCAGAAGCTTCACATTAGCATGAATTTCTTATACAAGCCGCACTATATCATTCTGTAAAAGGTTTCAAAATTAAATTCGCTAGGTCCCAAACTTTTATTTCCTTCACAAATTCAGAGTGCCCATTAATCTCTTGAACTAAAAACACCAAATAAGACCCAAATTATTAAACACATTTTACTCTTTAAACAAGTTACTAACTAGAATAGACATTAAAAAATAAACGTCCTAAAAATTATTCTCAACACACTAACTATATGATTTCAGAAAAATAATAAATTATGATTTGATATTAAAATTTAATTTCAGTCTAGTATAAATATTAAGAGATAAATATTGAATTAGAAATAAATGAAAAAAACTTTATCACGTACCTCAAATAGTAAATAGTTAAATAGACTTGTTTTTGAAAAATAGAAATACTTATTTAAATGTGCAATTTGTTAACAATGAATATTTATTCCATTTTTGAATAAGTCGTTATCTATACAATATCTAAGAACACTGTTTAGAAAATCAATCCACAATATCTAAAGAAAGTGTGTTTATTTAAGTTAAAAACCAACCCTAAGAAATAAATAAAGCCAAGTTGGTATAGTTGTAAATTGTACTTGTAGTTATTTGTCTTTACGAAGTAAAAGTTAGGCACTCTTTCTCAGTTTCTCTTCTCCCTCTTTTCTGATTTCCTCTTTCTCTTTTCTTCTTACACATTCATTCAGAAAGAAACTTAAAAAGCAAACTCTCATCTCATCTAATCGCATCAATCAATCATCGAGAACCAATCCGCATTTTCCGCAATGGATTCCCGCTCAGTTCCACCACCAGCAACCATGATGGTGGGACCCACATCTTATACTCCAACTAACTCCTCCATGATCAGCCCTAATTCCTCCACCAACATCATGGCTCCCGCCACCGCACGATTCCCCTTCAACTCGCCGCAAACCTCGGAGCCTTTCTCCGTCACACACGACGGTTCCTCTTCTCCATCCGCCCTTGCTAAGAAGAAGCGTGGCCGGCCGAGGAAATACTCTCCCGACGGTAACATTGCCCTTGGTTTAGCTCCCACACATGTTTCTTCTCCCGTCGCTGCTACCTCCGCTTCCGCTGGTGATTCTGGCGCCGGTGATGCTCCTCCGAAGAAGCATAGGGGAAGACCCCCTGGCTCCGGGAAGAAGCAGTTGGATGCGCTTGGTACTTGTTTGTTATTTCTGTTTTTGTGCTCTCGTTTTTAATTTAAGCGCTTATTTGAGTAAAACTGATTGTGAGTGTTTTTGCTTTTTGTTCTGTGAAGGAGCTGGTGGAACTGGATTTACTCCACACGTAATCTTGGTGGAGTCTGGCGAGGTAATTAGTACATGTTTCTTTCTATATATTCAATTTGTTACTTTTATTGATGCTACATTTTTGGTAATTTGAGTCTTTGAATTGAAATAACACATTTAATTAGCATATCTTAGAGTGTGTCAAGTTAATAGTTCCTGGTGGAGCCCAAAATTGGATGGAGTAGTTTATATTCCTAAAATTAATGAATAATTAAGAATAAGAATAAAAATTGCATTGCATGACAAATCTAGAGAGTCACTTGTTGGTAGGCCATCTCTAGTTCCATTATAAATCCTCACATAAGTTTATGGCTTATGTTAAAATTATGGGGTTATATTTCCTTTGATTTTTTAGTTAGGGGTATAAAGTTTCAGTTTTCAAGTTTCTTTTTTGTTGTTGTGTTTTTGGACTTTATAAATTGCACTGTTAGTTTTATGTAGATTCACTGTTAATAGTCAGGAACGGAAGGATTTGAACTGGGGGATGGAGTTATTGCTCTTGCCTCTTCTCTTTGTTATAACTTTTAAAGACAATCTTGTAATGATTATTTTCTTGTCATTTATTTAAATGTATTTTTGGTTTTTTTGGGGTTACTTTCAATGATATTTCTGAGGTAATTTTAAGGGTGATGATCCTAGAGTGTCAAATCTGTATTGCCCAACTAGTTATACTGCATACATATAGTCCTCAAATTCAGATATTCATTTTACAAGGAATACAAATTTTATTCTTCATGTTGTTCCTTTTAATGTTTTATAGCTTTATAAGATTGCCTTTATTGCATGTATAATTGATATCAATTTCTTGTTCAATGCTTTTGTACTCTAGCCCATGCTCTTAATAAGCTATCCATCGTCAAGTTCATCAAATAAATTATATATGTTGCTGTGAAGTATGAGTTAATATTGGGTATCTTATTCAATCTATTTGAGAATTTAAGAAGTGTATTTATTTCTTATAGTTTATGTTTTGAGTACTGTGTTTTTGAGCTTAAAATCGACATTATTGCATAGAGTTGCACACAGAAAAGAAATAAGTAATTTATAGCATTCACCTGCATTTTTTGTTTTGGTCGAGCAAATTAGTAGTTGGTTAGGTTTGGTTCTTTTTTGGTTTATGGAATAAAACAGGCAGAAAAAATGGGTATGGATATATTGGCTGAATTGCTGTTTTTATGTGGATACTATTTAAACCAAAAAATTTAGGGTTCGTTTGTTATAAATTATTTTATTTTATTTACTTTGGCTTTAAACTAGTTTTTAAGTACCTAATAGCAGGGTTAGTCTGGTTTCCAGTTGTTATGATCATTCTCATCAATATGGTTTTGTTGTTGGCAGGACATTACAGAAAAAGTTATGGCCTTTTTTCAGATAGGGCCTCGGACAGTTTGTATTCTTTCTGCCACCGGTGCAGTCTGCAATGTAACCCTTCGGCAGCCAGGATTATCTGGAAGTATTACAAGATTCGAGGTACTTTTTACATTCTTTGAGAATTTAGTCGATATCTGTTAATTACTTTATCCATTATATCAAGCTTTGTTTATGCTATATTGGAAATGATCTGGTGATACATGATTGCTTGACATGCATATTCCTACAGGTTCAGCTTGTCAATGAAAATATGGAACTCAATTCAGTATTATTGTTGAGCAAGTACTAGAAATTTTTCATGTTTTCTATTATAAATATAATTATGCTTTTGAAAGTGAAAATATATCATTATAATATAATTTGCGATTGAAAGTGAAACTCTTTACTTTCTGACATGCCAACTGGAAATAGTTTGTATATATAATTTCTATTGATTTGAGAAATCTTTTTTAGTCTGAGATGAATACAAAAGCTACGAATCACTATTTGCTCCAAGCATTTTGTATTTGATTTAATCTTATTTCTTGCATGCTATATTGTTTGTTGTTGTTACTATTATTATTATGCTTTAAACTTTGCAAGAAAAGACCAACTAGTAGAGATATTGGAGCACACAAATTCAAATTGAGAAAATGTAGCATTTTAAGTAAATCCACTTTGAGAATGATTAGTAATCCATTTTCAAATGCTGGATGATTAGCGCTATAAACCTTAAACTCATTTAAAAAATTCTGGAGGGATATTTTCTTTATTAGATGAGTGCAACATTACTGTATAAAACAGTTGCCTCAGTCTTTTTCCCTAAACCCTATTAAAAAGTTACCTTAGGTTATTGACATGTAAGTTTAGAGGCTAAAGTAAAAAAGAAACTCAAATTGTCTTGGCTGTTTATATTACCAAAAACATTATGAAAAAAATGGTATTTTTGACCCATTAATCAATTGTGGAATGATAGATACTAAGGACCAAATATTGAATGATTAAACTGTTAGGTGAAGGCTCAAAATTGGTTCTGTATTTCACATGCTCCCTTACACGAGGGCCCTTCAATCCAGTAGTGTAGGCAATGCAGATGTCTACTCTATCTTTGCTGAAATTTAAGCTTCTTCCAAAAGAATGGCGTCAAGGATTAGATTTTGGGAGAGTTGGTTTACCTTCTTGACCTAATGATCAAAGAGCTCAACTTTTGTGGTCAACATTGTTCTATATTACAGTTGAATTTCAGTTCATGATAAAATTGGCCAAGGCATTGTCTATACTTCATGTCTTGTGTGAGAGGCATGTTATAGAATTATGCTTGTGCCATCATTTAATAACTTGAGGCTTTGGGCGAGTGGGTTCTCAACAGTGAAGACAGGTTGATTGTAGATAGGTGTATGGCTTCTCAATCTTCTTAGTTTCTTAGCTTCATCCAAGTTGTGTTCTTGTATGTCGCAAGAACTTCCACTGTATGTACGATATTCCTTACCTTGTAGGTGTTGCCCCTAATTGAACACAAACCAACTTTGGAACACAAGAGAGTTGACTTTATAGTAAGTGTTCAGATTATGTGTTTTACTTATGTCTCAGGTACATGGTGTGTGTTACCTACACTTTCTTTCCGCACCCTTTCCAAATCCAACAAATTACCGCTGTTTAATAATGATATATAAAAGTTGCTAAAAGTATTGGTGGGGTTTCTTTTAGAAAGGAATTAAATTCAACAGCATCTTTTATTTTTCTGTATGTTTAAACATCTGTGGTTAAGCGTATAATTAAATATCAATGTCTCTAAGATTAAATTCTCTTCACAAGACGTCATTTTGCACCACAGGGAAAATTCGAGATTGTATCGTTATCAGGTTCGTTGAGGCTATCTGACAATAATGGTGAACATAACAGAACAAGCAGTTTATACGCTTCCCTTGCGGGGTCTGATGGACGAGTTTTTGGTGGTGCAGTTGCTGGAACGCTAACTGCAGCGTCAACTGTTCAGGTATTGCTCGCAATTGGTCTATAAAATTGTGTCAATTGGTAACAATTGACTTGCCATAAAATTTACCTGTATATGTTTTTCTCATAGAACATAGTGTACATAAGTTTTTGTATCTATTGGGGAGTCTTATGCATGTAGAACAGAATGACCAAAATTTAAATACTCTACTTTTGTGACATTTTCCAATCATTAATAGGTCATTGTGGGTAGCTTTATTTTGGATCGGAAAAAGTCAAGCTCAAGTATGCTGAAATCTGGGCCTTCTTCAGAACCAACATCCCAAATGTTGAACTTTGGGGCACCTACGACACCAACTAGTCCTACTTCTCAAGGGCCTTCTACCGAGTCCTCGGAGGAAAATGATCATAATAGTAATTTTAGTAGGGGGCCTGGAC
Organism: Cicer yamashitae; assembly: GCA_037974755.1. Taxonomy (NCBI): domain Eukaryota; kingdom Viridiplantae; phylum Streptophyta; class Magnoliopsida; order Fabales; family Fabaceae; genus Cicer; species Cicer yamashitae. Next base: position 12,217,175 of record JBBPBQ010000002.1, read on the forward strand.
TCTACAATAATGCCAATCAGCCTGTTCATCACAATATGCAGCAGATGTATCACCATCCACTATGGGCTGGCCAAACTCATCAGTGAAGAAGATTTGACTTCGGATTAACAGTGCAGAATCAGGGTATTTGTTGTATGATTATTCAAAGTGTAGTGTCTAGAGGATAAGTCTAAAATGGTAACATGCATTATTAAGGACTGAGTTTAGAACAGTCTATATTAAGGTTTAAGTTAATCCCTCCATCATTCAGCCAATTAGAATTTTTTGTTCATGTATCTTATGATTATGTGTAATTGTAGTGATTCTAATGATGCTAGCCATGGATATGCTCTCAGCATTACCCAAATTCTATCATTTTGGAGTTTGTTGTCTGTGCTCCTCAGCGAAATAGCGAAATCAGTTATGTGCTTTTACCCATTCATTCATCATGCTATATTTTTTTATTTTATTCTTGAGTTTACTACGAATTTGGTGCCTCATGCATTCATCAACGTTGTCTTCCTCATAATAACTTGCACATTCTTACACTTGAATCATTAAAAGAATTACCTAATAGTTTGCGCCATCTTGACAAATTTTTCAAACTTTCAAAAATTTAAAAAGCAAGTTGAGTTGTGTTGGGTTGTGCAAGACATGAGGTGTTGAAGCTTGCGTGTAGAAATAGAGCTTATGCACCAATCCATAAAGCCCAAAGCCTAGTTACACATTCACCCAGCGCCACTGCCATGAAAATCACAACTGCTCTTGCAAGAAGTTGGAAAATGAGTGTGATTACCACAATCTAACTAATGTAATACTACATCCCATCAATAATTAATTTTATACCTTTTTAAATAAATTACTTTAAATATATTATTAAATTAATTAATGGTGTAAAAGTATGGTTTAGTCTCAGTTATTTTCAGCTGAGTTGTTGAAACGGATTTGTTTTTTGGGTGATGGACTCATTGACTGTAAGACATGTAGGAATGGTAAGCAAAGTTGTGGTTGGTACGTAAAGAAAAACAGATCTCTAGGAACCTCTTTTTCACACAAAAAATGTAGTCAACTGATAGGCTTTTGATGTTGGTCAGGAAGCGAATGGGCTGCCGTGGCTCAGTTATTTATGGTCGTTGGATAAGTGAATGGGCTTTTGATGTCAACTTATAGGCTTTCAAACACGTTTTCGACAACAACAAAAAAAAGAGTACACATCTTATGTTTATGTTCAACTTTAAAATTCACCAATAATGTATTTCCCTATGAAAAAAAAAACTAACATTATTTGATCCACATAATGAAAATTCCAACGTGTTCCAGCTTTCAAGAGTAACAATTTGCTTAATAAAAATAAAATATATTTAATGAAAAGTATATTTATTATATTAATAATATTGTTAAATATGTTTTTATCCTAATAAAGTAAAGAATCTAGATTTTAGTGTTTGTAAAAATATTTCATTGGTTTTTATCCCTTCTAATATGAGAATTTGTTTTTGTTCTCTGAAAATGAACATTATTTCAGTTCTTGAAAAAATATTTTTTCTTTCATTCCTAAAAATTTGATAAATTGAAAACATTTTCATGATCACCGATATCATTTGAAGGAAAAGTTTTTGCATTTTACATGCTAAACTGATATTAGATGTTAACAAATGTTGCATGAGAATAAACCACAAATACCACTTTTAGATTTTGGATGGATCAAAATTAATTGCTCATTTTACATGAATCTAAACCATATTTAAGAATGGGAGTCCAACGACGCAGGAGAACAATAAATCAAAATTGTAAGACAATTGGTATGTGTCTTATCTATCTTATATATCTAACATTTAATTCATTCATAATTAATATAAATAGAACCAAAATTTATTAAATAGATTTTAATAAAAAATGTTATAGGTAAATTTTTAAGTACCCATGAGTTTGATTGGGTACTAATATCCTAAAGCGAAATCAACTCAAAATTTAAATTATTTTCAAATTAATTAAATATAAAATAATGATGGGTTTTGCATGATTGATTGTTGGAAACATAATTAAACTCTAAGATATGAGTGTGTTGACCAAAATTCATATACCCCTAACAGCTATGTCAAAATTAATCCCTATTTCAGCCCTTCTTGAGTTTCTTTCTCCCTAACTCTCTCATCATATGTATTTTTTATATGATAAATATTTGTATGTAAGTATATGTTAATGTTAGTGTTATGGTGTAGATGGAAATATAACTCTCAACTGTTTCTTATTTTTATTGGAGAGTACCAGAGCGTTGGGAGCAATAACGAAAAAATAATTTAAGGTTAACAAGAGATTGAATATCACATTTCAACTTAAAACTTTAAGAAATTCAAAATGTGACTCACATATAACATATTTATTTAATATTTAACGTATTTATAGTCAATGTAAGACTACTACTCACACTTTAATCCAACTATCTCTCCATTATATTTGTCCTTTCCTTTTGTCTTTTTCTACCAAGGAGACAAGGGAATACTAGAGTATCTAAATACCATTCTTTAGTATGTGGTTTGTCTTCGATCTCTTTGCCGGATTATTAGGTTGGTGATAAAAGGATTAGGAAAATAAAAGAAATTAATGGTTTATAAACTTTCTCATGATCCTCTACCAAATCTTATACTTCGAGGTGTGGAATTCATTGGTATTTATTGCTTTCGATCGTCCTTCTCTAGGTATATTATTAAAACATGCACAAGCAAAAGAAGCTAATTTTCTTCCAATAACCAATGCATAGAGCTAAAGGTTAAAAATGTTGAAGATGCCAAAGGCTGATTAGTGATACATTAACCAAGCAGACATCATCACATGCTCATTTCACAATTCCAAGAACTAAAGATATTGGCATCAAATTCATCATCAAATGTCCACACACACACACAAAAGGAATTATTTTCAAGTGGCTTTAAAATCAAGGTGCAGATTCCGTAGATTTACATATATTAGAGGTACACAAAACAAAAGGATTATCTTTCTCTTTGTCTCCTTCCCTATCTACACTCACAAAAATGTGTTTCAATCCTCTATAAATCTAGGATAGTGATACAACTGAAAAAATTGTTAAATTTAAAGAGATAAAATTTATCTTTTTAAATCTACAATAATTGTTATAACTATAACACGTTTCTAGGACATTAGAGGATTTAGATCCCTAAAAAATATAACATTAAAGACGTATTTGGATTGACTTATTTGATTTTATGTAAAAATACAAATGCTTGCAAAATTGTTTTAAAAAATATATAGAAACAACTTATGGCATGATACTATAAGTTGTTTTCAACTAAATTTTACAAGTTATTTCAAATAATTTATCAAAACAATTTATATGATATACAAAATAATTTAACATTATTTTATTTTGTATTATAAAAATAATTTATACATAAAAATTTAGACTATAAAATTTATACTATAAATTGTTAAATAAGTTATTTGTTCATACAAATTCGTGCGTGGGATAATAATAAAGCGCTATTACTACATGTTTAGTGCACCTTCACTACTATGTGCAAGGCTAGCATTTCATTAAAAACGGAAGGTACTTTAATTAATTTGTATAATATCATATTAAGTGGAGAATATTTAAAAGAATAAAAGTAAGTGACATTATATCTTTACAATATTAAAATCCTGGCCGCGCCGGAAACCTAAGCTACCTATAATCGAAGGTACACTTATTTATCATTTTGCTAGCTTCACATGTCACGCGTCTCATTAACCCCACACAAGCAACTGGAAAACGAAGTCATGACTAGGAAGACCAATGCGATTCCGAACTAATAAAAAAGGACTAAGGTTAATTAAATCCACATATTAACTTGTGAAGCTACTAGTAACCTAGGATAACCGAATTTTATCATTGAGGCTTATATATTTTAGAGAAGTGAGTTAGTGGACTAGTACCATGAATGATTCACGATCGATATGTGTTTAAAAATTATTTAAATTTTTAGTGATAATTAACGATATTTTTTAAAAAATTAAATTGCATGACTCTAATTTTTCTTCCGAATGAAATGATGACCTAATTGACGTTGATTCGATTGTATTTTGAGATACACATTTACTTTTTTTTTTTTATCGAACTGACATCAATTAAGTCACTGTCTCAAACGTGAGAACGAGGAAGATCGTGAACTTTTAATTCCATAAAACAACATATGCCATTATTGAAGTTTTAACAATTTTCAAGGACAATTTCACGGCGGTGTTGATCAAAGTGGTGCAAAATAAACTTTCTATCTCTAAATCTAATTATCTTCACAACTGTTATATCATACAACAATGTGTAAAGGATCCAAACATACGTGTTTACACAAATGAAAGCAACTTGGATCCGTATGAGGGTGAGAAGAGAGAGATGAAATGATGACGAAAGAGTGTGGATCCTCTCGTTCAGTCTCTTTCCATTATTTTATATATCAATTTGGGATGCCCAACAAATTATCTATGTACCATGCCCAATTTTGATGTATGAGAAAGTGTATTGGAAAAAATCAATTCTCACGTTGAAAAGAGATAAGACTTCAAAAAAAATTTATACAAAATGATTATCCTATTTTACAAATTGATTTTTGTAAGGCAATTTTTTAAGGAGGTATGAATTAAACACAATATAAAAATTTAATATTGAAAATAAGTTCTAAAAAACATTTATAAAGAGTTTCACCTTAAACGAAAAAATACTTATATGATCACACCATTCTGGACACAAAATTTGAACACATAAAAATACATATCATTTAATTATTTGAAAAATACTTATTATTATTATTATTATTATTATTATTATTTTCTCTTTTTACCTTTTTATTTTTATTTTTGTGAGGGTTCCCAATGTGACCACAAGAATTGATCCCTTAAATGTTGGTTTTGTAAGTATCAATGAGTTAAACATAACATGAAAACAACTCTTATATTTGAATACCCTTAATTTTCATACAACTCATTCAACATTTCAATTTATATCTATCACTCTCTTCCTATCATATCATCAACATATCACAATTATCACATCACTTTCTTTATTTCTTTCTCTCAATGTGTCTAAGATGTGTTTGGGTGTATATAAATATTTTTCATTAGTAATATAGATTAGGGTAAAATCCCCACCATAGGGCATTGATACATGACTCCTCTTTTTATCTAAATCAGATCATATACGTTTTACCAAAAGAGTACTAGCTAGGTACTCCTTAATAGCCACTGGTACTCAAAACTGGACTTAGATCCAATTCATCATCAGAGAATCTATGGCTTTTCTTTGTTACAATAAGGCCATAAATTAAACAGAAAATGATATATATGTATTGATGTTGACCAGCGCTGGAGAAGGCAATTTTGACTTTTTACATGGCCAGAAAATCACAAGTATATACGAAAAATATAAATTAAACAATAAGAAAGTACGGTTTACAAAACAAATTAATTAAAACAATAATGTTTAGGTTTTTCATTTCTATGTTTTGGTTTTCATTAAATTTTTTTTTTTTTGACTCATGGTTTTCATTAAATGTATAATGTATGCAGTAGAAAGCTTTTGTTCACATATGATAACAAATCTCGTCAAAAAAAAAAGTACGATAATCAATAACCAGTATATACAACAAGAAAATAAGCCCATCTTCTCTACGTAACAAGATTTTCCTATATCTATTGTCTATATTCTATTTTCTTAATTAGTTAACGCCGTAAAGGAACACCTTTAATATATCAATTCTGAATACCTGAGTTTATGTTATATATGCATACTTTAATAATATAATCTATTAGATACATACATTTTATACACAACGGAAAGTTGTGTTAACAAGGTGGCATAAATTTAACAAGATTTTTTTGGGTGATCACTATAAACTTACAAGACTATAAATTTTCTAGCTTACAAGTATTTCGGAAAGGAAATTTTGCTAATAAACTATCTCATTTAATTTGATTAACAACTCCTTAGCGTATTTGATTGGAAAATAGTGATATTCTTTTTAACGAAAGGTGGCCAATGTTTTTTTTTTTTTTATAAACAAAATTATTAATAGGAGTACAACGTACTATAAATCCATTACATAATCAAGAAATTACAAGAAAGATGGGCATGCTACTAAATGATTGATACACCAATAGAAAATTAAAAGGTAGGCAATGCATTAGAAATAATTGAGAGAGTTAAAAATTTATATTGGTCTTAATTCATTAGTAGCGAAAAACAGAGTTGAAATTCCATATGACTTTGAAAAATATTGTAAAAGATTTAAAATACGTTTGTATTTAGAATAATTTACTTTTGTTTATATATATATATATATATATCATTTATCGCCTCTCTCAATAATTCTATCTTTCTTGTTTTTCGCATTTATATTCCGTCACACGACTCTTTTTTCTTTTCATCACTCTACACACACAGGTGTAAATATGATGAATCCTACACACACTCATCGCTGTATCAAAACATATGGAAAAAAAAAAAAAAGCACGGAAATAAAGGTGGTAAAGTTATTATCATGTGTTACGACTCGCAAGTTATAATTGTTTCATGTCTAACGACAAACCAGCTTCTTAAGAGAAATTAATCCTCAAACATAATATAAGAGAAATAATGAAACAAATAACGAAGAGAAACTAATTATATATATATATATATATATATATAGTCATATATCTTCCATAAAATAATATAACAATATTAAAAGACTAGTAAAAGCAGAATCCGAAAGTTGAAATTAAAAAAACCAATGAGACACTAAATTTAAGTACCAATTGTACGAACTAGAAGAAGAAAGTACACATTATAACATGACTTGATTCAAACGCACTAAGAATAATGACCACCATCCATGAATTAACACTGACCTTATAAATAATTTGCAATTCAATTCAATCATCATCATCATCTGAAAACCATTGGATCCATCAAAAAGGTGGACGTGAAGCTGAATTGTTGTTTCCCGCCCAACCACCATCAACTGGCATCTGAACATTCTGCATATTCAATGGCAAATTGAAAAACGGCAAACCAGAAGAAGGATCAGGAAAAGCATTATTCACAACTCCACCACCGCCGCCACCAGAGCCTTGAGAACCTCCTCCAGCCGCCGCCTGCATCTGAATCTGTTCCTCTTCCTCCAACGGCAACCTCTCATAAGCAACATTAGTAAACGAAGCAGCAATCACAATCACCGGTCCCGCCGCCGTAAGTTCACCAACCACACTCCCTCCGACCACCTGTCCTTGCCCTCCGGCAAGGTAAATTGTCAAACTAGTAGCTCCAGGAGGAGCCGGAGGAGGCAGAAAAGATCCAGAAAGGGACAGTATCTCGAATCTCCCATGAAGCGTAACAACAGCACCAGCCGCCGCCGGCTGTCGGAGAGTGACATTAGTAACAGTTCCACTTCCGCTTAAAACACAGATCCCACGCTGACGACGGCGAGCGTAGTTAGTTACGCATTCGAAAACATCGGAACCGCTGGCGACTTCTAGAATATGAGCCCTCAGTGTGTTGGCGCTCTCTCTTGTGATGATCACCGGAGGTTTCGCCTTGTTTTTCGAGCCTGGTGGTCTGCCACGTGGACGACGTCCTACCACGTCACCAGGTCCAGCTGCTGAACCTAACTCCAAGCCTTGGCTTCGTTCCTCTTCCTCGTTTGACGAAAACGGAGCACCACCAGCACCAGCACCACGATTCGATTCTTGTTCAGAATCGTGATGGTTGTGGTGATGCTGTTGTTGAAGGTGCAAGTCTTGTTGTTGTCTTTGAAGGTTTTGCATAAAGCGAGATGCACTTCCTAAATCCAAACCAGCCATAGACACATCAAACAAATAGAGAGAGAAATTGATTTATATAAAAAAAAAAAAAAACAAAGTTTTTTTTTTTATATATTAAAAGATGAAAACAGAAAACAAGGAAAATGATTTTTATTACTATAGAGAAAGAAATAGTATTGTTAATTGTAAATAAATATGAATATGATATAGATCGAACACTGTTTGTTTGTTCACCCTTGTTTTGTTTATTGGTGTGAGTGAGTGTGTAGTAGATTTATAGAAAATAAAAAATAAAAAATTGGTAAAAGATGTGAAATATTTAGATATTGTTGAAGGTGGTGGAATAGAAAAACATTTTGGGTTGGATTGAAAAAAAGACAGAAGAGCGGTGAAATAGAAATGGAGTGAAGAGATAGAAAAGGGAAGAAGAAGAATGGGAGAGAGAGAGAGAAATGAGGTTGAAGGAGACAAAGAACTCAAAAACAAGTCATTTGTTTGGACAACCTAAAGTTTATATAAAATAAGAAGAAATGGTTGGACAAATCTTTTTAATTCGCTTTACTCCAATGTCTTAGTCACTTCCATTCACGCGCCGTGACAACAACGCGTTCTTATATTCATTTTTTTTAATTAACTTTTCTATGGGCATTATTACATCCCTTTCATCTATTAAATATCACAAATTCTACTTTACTATTAAAATAATAGTGTATATTGATATTATTAATATTTTATTTAATAATTTTTTAATTTATTCAACTGAATATTATTATAATATTTATTAAAATTATTTAAATGTAGAGTTTTATTAAATTTATTTATTAAATTTATTTATTAAATTTTAACACTAATAATTAAATAAATTGTTTTATAATTAAAATTAAAATTATAATAAAAAAAATAGTATTTCAAAATAAATCTAAAAAATAAAACTTAAAAATTTGATGGTATTAAATTTAAAAAATAGTCAAACTCATTCATAGATTATTCATAGATGATATGTTATTTAACTATTGATAATTAATTCAATAATACTAAAACATGTTAATTTTTGAATGTACATAAAAGTCTCCAATATATTTGTTTACTTTTCAAAAATAAAGTATAAAATATTGTTTAGGATTATTTTAATTTTTTACAAAAGGTTATTTAATTAAAAACAATATGAACTAAATAGTACTTTTTAAAAAATTATTGAGTATATCAAGTATTCTTGTAAATTTTGGATTCTTTTTTTTGGTCAAAGGTAAATTTAAGATTCTATATGTTCCTTTTTAATTATTGTTTTATACAAGATTTTTTTTTTTTATTTAATTGTTACTTTTGAAATTCAATGCAACATTATTTTTTTTATAAATGAGATGGTAAATATCATTAAAAATTTACACATAATTTTGAGATTTTGGGTTCAAATTCAGAACATGATACGGAACCTAACATTATCGATACTTTTTGTCATTTGAATTAGACTTTAATGACAACATTAATTATTATTTCATTGATTTTTTTATTTATATTTTATAATAAGTGTCTTATATGAATTGTGAATTATTTTTTAAACAATACTTAATTGTGTTGATTTCAATGATAAAATAATTTTATTTACTAAAATATATTTATTAAAAGTAATTAGTGGTGTAGTTAAATGAGTTGAGACGATCCAATAATAAGAGTATATTTATGAAAAAGTATTTAATATTTAATTGATAATATAAAAAGACAAATAATATGAGAGATGTATTATTTAGGGTTATTTATACTTCTTTATATCTTGATTTTTGTAAAATACTCAAATGAATCACTTATTCTAAAATGGAGAAAGTATTAATGTTTGGGGTTATTTATACTTTTTGTTGACAAAAGGCTATTTATATTGACTATTATTTTTAATACTTTTTTGATTAAGCTTTCTCATAAATATAGTATTCTATCCGTTCCTTTTGAATTAATGACTTTGAACGTTAATATAATTTCTTTTTATTTAATTATTATTTTTGAAGTTCAATATAATATTAATTATTATACATTCATCTTAGAATGAGTATCATTTTAACACAAAGTTTTAAAATGAATGTTACTTTTAATTTTTAATATTAATTTAATTTTTTTCTTCATATTTTACCATCTAATTAATATTAAATACATTATTTCCAAAGTATTATATTCTAATTTTCATTTATTACAATGAGAAACACACTAATTGTTAGGAAATATAATTTGGTAAAAGGTTTAAATATGTTTTTAGTCCTTGCAAATATAACATTTTTTGATTTTGGTCCTCGTAATATTTTTTTTTTTTGTTTACATCCCTGTAATATCAAAAAAAAATTATTTTTGGTCCCTAACGTTAAGTGGACGTTACAAAAACGTTAACTGACAAACAGAAATAGTTTTTGGTCCCTGTAAATATAATACTTTTCAGTTTTAGTCCCTGAAAAATATTTTTTTTAATTTCATCCCTCCAATATTCAAAAATCTTTTTAAATATAAAATAACATACAATTTGATCTTTATTAATAATAAACTTATACCAAGTAATGTTTAAAATATTTTCACTTCAATAATTTAAAGTTTATTAATCTTCTTTTTTATTTATTTATTTATTATTATTAAATTAATTTTCATTTTCTATTTCAAAAAAATCACTAAAATCTTCTGTTTCATTTAATTATTATTATTAAATTAATTATATTAGTATAAAATAATGATTAAAATAACTTTAGATTTAAGCTTTATAATTTTAACTAAAATCTCCTTTGACGCTTTAGATTTGTTTGATTATAACTTAAAATCAATAAGATATATATTAGGTGATAGATTTATTTCAATCATTATGTTTTAATAATATAATTGTAGTTAATATTATATTAATTTTATTTTAATTATAATATTATATTATATGTTTATATTAATTATATTATATTAAATTAATTATATTATATTATATGTTTATTTTAATTATA
>JBBPBQ010000002.1:12228083-12285407 GCA_037974755.1 Cicer yamashitae
ATATTTTTGTTATAATATTTTTAAATAAAGAATTTTAAAATAAAGTTTCAAATTAAAAATTGGTTTGAATCTTAAAATATCATTTAAGTATTTAATCTTTTTACTATGATTTTTTTTTATGATAAAATTTTAAAAAATAATTAAAATGAAAAATTATTTTGAGAAGCTCTTCTTAAAAATCATCTTTGAAAGATACCTTTTTTTAAAAATGATTTGTATCATGTTAAAATATCTAATAATAAATATTTAAGTTATTGAATGTCAAAATTTCATTTTTTTTAATTAATAAAAAATGAATCTAAAAGAATTTTTTACTATTTTTAAGTTATAAAAAAAAAATTAAAAAAATATCAAGTCAAAATCATTTTTTAAAAATCGTAAACAAACAAATCCAACTTATCATCATAATAGAAAATCTCTAACCATCTTTTGTAAAAAGTTGCATAGCTTCCATCAAATTATGTACTCAAAAGTCTCGTATAAAATTATATACCAAACTTTGTCAATTATACATTGTTAAAACATGGCACATACACCAAATATTCAATCCCACGACTAATTTTTCATTTTTCAATTTTTAAAAATTATTTCCTATTTTTAATGAATTCTTTATTATTTAATGAAAAATGACATTTGTCACTATCAAGAACATTTAAATTGTGTTCATACTATTTTATCAGATTCATCAAAATTGTCTTTTTTTTTTTTAAAAAAAAAGTTGATGTGACATGTTTTCAAATGACATAATATAATTATATTTATATTTATCCATCTCATCAAATATTGAAATAATACATGGAAGTAAAGTTAGGTCTTGATATTAGCTTGTAGACTTTAAGGAGAAACTCTTTGAAATTAGTTTCTCTTGTTGGTTCAATTGACATTTTTTTTTCTTTGTAATGGGTTTGAGAGTACCATTTGTACTCTCTAACAATGCATCTTACTTATAAAAAAAACTGAAAGAATACGTTTAAAAAATAATACTTTTTTTTTATAAATTAAAAGTAAATTAAAAAAAAAAGATGAAGTTATGATGTAAAAGTAAATAAACTATTGTGCAAAGGAACTGTTTTAAATATATTGTTTATGGTTTGATTAGATGGATATGGATAAATCTAAATCTATTTGTATTTTATCACATCAACATGTTTAAGACTATCTAATTTAAAAATATTTCACACCATAATTTTTTAGACAAAAATATAGGTTATGACCAAAAGTACAACAAGTGTAAATTTGAAAGTCAAAACATTCGATTTTAAAAAAGAAAAACTATTTTTATGAGTGTGATAAAATGATTAAAATTATAACTATACTTAATAAAATTTAGTAAAACGATGGTGACAAAATAAATAAATCCTCTGTAATGACCATAATCGAATTTAATGACAAATTTAGAGAAGGAATTGGTATTTTCTCTCTCTGAATTTCTCCTGCTAATTTGATTTTGTTATAGTGTATTAACTCTTTTTACAATGATTAAATGTGAAAATAATTTTTTTTTAAAAGAATTCTAAACAAAGTTTCAAAAAAAATAAAATAGCTAAAGATATTTATTCTCTACTTTTAACCGGTGAAATTTCCTGTGCACTTACACGACTTTTTACATGAAGAATGAATATAAATTACTGTATATAATTAACTAACAATTTTTTTGACAACTGTACTACACCGTTTAAGTAATAAGAATGATAAGGAAAGATATTTCACATGGATTGATATTAATTTAATTACATAACAAAATTGTAAATACTTAGTTGAGTAAAAAGTTTGGTAAAAGATTGTTTGAATAAAAACAAAATAAATTCAACTAAATATAAATTATGAGAAAAATGACTAGAGATTCGAGTCATCTCCTTTTCATTATGTAATTAATTATTTTATCTATTCTATTATGACAACTAGTAAGTTATGAGATATTTACATTATCCTTTATGTTTAATTAATTTGCAATTCTGCGTTATTTAAGGAGATTGAATTACTCCTTTTTCAATTGTTATTTAAAATTTAATGTATAACGTAAATTGTTATATGATCTTATTTTTTGAAGGTTCCAATTTTGCAAGTTTTCATTTGTTTTAGATTAATTAGTAAAAATAATTTCCTTAATTTATTTGAGCTCTTTTCATAATTTCAAATGAATCAAAATTGTCATAATAATTATCTTGATTAATAAATTTGAAGTATTGTTTTGTAATTATTTGTTAATTAGTTTTTAAATTAAATAATGTCACATCAACTGATGTTTTTTTTTAAAAAAGAGCGGGAGATAATGTAATTGGAAAGAGAAAAAATGTGGAGACTAAAATCTCTCTTTTAAAATTAAAAAAGATAAATTTGCACAATTAAATCGTACAATTGAAATTTGGAGGGACAATATTGCATAATTAGAAAATTTGAGGGAGAAAATTGCATTTAAACCTAAATGAAAACGTAGACTTTGATTGATGTTTTGACATAAATAAATAGTTAGATTAAATCTTAATTAAATTAAACAGACATGTGTATGCTGGATATTATGAATGTGGATCAACACAACACACGGGTAGCAAGGAGAGTAATTTGAATATTTGACTCTATAAGCATATATTAATTTAGTAAAAAATGTTTTTTAATAAAAAAAATGGTATATGTTAATAATGATCAGGTGACAAGGTTAGTTAATCCACTAAAGTGTTGGGATAAACTAATAGTTAAAGAGGAAAAGTTATTTGAGGATTATTTTAAGAATAGTGTTTCCAGATTCGTGAGGTTTATAATAATAATAACGTTATACTAGTAGTAGTATAAAACTTTTTTTTTTATGAGAACGTTATGTAACAACTTAATTATATAACATCATCCTATTGAAGACAAGAAAAACAAACAATCTTAACATCATTGCTGGGAGATCTTTTGATAGATTGTAATTTATTGGATTTTGCAAATACTAATATATGATTTTGATTAAAAGAACACAAGTATATCCAACTACCTGGTAGAGTAAATAGGGTGTTTGGATTTCGTAAGCAACAATTTTTTTATTTTATGAATTAAAGTTTAAAAAATCTTTTAATTAAAAGATGTACTCTACTATTCCTTTAAAAAATGTACAAGGAATAGTAAAAAAATGAAAAAAACTCAAAAAGTTTAGATGTTTGTTTTGTTGTCGGAGGGATGGAATACAATAAATAAAATGATTATCTTATGAACAAAAAAAAGCCATATTGCAGTATAGCTTCATTTTTATTTTATATAGATCGCTAAAGAGTAAAACTGGATATGTCAAGAATGAACGTACCATTGAAATACTATGTTTTACCCACTTCCTAAAACCTTTTCAAATTGAGGGTTTCATACAATTTTTTTAATGGAAAGATAACCTATCAAAAGCAGATAATCATCTCACTTTTGTTTAAAATGATTTAATTTATATTAAAAAAAACATTGTCGATCCGTTACAATGATATAAAATTGTATTTAACATTCAACAAATGATAATATTAACATATTAATTTGTTATCTCACTAGATTCATCGGGGTGGATTAAGAAATGAATTGACATTAATATTTTAATCGGTATGCAATTGAAACCTTTAATTTATATTTGCATGTCCGGTTTTAATAAGAGAGAGATTGTGGACGAAAGAGATGCAAGTGCGCGTGTAATTAACACCTTTATGGATCCAAAGATTGTGAATGTGTGGGTGGGGTTAGAAGATGGGGAATATGGACGATATATACAATGTACAATGTAATGTTGGTGGTGGGGTCTTAGTATGGTTTGAAACTTTGGACATGTCCTTTTGTTCTTGTTAACGTTAACCATGGTTTATATATATATTTATATATATAGCTGGAAACTTGAAACGTGAGGAGCTGCTACCTATAGACCAATGTGATTATTTTATTGGTTTGTCTTTAAAAAATTATAGATAATTTATTTATTAATTAATAAAAATTAATCAAATAAATAAATATGTGAGAGATTTTTATTAATTCATATATATTTTATTTATAAAATAAAAGTTTATAATAAATTATCCATAATTTTGAAAAAGTCACTTAAAACAACCTTATTTTAATTGTAAAATAATCGCATTCAATAAACGAGGAAGGGATAAATTAATGGGCCAGTGGGAAATGGTGCTACGGCGGGTGGATCCCACTTTGTCTTCTTACTCTCTCACCCTCCATATGGACGGATCGATCCCTTTGTTTATTTTGTATTTCAACCATCAATTATTTATTTGTTTAATTATTTAAAAATTAATATATCCTAAAAATTCAACCAAAGGTTAATCATTGTCGCAGTGTATAACAACGGTTGGCTGAATATTTTTTAAAATATGTTTTAGAAATTAACACTAAGTCGACCCACGAGTGTTCCAGCTTGATAACCTCTAAACAGATAGCTATACATGTAAGTAGGTAATTTATTAATTGAGATAAAATTTATAAATAACCTCATAATAATTCATAATATACAATGTGGTGCTTATGTATGTAACTGCCTAATTGAATTAATTTACACATTGATAGACTCCTAATATCTAAGTCAACTAAGTAGGATGCTTAGTAAGCTCAACAACTTAGTGATAAAACCATAAAAAGGAACAAGATTTGAAAGCTTGGTTACAAATTGTTGTGCAGAGGCCAAGTAGAAGCAAACGAACGAGTTTTGGCTGCTGAAGCAAGTTACTTGAAATTTTGAGCAGTAGAACTCAATGTGCAAGTGCAGCAAGTTGCATCAATACAAGAAAGGGTTTGGTCGCAAGTATTCCAATTCATCCCAAATTATTTTAAAATTAGTAAAGTAAGTTTATAGAGACCGATCACCTTATTTGATGGAATGAAGATCTTTGAGCATATCAATAGTTCCTCTTTGTTAAATGGTTCCTCTTTGTTAAATGATAGTAAAGTTGTACCATATTACTTGAGATGAAATTTATGAACATATAACCTCATAATCGTTCATAAAAAAAGAATATACAATGTGTTGCTTATATAGGTGACTGATGTACCATGAGACTTAATTAAATGCAGTAACCACCTAACTGCCTAAATGAATTAGTTTACATAATCCTAATGTTTAAGTCAACTAAGAAGGCGAGTCTTATAATTATTAGATTTTTAAATGTACATATAGATTTATTAATTTATGTTACAACAATACTAGTCAAAGTTATAGCACTTTTATTATATATAAAAAAAGGTATAGTTTTTTTTCATTAAGGTTGACCAGATGAATTAGTCGATATTATTATGTGGGTTATATTGATGTTAATTATTATAAGTGAGCTAAAACTATGAAATTTAATTATATATATGTATTTTGTATATCCAACTCCACATGGCCGGTCCAACACGTTATAATGTGAATTTCCCGATAAAGGCGTAATTACTTATTTGAAGAGATTGAATCATCTAATAAAAAAAAAAAAATAGATGTTGGTGTTTGATGATGCTTCTAATGCATTAGGGCATAGTATGGGCATAGTATTGGAGCCATTTTGATTTTCCCAGAGAACCAGTTCATTCCATTTACAGCTAGATTGTGTTTTGATTGCACAGACAATATTGCAGAATATGAGGCATGTGTTATGGGCATTAAAACAACTATTGAATCAAAGGTAAAAGTTCTCGAGGTATATGGAGACTCATTGTTGGTCATCCATTAGAGTGGGAAACGCGAGATTCCAAATTGATTTCGCATCATACGCATATCAAAGAATTGACAGAATACTTCAAGAAGATTACTTTTCACCATATTCCTCGAGAAGGAAACCAATTGGTCGACTCCCTGGCCACATTATCATCAATGTTCAAAATAAACATCGGTCAAGATGTACCGTTCATAAAAATTCAACAAAAGAACAAGCCAACATATTGCTTATCAATAGAAGAAAAGCCTAACACCAAGCCATGGTTTTATGATATCAAATCCTTTGTTAAGAATAAGGAATATCCATTGGGTGTTTCAGAGAACGACAAGAGGGTTTTGAGAAAGTTGTTAATGAACTTCTTCTTAAATGGTGATGTGCTTTATAAGAGAAATCATGATATGGATCTCCTCACATGCGTGGATGAAACGGAAGCAGAGAAAATCATTCATGAGGTTCACGAAGGTTCTTTTGGAACTCATGCAAATGGGCACGCAATGGCAAAAAAATCGTAAGGGTTGGCTACTATAGGTTGACCATGGAGTCTGATTCCTTTAGTTACGTAAAGAAATATCATAAATGTCAAATTTATGCTGATAAAGTATATGTACCGCCAACCTCTTTAAATATCTTAACATCACCATGGCCATTTTCAATGTGGGGGGTGTATGTTATTGGACTCATCGAGCCTAAGGCTTCAAATGGGCACCGATTTATCCTAGTAGCTATTGATTATTTCGCAAAAAGGGTTGAAGCTGCTTCTTATGCCAATGTGACGAGGAGCGTGGTTGTCAGATTCATCAAAAGGGAATTGATTTATCGATATGGCTTGCCAAATAAGATTATCACTGATAATGCAACCAATCTGAATAACAAAACGATGAAGGAGTTGTGTGATAGTTTCAAAATTCAGCACCATAATTCGTCGCCATGTCGTCCGAAAATGAATGGGGATGTAGAAGCAGCAAATAAAAATATCAAGAAAATCATACAAAAGATGGTAGAGACATATAAGGATTGACATAAAATGCTTCTATTTGCATTACATGGCTATAGAACCTCTATTCGCACCTCAACAAGGGCAACTCTTTTGGTGTATGGAATGGAAGTTGAAATTCCCTCGATTAGAGTCTTGATGGAAACAAAACTAGAAGAAGTAGAATGACTTCAATCACGATTTGACCATTTGAATGTCATAGAAGAAAAAAGAATGATAGCTCTGTGTCGTGGTCAGCTATATCAAAAAAGACTTAAAAAAACCTACGAGAAAAAAGTTCGTCCTCGAGAGTTTCAAGAAGGAGACTTAGTGTTAAAGAAAATATTGTCCATAAAAAAGGATTCTCGTGGAAAATGGGCCTCAAACTGCGAGGGACCATATGTTGTGAAATTTTTTTTCTCTGGTGGAGCTCTAATACTCGCATAAATGGATGGAGAGAAGTTTCCATTTGCATAAATTCATATTCAAATAAAAAATATTATGCTTAAAAAACTGATTGAAAAAATGGGCTCGTTAGGTATAAAATCTGAAAATGCGACGTAGGCAAAAATTAGGACATCCCGATTGATTGAAAAAACTTGGAAAAGCAGTCCATGCAAAAGTTAGGGATAAAAAAAAAATATATATATATATTTAAAATAAAAAGATAATCAAGTGGTTCAAACTGATAAAATTATTATTCTTGGAAACTGACCAAAAAGAGTCTTGTATTATAAAAATGACTAGCGTTTGTTATCCCTCCAACTAAAGTTAAACACACTCATCCATACATTTTAACCACATTGATTTGTTCCTAATGTAATGAATGTATTTTTTTCAATGTTGTCATTCAATGTTGTACGTTATACTTCTTTTGAACTAATTCAGTTTCATGGTTGATTGTTTTAGAATTTTAAAATGTTGTTTTATGATGATAAATGTTGGAATTTGAAATATGTGGAAATATAAAAAATATTTTAAATATTTTGACACTTGAAAATATATACATAGAAACTTGATAGATTCTCAACATATATGGGTGCGTAAAAAAAACAAGGATAATTATTTTAAACAATAGACTTTCCTTCGCCTAAAAAAAATTGGTCACATGGAGTTATTATGCAAAAACGATTGTTATCTCTTTTCATCCATTGAATCTTGTGGACGTATAAGAATCGGGGAACAAAAAAATAACAAGAATTTATCTATACTGCATAACACACATGATCCATGCATTTTACATTCATATTTTTCATATACTTATAGATAACCCATGCATCTTCTTTCATATTTTACATATACTCAACAACCTTGTGCAATACATAATTAATGAATCATGCATATCTTATATTTATATTTTATTTATACTCAACAACTTTGTGTTACATTGCTCATTATAGGTTTGTGTTGTAATTATCATAAACATATTTTCCATTTAAAAAAAAAAAAAATATCATATTGATTTACATGTCGATCATTTGTTTAGTTTTTCATTACATATCACATGTTTTGAATATTATTGATTTTGCATTACACCCGCTTTGCATTAAGAATTAATCTCTAAATTTAGGTCCTTATATTTAATTATTTTTTACAACGATAATATTCGTATTTTTTTAGTAAATATAATTAAACAGTGTAGCTATACGATTAAAAATAATTCCAAAAAAGTAATAATATGTTTAATAAAATTTTTATAAAAAATTGTCATTAACCGACTAATTAAAAATCATTCAAAAAAAAATGTAATAATATATTTAATAAACATTTTTATTTATTATTATTATTAAATAAAAGAATCGTCATTTTAAATTAATCCAATTTTGAGTATATATATATATATATATATATGGTTGCTGTGCTCTTTTCACAACTCAATTTTTTTTAAAAAAAAATTAATTTTATAACTTATCCGACTTGATTTAAATATTAAAAAAAATGAAAATTCATTTAAATAATATCGAAGGTTTTTGATCATAGAAACCTGCGCTCGGATAAGGACTTACGTAATCAATAAGTTTATTGTGGAGATTTATAATTTTGCAAGAGTAACTTGTTAAAAAAATACAAATAATGCTAAAAAAACGAACAATGCTCTTTTTCGCATAAACCTTACCATAATTGTAATAAAAGATACATTCATTAATTTAAACAAATATTAGATAATGAAACAATGTGTTTAAAACTTCTATATCATTATCAAACGTGATCTTTTTAAAGTTAATAAATAAATTATTAATATTGTGCAAAATTATTTATCAATTTTGTTTAACAATTCTTTTTCAATCGATGTTAAAACTAATTCATTTAATCTTTCTTGTGACATCGTTGATTTTAGATAAAATTTAATTAATTTGAGTTTCAAAAAGCTTTTTCTGCTGAAGCGACGGTTACATGAATTGTAAACATTATTCTATAAGCAATATATGCATTTGGAAAAGAATCTAATTTTCTTATATAATTAAGTATGTCAATTGTGTCATTTTCTACTTGTATTATCTCTCTTAGAAATTTAAGTTCTACAAATAAATTTAATCCATGAATGTCTGATTTGTTTTTATATATTAAAGAACGTTAAGGTTAATGTAATTTTCTTTTCATTTTTCATTATTCAATTATTTAATTTCTCAATATTAAATTGTTCAAATCTACTCTGAAATGAAGTAATTGATCGAGCGAAAAACAATGTCTTTAACATCAAAAGATGCTTCTTAGTGAAAATCAATTCCTCTAATATCAAACGATGCGGTACACTATCCTCATCATAATTAATTGACTACAATCAACATAAATATCTATTCAAATAATGATTATGACAAAAATTGGAAATTAAAATTTTTTTAGTTGTTAGAAATTTTAAAAAAATTTAATATATTATTGGACAATAAAATAAATATTTTGTTTTGGCGAGGCATAAAACAAGAAGTTTACGTGTCTTTCCCTCGGCCGGTTCTCCAACTCCATCTGTCTTTGTGTTTATGAATATTGTATTGAACCTAATCATTATTGCATTAATTCTTATTAAGAAGTAAATCCTATGAAATTTGCATTAATTCCGCCAAAAAAAAATTTAAGACATTGTTGGATTAGAAACTGCCATTTAATTAAGTTTGAGATAAATAAAAATAAAAATGTGTGATGTACATCCTGAGGTTATACTTTGAATCTTTGAGACAGAAATGATATACTTACACTTCATATTTTTCAACAGTTTATTTTATTTTTATATATTTTTTTTATTAAATCATCAATATATTTCATTTATTATATATTTTTTATAAAAAAATATAATAAAAAAGAATGATGTAATAGATATAATATATTGATGATGTGATAAAAAAAATAAAGTAAATAGATTAATTAGTGTTAAGAAATATATTGTGCATGTATATCGTTACTTAATAAAAAATGGTTCAGAGTCTTGTAGCAAGGGCATGTGTAGTTCACCGCGATTTAAAAACAGGAAAAGTATATATTATTTTTTAAAACCAGAAAAGTATGATTCAAAGTCATATAAAAATCAATTTTATATGAGCTAGCAGGTGACTCGGCTTCTTCAACTCTTAATTATGGAAGATTAAAGAATTTATGGATATTAATAAAATAAACATGTCGAAAAGAATTTATATTTTATATGTAACACCTTCTATCTTTTCTCTGTGTTTCTTCTTTCTTCAATAAGATATATATATAAATAATTGCACCTTAATTGTCTTTAATTATTCCTAACTTGTTTAGAGGGCTTAAGGTCTAAGGTGATTCTTCTCTTTGCTTAATTGGTGGTGGGGATGTGGACAAGTGGGAGGTACCAATTATAATTATTTATGTCTTCCAGATAAACAAGGCATCGTTTTCCAATATTTCCGAGGTTACTCACCTAAACCATAAGACAAAGCCAATACTAAAATTATTAATTAAATAAAAATTGGTGTAAGAAGTTACATGCTAATAATTGAATTTGACTCATAAAATAAAAAATTGATAAAATCAAAAATTGATAATATTTTTTTAAAAAAAATAGTTGATACAATAATTATTTATAATCGATCATAAATATGTATCTAATATTAATATTTAATTTAATTATTAATAATTAATATTATTTACTTTATTCTTTAAAGTAAATTATTCACTTTAAAAGAGTTAAATACTATATTTATCATTAAAAAAATTCTTTAAATATAATTCGGTTACATACTTTTTCTTTTACATGATAATCTTATTTGAGGAGTATTATACATTAAATGATGTAACTTTTTATATGTGAGATTTTATTTTGTGATATTGTGAAAGTATAATCTCTTTCATGTTATGTTTGGATGGATTTCAATCAATTATGCATGCATTGGATGTTTTGTTTTCTCCTTATTTTTATGTAATATTATAATTAACAGTCAGTTGGAGGACATAAATTAAACTTTATACGTACAAAAAAAAAACACTTTATCAAAGATCCTTCTATATTGAAATAGTCAATGAAAAGAAACTTTTAACTTTCTAAAGAAACTGCTAGCTTTAAATATTAGTGGAGCACTGACCAGGTGATATGGTAATTTACTTATAGAAATGTAATTAATATGCTTTAATTAAGTAATGCTTATGGAACCTATAGAACCTTTATAATGTTGGATATGACATATACTTAATTCTATTTTTTCATTTACAATTCTTAGTTCTATTAATTAAGTGGATGATTTGAAGAAAAAAAAGGTATTATATGCATTTGTTCAAACAATAAGCTAGCCTTTCATGCTCACTGCGATTAAGTTGGTTTTAAAATCCAACAACATAATAATTAAACGGTTCAGCTGAAATAGTTAATAACTTTTAATAAATGACGAATTATTTAGAAGAATTTGAATTAATTTTTAATAAAGTTTAGAATTACCAAGACTTATTGCGTCTAATAATCGAAAAAATAAGAAGACAAGTTCAGTAACATAATTGGAGCAAATATGAAAATATTGGTTAATAATTCCATTAAATTTTTGTTTTAAATACAAGTTAAATACTTCTCAAATAATAAATACATAATTTCTCATTCATATAGTTAGTAGTAAAGTAAATAGGTAAGTTAATCCTTTAAATTGTAAGTGTCATTTAAATTAATTTCTGAATTTTATGAATTCAATATGTGTTTGAAATTGTAAAAATAAAAATAAAAATAGTCTATATTTAAATTTTTATTATTAGCTAGATACTATGATGTCACAATTTAATTGAGTATTTTTTACTCACAAAAGTTTCTCTTACAAAATCTCATTTTTTTGGGAAAGATGACATCGATATAAGATCAACTTAAATGAATCTATATTTAATTATAATATTATATCAAAAAATGTAAAGGCAAAAATGTATAGAGATACTATTTTGATTGATATTTTATAAATTCAGATATGTATTTGTTAATTTAAAATATTAATTTTGTGTAGTATTGATTCTTGCTTTTTAAAATAAAAAATAGTTAAAGATAAAAAAAAGGAAGGAAATAAATTGGCAGGCGGGAATTTAGGCTTTCCAGAGAGTGTTAGTAATAAACACACGCACAGTGTTCGTGAAAGATGGTAACAAAAAGAGGTTAGTGAAATGTGAGGGTGGGGTTTTTTGTTCTGTCACTGCGCTCAGGGCTCTCACTCTTAAGACTGTCCTGCCTATTTTTTTTCCAGAGTTAGATTCTCAGGTCAGTGCATGCAGGTGCGACCGTCATAATGGTTACTAAAGGACAAACCCACGAGTGCTCACCTGACTACTACTACCACTATCATTATTATCATTATAATCATTATTATTATTATTATTATTTATTATTATTATTATTATTATTATTATTATTGTTAAAAATAAATTAAAGATAATAATTAAATATAAAATAGTATTCAATTTTCTTTTTCTATATGTTTTCTTCATTAAAGATAATCTTATTTAAAATACGTAGAATATAAAATATGGACACCTCTTTTTACCAAAGATTTAAACTCAAAGTCATTATATTGTGAATTTATTTCACTAAATCCAACTCTATCTGTAAATTATTTTTTAGAGTTAAATAAGTTTTAGTTTCTATATAATTTTTAAGACAAAATTATTTTACAAGTTGTTTTAGTCTTTGCTAAAACGAAACATCCTTCAACTTTTAAATTTTTGAATGGTTTTTTGCAAGTATGTTTAGAACATTATTAATGTTTCATTTGCACAAATTTAAATTTTTTTAACTTGAAATACATTAAATATGAATTTTTTAAATGTCATACGTTCAAAATAAAAAGTCTTTAAAATATAGATCTTAAAATTGACTTTTGAACTCATTTTTTGAAGATGAACTTTTTATAGTGTTGTAAACATGTATGCAAAAAATAATTCAAAAACATAACTTAATACTCCAAAAGTAATTAAAATTACTTGCATAATAATTTTGTATGAACTAAATATGTGATTTTTTTCACATGACTAAAAATAAATTTTTAAAATTTTATAAGGATTAAACATTTACTTAATTCTTATATTTTTATATGATACCTGTTTTTATTTCTTAATAAGAAGATACATATTTACCAAACTTATATACAACAATAGTAGACAATATCTAGCATGTATTCAGAAATGGATAATCTCAAGTGA
Organism: Cicer yamashitae; assembly: GCA_037974755.1. Lineage (NCBI taxonomy): Eukaryota > Viridiplantae > Streptophyta > Magnoliopsida > Fabales > Fabaceae > Cicer > Cicer yamashitae. Next base: position 12,241,320 of record JBBPBQ010000002.1, read on the forward strand.
AATCTCATAGGATATCGGATATTTTTCATTTATATCTCCTAAAATTTATAAAAATGTTCTATTTTTTTCTACTTTCAATAGGTTGCATAGTGAAAATACAACTATGTGAATGATTTTTTCCTTCCAATAGGAGGTCGCATCTTAGAGATGCGATCACCTATTGCTATTTATATTTTTTTATATATACTTTTATAACAAATGATAATTATTAATTTAATAAATAAATAATAATAAAAATAATTAAGAAAACTAAATTATATTAATAAACAACGTGTTATATTATTTTAATACCTCTCTTCTAGATAAATTACCAACTTCATTTTATTTTATTAACATTTCTCTTCTATTTTTCCTCTTATTTTATCACAACTATTCCTTCTTACATTCAAAGTTATATCAAAAAATAGTTGTGATAAAATAGAAGAAAATATAGTAGGGATTGTTAATTAAAATAATATAGGATGTTCTTTGTTATGACACATCTATTCAATCGCATTAATTTTGATGTTGTTTTTTTATTAATTGTACTTTATTTGATTTTATTAATATAATTTAGTTTTTTTAATTATTAAATTAATAATTTATCATTTGTTATAAAAAAAATGAAAATACATAATCGCATAGGTCAAATAAAATATTTTAATATATAAATTTCAATGGAAGATATAATGAAAAATTTTAAACAAAAATAATATAAATGAAAAATATCTTAAAATTTCCTCCAATTTTAATTTTCTCTTTTAAAACAATATCTTTTTCTTTTTTCTAAATTTAATTCCTTCTTTTTTATGGTTTTGATTTCACTATGTCACTGTAGGGATCTACTCCCCATGTATTCACATAAAACAAAAGTTCGTATTGTTTTTCTCACGATCTCAATTATTCGTTCATTTTTTATTAATAAATTAGTATTCTTTTTTTAGTGCAATAACATTAATGACGCGATCATATAAAGAGTGAATGATTATATCTTCTCCCTGATTTATATCTAATAATGATTTTTTAATTTTTTTACAGTACTATAAATTGATTTTTTATACAATATATTTCAATAAAAGAAAATAATTAGAAACTTATGAATTATATAATAATACAATTAACATTTATGTGGAGATGCAACTTACTTCCAGAGGAAGTTACTTTACTTACTAACTCTTCGTAAATATTGAATTTTTAATTTAATAATTAATTATTTTTATATTATCTTAATATAATAATCATACATGTGATCATATTAAATTAATTATATAGTCAATATACTTTTATTTAAAAAAATATGTTATATGTTAGAATTAAACATATTCTTTTTTTGTTCGTTAAATTATCTCGTAGATAGACTTCTACACTCACTTAAAGAAATTAGAAATTTTGAATTTCAACATAAACTCTTATATATAAATGTTCTTTTGTAGTTACAAATTGAATTACATTTGTGGGGACTGAATTAAACTTATTTGATGAAGTATAACATCTTTTTAGAGTTTTATGAATAAGAACTAGTAATTAATTAAACGGTTGATCTATGAAATTGTATAAAAATTTATTATGTAGAGTAATTTTGACAAAAGTTTATCTTAAAGCATTTATAGTTGAACTTCCACATTTGCATGCTTTAAATAGGGCCCATATTTACACCGTCATCTATTTTTATAATATTTTTAATCTTATTATTTAATAAACATTCAGTCCGTTAACTAATAACTTAATTTTATTACATTCCAATGACAACTATTTAAGGAGTTTATACGTGACACGAGTTTTATTTAGGGGCAACACGCAGTAGAACAAGTTTCATATCGGTGTCATCAAACTCAACACTGATGGGTCCTCGATCTATGGTAACTCAGTTGTGGTGGTCTTTTCAGAGATCACCATGGTCATTTCAGAATATATTTTATGTGCAGTCTTAGTGTCCGAAGCCTCTTCCTAGCTAAATGAAAACGTGTTTTTTTGGGAATGCAAATGGCTCGAGACATGCAATTAAAATACATTTAAACATCTCCTTAATGGGGTGCTTTCTCATCCGACTCTCAGATTTGACCATCCAAGTGAATCTTATTTATCGAGAAACGAATTTTAATTCATATGCTTTTGCTTAGATAGGTCATGATATAGATTTTTCCATACACGCTTTAGATGTCATTCTAACTAGTCTTAGTTTTCTACTTGATACCGACTTAAGTGGAGCTTTTTCCTCTTCTGTCGCACCTTTGTTTTTGTTTTTTATTTCCATCCTAACAAAACATACATTTCTCTTCTTGGTGCTAAATAGGTGGTGAAGCACCAACGAAATTGGGTGGATGCTCTTAAAGTAAGTAACATGATGCCCCACACTTAATATAAGAAAATACCATGGTAGACTACCTTCATACATGTTTTACCATAAATTAGTACTTAAATGTCAAAAAATTCTAACGAATACTAACAACACTCATTGGAACGGTCATTTTGGTCTTTACACCAAAGATAATGACTTGATCGAAATCAGTTCAATAAAATAATGGAAAAACAAATGTTTCCCTCTAAACTCAATTCATCAAACCGACATCAATCAGATCGTTGTCTCAAGCGAAAAGACAAATAAAACTGTTAACTTATACTTATGAAGATACTATAGATCATCATTAGAATTTTGAGAGATTTTTAAGCACGACCCATAATAGATTATCTTATAAAGTAGTCCACCTTAAAATTTAAATATATATGGAAAATGTTTACTAGAAACCCAAAACCCCTTTAGGGTGTGTTTGGTTTTGAGAAGAAATTGAGAAGAAAGAAATATGTGAAATAGAGTGTGAGAAGAGAGAAATGAATGAGAAATATGTGAGAAATAAAGTAAATATGGTATATTGCTTGATTTAGTAGAAAGATTAAATAAATAGAAGAGAGAGATGGTTGGGAAACTTTGAAGAAGGAAATTATAAGTTTTGTTAATGAATTTCATTGTAATGCAAGAATACTAAAGGTAATCACGACTTCCTCTTTGGCATTGATTCCAAAGTCAGATAATCCTCAGGAACTTGGTAAATATAGACCGATTTGTTTGATCGGTTGTTTGTACAAAAATTATATCCAAATTGTTTGTTGCCCAACTAAAGAAGATTATTGGAAAGTGGATTTCTAGTTGTCAAACAACGTTTGTACAAGGGAAACAAATTTTTGATGGTGTACTTGTTATTAATGAGATAATAGATTTGGCTAAAAGAAAGAGGAATAAATGTCTTTTTCTAAAAGTAGATTTCGAAAAAGCATATAATTGCGTGAGCTATAATTATTTAAGATACATGAAGACAATGTTATATGGAGCAAGCTCTTAAATTTCAGATCTGGTCCTTTACTTTCCGAAATCTTAAGTAGAGACATACGTATTGTTAAATCAAATGATTCATTGTGGTGCAGAGATGTGTTATTTGCTTGAAATTTGTTAGGAATTGGTTCAAGTTGATTTGTAAATAATATGTTGGTGAAATTTGGAAATAGTAATATTATGTTTTGGAGAGATAAGTGGTTCGGTAGCAGTCCATTGAGAGAATTGTATCCTACTTTCTATCATTTGTCACTCAAACCTATAGGTTGTGTTGTTGATATGAGTTCACAGGTTAACATCATATAGAATTGGCACTTTTGTGTATCGTATTAAGGGCAAGACGAGACGGTTTTAGTGCAGATTGCAGAATTGTAATCTTGTTGGAATTGCATCTATTGTGGATGGGTAGAATTGGACGCTTGATAGGGTACAAGGCTTTATAGTGAAATCGTGCTACAAAGCGACTAACGATTCAACAACTAAGCCGGCTATGGAAATCAAATGTAATGTGAAAGATATAATTAAGTGTTTGGATGAAGGTTATTGTTAGGACGTTTACCTACAAGAGTAGAGTTTGAAAAGAGAAGTGTTTTACATGATTCTTTAAATACATGTGTTTATTGCTTTCAAGTGAATGAAATAGAAAATCATGTTTTTACTCATGCTATTTTGCTAAATTGATATGGTATAAGATTCAATTTTGGTTGAGTATTGGAGCACTACAAGGAAGGGTTGGAGTAGATCATTTCTTGGGTTAAGGGGAGATGCCACACAAAATGTAAGAGTTCAATTTGGTTAGATACTTGTTTGAGCATTTGGATTTTGAGAAACAACATTGTATTCAATGGTGGGGTGAGTGATGTTACTTTAGTGTTGGATAATAAGAAAATTCTCTCTTGGGCTTGATATGTAGCTAGAAAGAAAGTTATTTCCAATAATTTTACTTATTGGTGTTCAAATCATTCCAGTAGTTTCTAAAGTAGATAATACTTTGTTATTGTAAACCCTCGGTATTCTTCTTGATAAATTTTGTTTATAAAAAAAATTAGAAGAGAGAAAAATATACTTAAGTTTAAAAGAATTAAACTTTACTTGGTTTAAAAATTGATATAATTTTTATTTGAATATAATTTAGTTATTATTTTAATTACCATTTTAGTTATTAATTAACTAAATTAATTTTGTTATTAATTTAGCAAGTCATTACTTAATTTAAACAAATTAGTTGCATTTGAATGTTGACGTAGTTATTATTTTATTTGAATTAATACTTTTGAAAAGAAATCATCCCACGTACAGCTAGCTATAAGAAAAAGGACAAAACAAAAAAAGTAATGCAACTATGATGTTCTCTCCTCTTTCTTTGATGTCTAGGAATAAAAAATGATGTGGGTTCAATTAATGTGAACTTTTTCTGTCGTCTAAAATTCCAGTCTCTTTCAGATGAAATATACACTTCTCACGTATATTTTTGTTGATCTCTCAATTTTATTTCTTTTGTGTGTGTCACACTATATAACATTTTGAAAGAAATAAAAATAGAAATAGTAATATATCATACATATGATATAATAGAAACAGAGAAAATAATAAGTTGTACTATGAATGTATGATTCAGAATGAATATTAAAAGTATTTCAATATAAGAGTTGAATATGTATAGAAACGTAAGCACATATAAAAGAAAAGAAAAAGAAAAGTGGTTAAGATAAAAGAAAGGACGACAGACAACAACCACTACCTTTGACCTTATGATTAGACGGGCGTAGATCCGTCCTTGGATTGGAAGATCCACTAGAATTAAAATTACAATCTCGTGTTAGAAGTGTAAACATATAAATTCTCACTCCCTCCAATCTCCATCATATCATTGATTAATGTCAACGTAATCAAACCAAACCTACCTCTTTCTTTCACATCTAAATCAATGAGATTTCAAAACGTCCCTCAACTTGGGAACTGGGTTAAGTGTATTGCAGTGCATGTTGCTTAACCTCTACATAGGTATTTCCATGCAGACCTAGCTAGCTAGTATTTCAGATATCACAGGATGAGCTTCCGGATTTCACGGTTGGCAAGCGTTGCCGTGCGCCGTGTCACAATCAATGATATTTAATTTTTTTTTTAAATATTAAAAAATTAAATAATTAAAAGAAAATAAAATTTATTTTATCAAAATACTTGATTTTTCACTGTTAATGAATTTTTGACTATTTTTAACGTAAAATACAATAATATTTTTGAAGAAGTGTATATAATAATCATTAATGTATTATTATTATTATAATTAATTAATTATTTAAAAGACACAAAACGACAAAAAAAAAATCTCCGTAGGAGGTCGCACACTCAGCCAGCGACCTCCTGTTGGGCCTAAAAAATTCCCTCTTCAGCTGGTCGCACCCCCCCACTGCAAACTTCCACTAGCCCAAAAAAGAAAAAACAGTAGGAGGTCGCACCTTCAGCCAGCGACCTCCTGTTGGGCTTAAAAAATTCCCTCTTCAGTTGGTTGCACCCCCACTGCGAACTCCCACTAAGTCCAAAAAGTAGAACAATTTGATATATAATATTGGGAGTAGGGCAATTTAGTTAAAAAAAATATTAAAAAAAAAATCCTCATTCCACATTTATGAATGTTTATTGAGATAGATGCTAAAGTAATAAAAAAATAGAGACATATACTTAAATATGTAATATCTATTACTCTTCACTTTTTATTAAACCAAAACAATAAATAAATTGTACTAAAATATATAAATATTATTAAAATATAATAATATAAATTTATTGTGGAGCTCTTATAATAAAGAAAATTAAGATATTTAACTAACGAGTTTATTAAACATGGTCATTAAAAAAATACTACCTCTATTTTTTTTATTATAAACGCTCTTGTTTTTTTTTACTCTTATTAAAAAAGTTAATAGGATAGTTAATGTCTTTATTTTATATAATAAAAGAAGTTCATAAATTAAAATTTTGATTATATAAATTTAACGTTCTATAGAAAATTAGATTCCATAAATTTAACATTTTTTGATAAAAAAAAATTCCGTGAATTTAACATAATCACTATTATTAACATTTAAATAAATTAAGTAAAAAAGAAATTTAAATAAAGAAAACAATTCGCCTTTGCTTAGGTATACATTTTAACCCTGACTTTTATTAATTTATCATGTATAAGAAGTGTGTTTTTGGATACTGGTTCACACATAGTTGGAAAACTGGGCTCGAACGACTAGTAAGCATGCTAAAGTCTCGTGTAAGATATATTTTAAGAGTATTTCTTTCTCCATTTATATTTTAAGAGTATTTATTTATCCATTTTAGATATTATCAAATATACAAAAATATATTTTAAAATTTGTCAATTTAAAAATATAAAATATATGTTCGAATTAATTAATTCACAAAATTTAAATACTTTTAAGAAAACTTTAAGGTAAAAAAAAGCTTTTATATTTTAAATTTAAATTTTGACCACAATAATAAATCTCATAATATTTAATTTAATTGATCAAAATAGTTAAGCCCACATAACATATATAAAAACAAATTTAATTCCGTAGATAACTTATTTTAAAGTTAAATATAATTTTATTTTATATAAAATTTTAATCCTTATAAAATAAAAATACAATTTTAAGTTTCTATAAAATTATCATGCATGAGCTCAAAATAATCATGCATGTAGATTTACAAATCCACATTTTCTATAAAATTATCATGCATGAGCTCAAAATTAATTTTGAGCTCAATTTTAAGTTTTTGCTATTAATTCAAAACATATATTTTAAAAAGGTCATCTACAAAAAATGAGCTCAAAATTAGATTTACAAATCCACATTTTCTTTACTTTTATGTTAAGTTTTTTACACTTGAAATATTCATATTTAATTCATTCGAAGTTAAAAAATTTAAATTTTTGTGAAAGATTTTTTTTAACATTCTAAACATATTTAAAAAAAATCATTCCAAAATATTAAAATTAAATGACAATTAAACATATTTTGCTTAAGTAGGAAATAAAACTGATTGTTGGATAATTTTGCTTTTTTTTATTATACATAGACTATATTTTAAATGTTCAAATTTTATAAGAATTAAAAACATATTTAATCCTTTATTTTATTTAGTTGTGACATTTCAGTTTATTTTTATTTTTATTTTTATTTTGTTTAAATCATTTATCTTTTAATATGTATATATACTTACCCTTTTTCATTTAAAAATACTAATTAATATGTATGTGGCATGTTGGTAATTTCATATTTTTTTCTATTATATTTTTCACCTATTCCACCTATTTTTTCTAAAAAAAATATATAATTTGGTTTTCTAAAAGACACTGAATCCTAACAATTTTCATCTTCTTCCTTTTTCATCTTCAATCCAAAAAAATAAAAAATTCAGACCACAAATCACCCTTTCCACATTATTTCCATTTAGAGATTGCTAGGTGTTGGTGATGAAGTTGTTGATTAATGGAAGTGGAATGGGTGTTCTTGGAAGGATGATTATTGGTGGATTAAATATTTTATTTTTCTGAGTATTTTTTAATTTTACATTAATGAATTTTATACGTTGAAGATGAAGATGAAAAAAATGGGAGTTCTTGATTTTTTCTTGTAAAATAGAAATTATTTTACAAAAATATCATGAAAAAACCATTTAAAAATGATGAAATTGCTAACTTATCAAAAAACACCAACAACTTTAAACAAAAAAATGAAAATTTTGTAATATTTTAACAGATAAATGATGAAAATAAAAAAGTAAAAGATAAATGACTTAAGTGTAATTATGTTAATAAGGTAAATGACTTGCATTTTTATTTTTCCTAAAAAAATTATTGAAAAAATCCTTTTAGTGTATATGAAATATTTTTTTATAGCATTTGTGTATAGTAAAACACCAAATTTATTCTTGACTTTGTAAGACAATATTAAAGATTTCAAATATTACTCATGTATGTCCTTATGACAAACTCTATTGAATAATTTTGTTCGACTTATGATCTAATAAATTGATAGAAAGTGGTTCAATATATGAACCCAATTGATAGTTATTAGTAATTAAATATAAGTATCAGTTCGACATATTACGTATATGATATTTGACATAATTAAAATCGATGTACCTAACATATTGTAAGAACTAGATTAATTGAAAGACAATGATCAGTTTTGATGATATCAATGTTCATAACAATAATTTATCATCTCTCATGTATTTGTTAAGTATCCACGATATTTCTTTTCTTTTTTAATTCTTTTAAGTAGCGACATTTTCCATAGAATACTTATTTATTTAACAGCGGTTTGAATAGCCACAAAAATTGAAAAGAAGTTTTTTTAACCGCGGTTTTAACCGCTGCAAGGTTTTCCTAGAGGTTGAGGCTTTGACAGTTTGACCATTGTATTCCAGAGGCAAGGGCCATAGCAATTTAGAGAGAGGGCTTTGCCCATAGCAAAAAGTTGTGACAAGGAAAAAAAATGGAAGCTTATGGCCGCTGCTAATTACAATTTTGTGAGAGTTTCTTTTTTTTTATAAGATTTTTGGCACCTTCTAAAATTAGTTTTTTTTTTTTAGTGAGTAGAGGAATAAAGTAATATATCACGAGGATGATGGTGACAAGAACTATGCTATAATGAAATTTAAGAAGAGAAACTATGAATAATTTTGCCACTAAATTTAATGACAATAAAATTTAATATGAATTTTATGTTTTCGTCTCTAATTTTGACCACTTTTTATAAATTTTATACTATCATAAATTTAATGTCCCGAATTTTATAATAAACTATTTTATTAATTAAATAGGATTTTAGATAACTAATTTAGTGTTAAAATTATTTTAGAATATATGTTGATAAATTTTGAGATTAATTTTTTTATATGGGTGTTTTCTATGATGTGTTAATTTTATACATATTTGACTAAATGAGTAATATAAATAACAAATATTATATTTTATTATTTTATATATTTTTCTAAAAATAATAGTATTTTAGTGTAAATATTTTAAAGAATAAGATTTTAGACAATTTTACGTGTATATGTGCATTCATAATTAACGTGGTATTTTTTTTGTATGTTTGTCTAATGTTAAATGTACACATATTTATATTTTAATTATTTCTAAGTATCTCCTATTTTAGTTATTTATTTTATAAATAATTATCTTGGGAAAGTGGTAATATTGTGTTTGATTTCCTTTATTTTTATATACTTGTTATGGCATTTGACTTTATATAATTTTATTATAATTTAGTAATTAATATAAAGTGTTGATGTTATATTATTTATTTTGTGATTTTAAGTATTCTCTAATGATGGTAGTATCTGAATTTTTGAAAAATAAGTATAATTATAGTAATTATTTTTAATATAAGAGTTTCAATTGTTAGTAATATATATTATTTTTAAAAGGTTAATTATTTTAATTACTCTAATTTATCTTATATTAGTTATGAAATATTAGTAATGTTTTGAAAATTAAATGATGTTTGGAGGAGTATTCAAAATGAGATTAAGTATCTATTAATTTTGTTTTAGTAAAATAAAAATAATAATAGTAAAACATAAAATAAATAAGGGGACCAATGGGCTTGGCTCATGTATGTGAACCCTAATAAAATAAAATAAAAATAAATTAAAAAAGAGAGATACTTGCTGCCATAGAAGGGTGAGGAAACACAACAAGCTTATCGTTTGCCATTGGTGATCATTAATTGTTCTAGAATTTTTTTTTTCTTTCTATTTTCGTCCAATTTTTAGTATGTTGTTTCATTCATTTAGCTAGTCAATTAAACACATTTCTCCAGATTTTTAACCATCTTAATTTCTCTCTAAAATACACGACTTCTCTGTTTGTGAAATTCGTTATTTTGCATCGTTCTTCTTTACCGTAAGACCGATTTGAGTGAAACCAACGCCTTAACGATCATGTGAAAAGTGACTATATTATCCATATATTGGTTTTCTGATTTATGGTAAATTTCCTTGATCGAATTTCGAAATTTAATTTTTAGAGTGTCTTCTCATAATTTATTTTAAACGTTTACCCATAAACTGTCGAGTTAGATCAATTGAAGGACAAAGAGTCAAAAAACAAAGGTTGTTTGCTCGTGGAATCGTATTCATGTGTGAAAGCGTCGAAATAAGGTAAGGGGTGAGAGAGCGTTTGAATTCATGAGTATAATATATTGTGAGATGAACGGGAAAACCATATTTTCCAACGGTTCATTCATGGCTCGCTACGTACGACAGTAGCCTTTTGAGAGATAAATTAATTAATGTGAAAATATGAGGATTGTGAGATTAAAATATGAATAAAAATATTTACAAGGTGTTGATTGATTTATTTTTCAATAATTGTGTGGTATTTGATATTATTGTGATGTTGGATGTCGATAGAAATTGTGTGCATATGTTTGATTAGACGAGTTTATGTTATGTGATTATAAAAGATGGATGCATTGTATGATATATGTTTATGTGATGATAATAATGATGTTTGATTGATGATAATGATGTTATAAATTTGTGACGAGTTTATATGATGATCATGATGATCGATGTATGATTAATGATAATGGTGTTATAAATTTGTGATGAGAATATTGAAGTAATCCAATAATTGATGAAATAGTGATGATTCCAACTTGTGCTGAAGATGATCCTCTTAATGGAATAGTCTAAGCTAACGAGGGGAGAAAATAAATGTTGAAAATATTTGAAGTTGATGTGAATTTTTGAAGTGGAGATTATTTTGTCATCACATAGATAGGACCTGACAAGCCTAAGTACAACTGAATTGAGTCTAATCGTGGCAGTCAACTGTTGAGCCTTAAGGCAAGATTGTTAGACCTTGGAGGTATTTAGATGGAGAATTCCTAGGTGACTTAAAGGTAGCACTCCAAATGTCGAGATCTACCATGCAACACACGTTTACCTCGACTGTCACATATATGTGTCTTGGGTTGAGTTGAGGGGATCAATAAGGACATGGGTAATTTGAATTGTCCATCCACCTAGGTGGTGGCATAGTATCAAGCCTCCTAACCAAGTACTTCAAAGTTAGAATGGTACCACATTGTAAGGTAGAGTTTAAGCTCATGCATAGTATTGCATTATCTTGTGATTGTTTTGTTGTAATTAATAGGTATCGTGTGCGATAATAATTTCTCTTAGTTGATTTGATGTTATAGTGAAATCTATTGATTTTCCTTGAGTGGTTTTGACTTTTTAATGTGATGTTTTTCCTTGAAGAATGTTTGTGTAATGATACGGTTTATTTATGATTAATCGAGTGTTCTTCTTACTTATATTTTACTATTAACATGATTTCAAAACTCACCTCATTCGTTGTTTGTGTTTGACTGGTTTGACCATGAGTTTGCAAAATCGCAGTTATTACAGGTTAATGAGTCTTGAAGTTCAAGTTTGGAAGAAACCCCATTCTGATAGGTGATACCGGGAATAAGAGTTGTAAATTGTATTTTACTTTTACTTTTTTTTAATTAAAAACGGCTTTTTGTATGAAAATTTTATAAATATTACTAAATTTTTGAAATTAAATTAAAAAATTATAATTAAGTCAAGTTCATTGAAATTCCACTGTTTTAATTGAGAAATAAAGTTTCATTGTTACATATATATTTAGAGGAACGCGATATTTTAAATTAATTATAAAAGTTTTATTTTCTTATAAATATATTTTCTTTAATTATTCGTTGTGTTAAAAAAATCTAGTATAAATTATTATATATATATATATATATATATTATTTTAGTATTTAATGCGTCACATTAAATAAATTTTTTTTTTTATAAGCAAAATTTATTAATAGAAAGGACAAGGAATACTCCGCATTCAACTTATCTATAACAAAAATATTAACTCCATTCCATACAAGTTTGGGGTTTTGAAACCAACACCAAGAGAAAGCTTTAATGTTATCGTTCAATTTTACCACATCACCAACAACACCTCTAAACATAATAGCATTCCTTCCAAAAGCACCAAGTGGTGGTAAGCTTACTGAGACCAATTAGTACTTACTAAACAATCACAATTTCAAAAAGTGATTAACCACCTCCATTTCCTCTTTAACTTATATTTATAAAGAACATTGTTAATTGTCATTAGAATTTCCACTGAATATAAATCACTTGTCTATATGGTGGACCACCTATAGCATTAGGCAGTAATTCAAATCTCTTCTTTCAATCCTTGATTGTCTGTCTTTATCATATATGTCAATGTCAACCCATGCAAGTGTGGTTAAGAAATATAAATATGCTGTACCACCTCACACGCATATAATGAACTCCAGAAAGCAAAGAATTAATCGTAGCTGAAACATGTCGGGATGGCATCGCAAGCAGCATTCATGATTGGCCTCTTGATAGTACACAAGGAAGTAGCATGCATGAAAGGGTATTTCTAAACTATGAAGAGGTGGCCTTTTGAAAATGTGAAGTGAAGTAGAGTAATTACTGATGCGTTGAAAGGTCGTCAATATATAGCAACGTTGACTCAGAAAACGATACCTAGCTTTTTCTTAAGCAAATAAATCACTAAATCACCCGTTTGGAAATTGGAATATTGGAATTTCACATTTACATTATAGTCAAATCAGCGTTTAGTTTTTATTATTAATCTCAGATTTTTTAATATACCAACTGAGGATAACTTTAAATTATAATTATAATTGAATGGATCTTTGAAATATTGTTCGCCTTGTTTGAATATTGCTTAATTGCAACGGAAAAATTAATAGAAAGAATAAGTAAACAATAGAAAGAAAGAGAAACAAATGATAGAAGTATTTTTTTTAGGTAAAGAAATGATATAAATTAGCAATCGAGAAGTTAAGAATTTGAAAGAAAAAATATATTGTTTTTCAGAAGTTAGTATTAGAAAGCTAAAAATTTGAAGAAATAATACCTATAAAGTTTATATTTGTTAAAAAAAAATGACACTACACCAAAATAGTGTATCCCTTTTATATATGTTATAGATGTCTCTTTATATTGAACCAAGACTATTAATTTGCTTCATTTGTCAAATAATTCTGATAAATATATTAAAATTGCATGCTAAGTGATATTATGACTTATTCACATCATATTGAGGATTGTCCCTTAAGCGTCGGCAGAATGTCTCAGGCTACAGACTCGAAGCTAAACTTTGCGTCTGTCTTTTGTCAACCGACGCAACTTAGCGTCGCCGAACGGACGCTAATCTGACACTGCATCCGTGGCTACCACTTGTGTCGGAAGCGTGGACGCTTCAAAGCGTCGGCTTAACCCGCGCTAACGTTAATAATACAAAAAAAAAAATCAGCAAAGAGTCACCTGCTATAAAAGCATTATTGATAACCTTAATCTTCTAATTGCCTGGATCTCAAACCTAGAAAATTTTTACAACTAAAATGATATAAAATTTATTAGTGCCTTGCTTTTCAAACATATATGCAAGTATCCAAACCAAATATAAAAATAGAATAAAGACAAGTTAGGCCATAGAACTATTCAAGGAAGATGGCAAGAGTTTCATAAGTTACAAAAGAAAAAGTTACTATAAAAACACGTAAATTAGAATTAAAAAAAATACTAATTGGCTTAATGATTTCGAGATGAAAAGTAGTTAAGCAATAAAGAAAATTTACAAGAGTTGTTCAAAATTGTATCAACTCCATGAAGTAATAAACTGCAATTTGACAAACATAAAATATGATGTATGACATTACATAGTATACCTTCGCCGATGAGATTAAAAGTGATAAGCATAACACATCATCTATAACATAGCAGAATAAACCTACATGTCAGAAGTATGAACCTTCAAGCATAAGCTTGCAATTTTCTTAGACATCGAACACACAATTGATTGTTGAAGTTTGATAGTATGGCAAACATGTGTTCAATAGATAGTGAAATTTCTCTATATATTATATCAAATGGAAATTAAAAAAATATAAACTATCAAACATGAGAAAAATGACTTCGCTCACTAAAATAATAGTTGCAGAACCATACAACTTGGGGATTTAGAAACTAATTCAATGAAGAGAGTTCAAATCAAAGAGTCAACACATATAAAAAATTGAAGAGAACATATATAACTTACATAAGGTAATTAAGTCATTCTCCATAAAATTTGGACAGTTTGAATTCCATGCTCATCTCCCTAAAATAGTGTTAAGTTCCTTCATAAAAGTAGATTTCTACTCTTCATTTCCTAACTCATCACCATCAAAAGAATGATTAAAGATTCAACATCATAATGAGACCTTTCATCACCAAGAAGAAAAAAGCAAAAAAATTGATAATAGTAAAATGAAAATGAAAACCTTCACAGGAATTGAAATATTGCACAACCAAAACAAAAACTCACACTAACCCGTACTATATCTTGTAATGAAAAATTAACACAAACCAATTAGATGATTTAGTACCATTATGACGCTCACATATCATGAACAGAGTCCAATAGAGACACAAACAAGTCATAATTTCCAAAACAAAATCAATTAGTCCATTCTCGCAACACATTCAGTTATCACTTAACCACCGATCATATAGTTGAGGAGAAAGGAGAATCGTGGTTGGCATTACACATGATGAAAAACCGGAGATGGTGGAGATTGACGCTGCGGCGGCCGGGAGAAGAAATAAATGAGTTGTAGTGAGGGAGTCACAAGGTGGCGGTGCCTGTGAGGCTGACGTAGAAAGTTGAAAGTCGTAGAGAGGGAGGGAGTTGCAGTGAGGAAGTCGCGGTGAGGGAGGGAGTCACAGTGAGGAAGAATGAAGGAGGGTTTTTTATTGGAAAGTATAAAAATGTTCTTAAGGGTTAAAAATAAATTTTGTTTTTGATTCAAGAGTAAAAAAATTTGTTTTTGTACAAAAAAATGCAAAAAAAAAATTTAGTTTAAATATATTTTTGGTCCTTGCAAATATGTTTCGTTTTGATTTTAGTCTCTAATCTTTTTTAGTAAAAAAAAGGTGACATGACTAATTTGGGATGAAGTGGCACATAGTGACTATGTAATTGTTGTTGACTAGAAAATATTTAATATTTAAAATTAAAATTTATTATATTAACTCATTTTTTTTATTTAATTAAAAACTTAAAACTAATTAATAAACCAATTAAATAATAAAAACTCAATAATCTTCATCTTATTCAAATCACAAATTCTCATATCTGGATCCAAACTCTAAAAATTCTAATATCTTATTTTTCTTAACATTGCATGAGCATATCAGGAGATTGGTTGCAGGAGCATATTAACATTGTTTTTATCTATTAATTCTGTTTTGCTTTGCGATTTTGCAGATCAATATTGCTCCCAAAGCATCCCTGAATGAACATAAAGATAATGACACAAGGCAAGAGTTACAAGAGTCAGAAAAACAAGCTCTGGATCCCAACAAAATTTTGACTCCTTATGAATTAGAGAGAGGAAAGTTCTCTTGAGGACACTACAAGAAAAACAAGGATTTGTGGGGGCCAAATGCCCTCACAAAGGGGGGAAAGCAGCCACAACAGAAGAATTTGTGGCTGCCTTTGGCAGCCATAAATAAGCCAGTCACAAAGGTTTGTGGCGGCCAAAGCGGCCACAAAATTTAGTTTTTTTGGTTACCATTTGTGAGGGCTTAAGCCCTCACAAAATTGTGACGGAAAAGTCCGCCACAAATTTGTGAGGGCTTAGGCCGCCACAAAGGACTACGAATTTAAAACAGTTAGCGTTTGTGAGGGCTTAGGCTGCCACAAAAGTTGTCATTTGTGAGGGCTTAGGCAGCCACAAAGGATGACATGACATAAAGTAATTCGTTTGTGAGGGCTTTGGCCGCCACAAAAGTTATCCTTTGTGAGGGCTTAGGCCGCCACAAATGTGTGACTTTATTAAAAAAAATAATTTTATAAAATTCGAAATTAATATTAAAAAATGATATTATATATAAAAAATTAATATTAATATAATTTAAAAATTAAAAATTTAAATTTAAATTTAAAATAAATATTATATATTAATAAATTATATATATCAAACAAAATAAATTATATTTGAAATTATATTCAATTTAAAATAAATATTATATATTAATAAATTATATAAAATTTTAAATTTAAATTATATATACCAAACAAAATAAAACATTCCAAAATTAATAAATTATATATGTCATACAAACCAAAAATTAAACATACCATAATTAAATTATAATGTATAGCAAATTCATACAAATCATAAATTCACACAAACCAAAAATAAAAATAGCAAATATTATTCAAATACATCAATCATCATAGTAATTGCTCTGATCATTAGCTCCACTCCCTCCATCATTATTTGATGAAATATTACCCGACGACAAAAGTCCCTCAAAAGTATTATTAATTGGTGTTGGAGACAACATGGTTTGAAATTGCAATTCATCTTCAAGTACACCACCACTAGTCGACGGAGTCATAGCTGGTTGAGGTTGATTTAAATCTGGTCTGATCAAGCCAGCTGTTGGCATAGTTGGTCGGTATGGAGCTGGAGCTGCTTGGCATAGTTATTCTGAAAATTAAATAAATTTTACACGATCATTAATAAGATCGATGTTTTGTATATAAATTGTTTTATTTTTCAAAAGCATTATATATATTGTTATTAACAACTACAAATTACTAAATAATAAATTATGACATACTTTATATATCAATTACGTGAGCATTTACAAATAATATAATAAATCGTAATAAAGACTATATATATATAAATTAAAATAAAATTTTAAATTATATTTAATGAACTTTTTCATAAAATAAGTCCTTATAAACAAAAATAGAGACCGTAAAAATATATAAATTTTTTGTAAGAACTCAACTACAACTCTTTGTAATTACTAACAACAAATATTAATATCATTAATTTTAATAATGTTTTTATTATGTTTCAAATTTTTATTTATCATATATTATGTAAGCAACATAATTTCTAACTTTTTTTTGGCCAAATATACCAACATTTCGAATGATGAACTTTTTATGTATTTTAAAAATAATTTAAAAATAATTTATATTTATCATATTACATATTTTATGATTAGATCATTATTATAAATCTTGTTTTTCATAAGTATTATTTTGTTGCTAAAAAAATTACAATTTCTTAATATAATTATATTTTACTAACATAATAAATCATAATACCAAGAATAACTATAATAAAAAAATAGCATTTCATCAACAATTAAAAAATTACTACATTTTAATTTGAGTATAAATTTTACAATTTAAATATTTTACCAGTAATTTGTTTAACTTATCTTACTAATATTAAAGTTTAAAAATAATATTATACTCAATTTTAAAAATAATATATTAATCTATATTCTAAAATAAAATATTAAGTCTAAAAATATTTTAAAAAACCATATAACAATAATAATTATATAATTAATAATCTATATTTAAAATGCATTACATACTTGATGCCGAGTAGTGTCTGACTTGACGCTTACAAACAAGTAACAGCTATTCGCAATCACCACAATAGCACCACTGTAAAAAAAAAATTAAATAATATTCATTAAAAAAATAACTTCAAATAAAAAATAACATTAAAAAATAAAATATAAACTAACAACTTACCGAAATTTAACAACTAAAAGAAATGTTGGAGAAAAAATATTTGTAGAGAGAAGGTGGAGAGAAAATTTAGAGAGAAGGTAGAAATGAAAAATAAGAGGAAGGGTTATATTTATAGAAGAACAATGACACTTTGTGGCGGCCAAAGCAGCCACAAAATTGGGCCTTTGTGACGGCCAAAGCGGCCACAAATGCCAACGGTAATGTGGGCTTTTGTGGCGGCCTTTGCAGTCAGAAAAATGGACTTTGTGGCGGCCTATGCAGCCATAAATGCCAACAGTATGTTACGCCCTTTGTGACGGCTTTTGCAGTCACAAACAAGTGCTTTGTGGCGGCCTATGCAGTCACAAACGAGTGATTTTGTGGCGGCCTTTGCCCTCACAAAAGTATGATTTTGTGGCGGCCTAAGCCCTCACAAAGGCCCAACGGTGTAATTTTGTGAGGGCTTTCGCCCTCACAAAATTCTACTGAAATTCAAATCCTTTGTGAGGGTTTTTTCCGCCACAAATAACAACAAATTTGAATTTTAAAATTTGTGAGGGCTTTTTCGGTCAGTAATTTGTGAGGGCTTTCTTCAGCCACAAAATATTTTATGAGTTGGCCACAAAATGAGTGTTTTCTTGTAGTGGGAGATCTTATCTCTTCTAATATTTAAGGTATGGATCTTAGAATTTTTAGAGTTTGGATCCAGACATGAGAATTTGTGATTTGTAGATGAAAAAATTATGGTTGAAGATGAATGTTGTTGAGTTTTTATTAAAAAATTTGGGGTTGAGTATGAAGATTATTGAGTTTTTATTAATTAATTGGTTTATTAATTAATTTATTAGTTTTAAGTTTTTAATTAAATAATTAAATGAGTTAATAAAATGAATTTTAATTTTAAATATTAAATATTGTCTAGTCAACAACAATTACCCAGTCACTATGTTCACTTCATCCAAAATTAGTCATGTCACCATTTTTTTACTAAAAAAGATTCATAAAAGACTTTTTTAAAACTTGTTAGAATTTGTATGGGTATAAATCAAACAAAAAAAATTACAGGAATTAAAATCAAAATGAAGCATATTTGCAAGCACCAAAAATATATTTAAACCAAAATTTTTTATTCTGTAAAAACCTTAGCGGCGGAATTGTCGACGCTATGCATGCTAAAATAATAAACAAAACACAAAAATAAATAAAATAAGTTGTTATTTTTAAAAATTTAGCATTGATTACTCCGACGTGCAGGTTTTATTAATAAAATTATTTAATTAACGCTATAGCGTAGATTTCATCGACGCTAAACCGACACAATTAGCGACGGTATCAGTGACTGACGTTAAATTATGAGGCTAAATCAAGGTTTTCTGGTAGTGCATGTCACATAAAACATTTTACATATGGATAAAAAAATTTAGAAACATTTTGCCTATAATTTCCAACTTTCATGTATATTTTCATCCCCGAAAACTAATACTCCTAAATCCAAAAATTTGAAAATACTATCTCTTATATATTCCTTTTTATAGGAGAAAATTTCATCTATTATTTATTAAAATCTCTATTCTGAATTCGTAAATATGAAAAATAATTGGTGGTGACGATACATTTACAAAAAGTATGACAACAAATTTAAACTTGCTCTTGAAGCTAGTGTCAATTGTGGTCAAAACAATAACTACTATTCGCTTGTTTGCAATTGTGGGGAGACGTGGTATCTGAACTTGTCTTTATTACAAGGTCAATTTTTATTTAACAATTTTTTATGCACTTGCCTTCTTCCAGCCATCTAGAACGTTAATACATTGTATTGATCATAATTAATGTCTTTGATGTATGATGATAATCCTAATTATGATTTCTTTATATTGGTTGATGAGGTTTAGGAACTACGATTATTTGTTGACAATGAAGTTGACAAGATTAATGGAGAAATTAGACACTTTGGTGAATGAAGTGAGAATGTTAAAATATTTGTTAGCAACAGTGTGTTTTGAATTTTTAGACAACCGGTGTGGTCACTCAAGAAATAATATTTACTGTAATTTTTATTTTATTTAAATTTATGTGATGAAATTTTATTTTTAATGAAATGTTATTGGAGCCATTACTGAAAGTTAGCTTATGTTTGTGTTCCTCATACTTGAAATGGTATCAAATTTATATCCAAATTGGGAAAAAGGTAATAAAGTAAAGGCAAAATTCCACTACATATTTTTTATTTAGGTCTTTGCATTTTTTTAAGACATTTATCTTTTAAAATATTTACAAGTTATTCATTATTATTATTATTATTATTATTATTATTATTATTTATTTAGGTCATTTATTTTTTAATATATTTACAAAATTATCTTTTAAAAATATCGAGGAAACATTAGAGATATTGATTCGCAAGTCTATGTAGAAGATCATATTAACGGCATAGAAAACAAAGAAAATGTGAGAAGCTTTTAGAAAACTTCTGCTACAATGATATGAGTCAAGAACTCTCCATTGAGAGAAAAGCTAAGAATCTGTATTACTTCAATAGTTGATTCAACGAATGAGATGAACTCTTTCTTACTAGGCTTATATACAAAGAACAATAGAGGTTAAAAGCTAAACATAATGTAATTGGATATGTTAATTAAATGTCAATGTAAGGTCGATCTAACACATGTGAAGATCTAAAACGAATTTTAATATGAGATATAAGGTAAATTTTTTAAATTTTAATATAACATCACTAAATTAATGATGTCATATTGTTGAGATAATGTTAAATTTAAAAAATATTTATATGTTTTAATTTTAAAAATATTAAAATGTAAAGTTTTTTATTAAGTAATTTTTTTTTAGGATAAAGTAAATTTTTTGTTTTTCATTTAGACCTAAAGCGGTTGCTTTATGATCTTATTCTTGGGCCAACTTTAGTTCAAAGTAGTTGTGAATTTATGGTTTTTAGTTTGGAAAGTAAATTTTACATTAAAAACTTGTTCAAGTAAAATGGTCATGAGTTGGTTTTTTATTTAATTTTAAAATAGTTTTTCTTTAAAAAAAGTTAGATTTTATAATTTTAGTTTTTATTTTAAAATTAACATGTTATCATTAGTAGACATAAACACCACTAGAACATCCATCGATCACCATCATCTCTGACTACTGTCATTACCACCGACCACCTCCAACTACCGCCGCCGTCACCAACCACAATTGATCACCTCCACCACCACCCTCTCCAACCGACCACCCACCACAACCACCACCATCTATGACCACCATCGCCACTCACCTCCCAGCCACTTGCAACCACCATCTCTCATCATTGACCCACCCACCACCACCATTGTCACCACCCACCTTTGACCACCACCTCTAACCACCGCCAGGATGGTTAACACTGACAATCGCCACCACCACCGACCACCAACCACTATCTCACACAATAGCCATCGTCAGTCATGCTCCGATCACCACCTTCAACTATCAACTATCTCTTTTGATCGATGCGGCTGCCTTCGACGATCGATCACTACTATAATTGTTATATTCTACAATTACCGCTTTCAACCACTATTACTGAAATTGTTATAATTATATAAATTATAATTTTATAATGTTTACATTATTTTAAAAATAAATAAAATTTAAAATTTTTTATTTTTATTATTTTACGTGACAATTTTTTATATTATATTTATCGAATTCCTAATGAGACAGATTAAAAAGAGTAACTCATTTTAAATAAAATAAAAACTGAAAATCAACTGAAAATCAACTGAAAATTGAAATTTAAATCTAAAAATTGAAAACAAAAACTGATTCCAACTCCAAAATTTTAATAAAAATACAATTTTTACTTTTTTAAAAAAAAATTATTCAAACTTTGTAGTTTTTTAGAATACAAATGTATTGAAACAAAAAGTTTGAATTACTAGATACATTTGTGATTAAAAAAACTTGAAAAAAAAAATTTAAAACATAAATTTCAAATTTTCACAAATACAACTATGTTCCGAAAAACATTTTTTAAGTTTTTCAAGACATAAAATTTGAATTTTGTAAAACATATTTATGTTCTGAAATTTTTTTTCAGTTAAATTTACAGAAAAAAATACAAAAAAAAACATAAATAAATAATATATGTAAAATATGAGATAGGAAATATGAACGATACCGTAAAATTTTCCGATATCAATTGAGGGCCATAAAACTTAAGAATTTAACACGGGCTATATCTACGCGTGCTGATGCTTGCCTCATTTGTTGGAAAATTTTACTTTGCACCCTACATTTTATTGTATCCTTTTAATTTTTTTTTCTATCCCACAAAATTAAACTTGATTTTTTAAAAAATTTATAAAAAGTTTTTTATAACACAAATGTATTTTAGAAAATTCAAAATTTGTGTATCAGAATTCTTTTTTACTTATTTTTGGAACATATTTATGTTCAGAAAAACTTTTGTCTAATGCTCTGGAAGATAAATGTGTTTCAAAAAATTTGAAAAATATTTTCAAAAACACAATTGTGTTTTTGAAAATTTGAAATTTTCATTTTGGAAAGCTTTTCAAGTTTTCAAAAAATAAATATTTTTAGAAAATTCAAACTTTGTATTTTGAAATTTTTTTCTTCAAATTTTTCAAAATACAAATCTCTACAAAAAATTATAAAGTTTAAGGTTAAGATACCAAAATTTCAAAATCCAACGAATAACATGTACGTATGTAAATTTTTTGCAGGGAGTTAGTGGGGGACAAGAAAATAATATATAATAAAAGAAAATTATTTTAAGTATTTAAAAGAAAAATTTATGACACTAAAACATCCCAAAATAGTCTATAATATGTAGGACAATTTTTTCTGTAAAGATATGACATATTTTACATCATTGTAAGTGTTTAGTAATAAAGTCTTGATAAAATTTGAAAGATATATGATAAAAATTGCTACCAATTATAAAAATTACTACCAATTAGAAGGATATATGATAACAATTACTAGTCCACATATTTTATATCTAATTAAAATTAAATTGAACCTAAACATAAGTTTTAATTCCTTTTTTTCTCCGCATTTTTCAGATACTCTTTTCTCTTTATGGTTCAAGTAACTAAAAGGTAGAGAACCTCAAGTAAGACCAACAGTCTGAGTTAATAGTTATATGCTACAGAAAAACTTTTGTCCTTGCAGTCCATTCTACTATGTTTTCACATGTTGTTGGGTTGTAGCACGTTCAATTCCAAGCCCAAATAAACTAAAACCCTTAATAAACTAAAACCCTTGTTTTAAGGCACAAATAAAAATAAGACCAGATTACATCCGTGGTCCCTTAACTTAATTTCAGTTAATATTTTAGTCTTTTATTTTATTTTATTTTTTCAGATTTGGTCATTTATTTTTATTTTAAGTGACAATTTGATATTTTATATTTTAAAATGTCAACAAAGTTATCCTTTTTTTTACTAAAATTCAAAAAAATCATCAAATTTTTCAAACAAAACCCATAAAATTAATAATCATCTTCAATATAATATTCAAATAAATTCATATTTTCATCTCCAACAACATCAAATAAAGAATGAAAATATGAGTTTATTTAAAGATTTAAGTTATGAATTTGATTAAATTTGCATTTTATTGAAGATGATAATGAATTTTATGGATTTTGTTTGAAAATTTTAATGATTTTTTTTGAATTTTTGTAAAAAAAAAAAAGAACAACATTGTTGACATTTTAAAATATAAAATATCAAGTTATCACTTAAAATTAAAATAAATGACCAACTCAGAAAAAAAGAAGATAAAGAGTTAAAACGTTTACTAAAATTAAGTTAAGGGACCGCATATGTAATTTAGCCTAAAAATAATTATAATTAATTCTACGACGGTTTTACCATTTACTTTCAGTTGTTCCTCCTACCCCTACTAAGCTGTGATTCTACATTTTACCTTCAATTACTTTTAAATATGGTTATTTATCCAATTATGTACCGGTAAATTCAAATATAAGTTTACTAGAATAAAAAATTTCTAAAAACCACAAACCTTATGTTATTCGGAACATAGTAATTTTTCAAGAAAAATATGTTCTGGAAAAAATATATGAATTTTTTGAATTGTGTTTTGTGAAAAAAAAAAAATCAATTCAAAAATATAAAACAATATTTTAAGAAAAAATACAGCACATGAGATTAGGTGAGGGGTATAGGGTAGAACAATATCTATTTATACACATTTTTCCTATAAAAATGCCTTTTATTTCTCTAAAACATTAAGAGTTTTTTACTTGTCATCTCCTCATCTATACCTCCCACCTCCAATACATTTTAAAAAATTATTTTACTCTTATTACTATATATAAAAAATTGAAATTTTTTCCTTCTCGATTTTTACTCACACTTTAGAAACTTTGACAAATTTCCCAGTATTTTCTAAACTTTCAAAACTTCCAAAGCAAACAAGTAAATTTTTTTCGAACTTCGTGATTAATTTGAAACGTAATTTTCAGTGTTTTAAAAACATTTCAAACAATACGAAACTTTTGAAATAGAAAAATTCCAGAAATTTTAAAAGTTTCGATCAATTTGAAACTTCCCATAGGAATTTCATACTTTTTGAAACTTTCATCTTCATAGAAACTTTCAAAATGTAAAATTATGTTTCGAAAAATCATTGTTTTCAAAAATTTGAAAGTTCTGAAAATATTCATTTCGAAACTTTTGTTAAAGGTGAAAATTTCGAAAAATATTTTACAAATACAATAAATTGTATTTCGAAAATTTTATATTAAATCAAATTTTTGAAAATAAACTCACTTTGTATTATGAAAATTTGATAATCAACCTAAGTTTCGAAAATTTCAAATGTGTGAGATGAGGGAGAAAAAAGGAAAAAAGATTTCAAGTTAAATCTTAAAAGTAACTCTTACAAATAATAGATAATAGATGAAACTCAAACATAAGACTTTCAAGGTTCGGAGATAAAACTATAACCTCACAAAGTTCAACCATATCAATCTATGTTCTTACTCCTTTTTACTCTTAATGAGATACAATTTTTATTAGACACCAACTTTATAGATTGTCTATTGTAAACGAGTGGTTACAAGTTTATCGAAACACTAACAAACATCGCCAATATTTATTAGAAGTAAAATGACTTTCAATTGTTTTATGGATGAGACGTTGACCTAGTGAACTCAATTTTATAAAATAACGAAAAATAAATATATCTCTTAAAATACAATTTGTTTTGAATCAACATCAATTAAATAAATGTCTTAGTCATAAAGACAATAAAAACCTTTAAATATATTTGTGAATAATATTGTTGATGGTCCTTAGATATTAGAGTAATTTTTAAACACTCCTTCGCGGTAATCTTGAATTTTCCTCCTTATTAAGTTAACACATGATAAATGAAATTTTGAAGTTTTATTTTCAGAAAAAAGTTCTACTTCTTTTGTGTTTTGGTGGAAAGCTATGGAAAGTTTATCAATATCGTACCAACCCAAGACAAAGGGAACGATACATTGGACTCCACGATTGATACTAGGCCACTACCCGACATTGATGGAGGACATCACTCATTGTTGGCAACATTAATACAATCAATATTTTACATTTGTTTTGTAAAATATTTGAAAATAATGCGCTTTGCAGCAAAAAAATGTGTTCTGTAAAGGTAGCAATTCTTTTATATATTTTTGCCCATTGCATTTGAAAAGTATGAATTATTTTGGGACGTGACTTTCAGTAATAGTACTGTGGGGTGCTCCCGCTTGTCCAGTTATGTCGTGAGTTTATTAATAGTAATTTTTTTAACACATTTTGCATGTTAGATCATAAGACTCAAATTTCAAAACATAATATACTCAGTTTCGTAATATTTTATCTTTATTATTTATTAATTAATTATAAATTAGTTTTATATTTGTTAGAGTTAGTTGATATTGTTAAGAGATTGTCGATCTATAAATAATCTCTCATTTATAATCATTTGTAAATTTTTAGTTCAATCCGATGAGTGAAATCATTCATAAATCATCCATTTTCATTGATTTATTTTTACTTTTTATTTTCTATTGATTTTTTAAAATTTTCCATCTACATTCTAGTTAATACTAATTTTCTTTTATCTTTATTTATCACCTTCTTCTCACAAATATTTAAGATTTCAAGATTGTTCATCACTATAACCTCACAACAAAAGACAAGTTTGAGTTTGAAAATTTCTTCAAATTTCAACTCAAAAGAAAAAGTTCTTCGGAATTTTTTGCTATTGAGAATCAAAGAAATGTTGGATTCAAGATAGTCAAAGTTTCTGTTTTTGATAATGGAAAGAATAAGAAGAAGATTGAGGTTGATCCTTGTTCTACTCTTTGAGGTGAATGCAAATCAAGATCATATATTTTTTTATGCTATTATGTATTTGTGAAAACCCCAATAAATTTGGTGATATAATTTATTCTTTTTATTCTAATTAATATTTTATCTTCTATTCACCAAGAATTTAAGATCATAGATAATTAAATAAAACTTATTCTTTTTAGTCTAATTGACATATTAGTTTCTATTCATAATATTAATAGTTAAGCGCAAAATTTATATTCTTTCGTCGATAAATTTTTTACGTTTTAAATTCTTTTTAACCGATGGATTTTTTGTATTTCAAATTATTTTTAGTTGATCTCTTTTTCAACATTTATTTCTTAATTTTTTCCAAACTCAAAGTGTGATAAAACATTTAATTGCAAACAATTTAATTTGTATTTGTATCTTCGTTACATTGGTTTTTGAATCTTTGATTTTTTTGGTGGATTTTAAAGTTTATCGGTTAATTGTTGGCATTTTCTTGATTTTTCTCATTCCCTGTCTTCTGGTTTTTACTGGTTAATTGAGTTGTAACAATGATGATTTTGGTTTATCATAAATAAATAAAAAACAATTTTGATTTTTGGACGAAGTGAGGGGCGAGAGGACTTCAATTTCTTGAATAAGATTGTTCAAAAAAAAAATTCAATAATTTTGATTTTAAGTTTTAGATTTTTTTCTCTTTATTTTAATTTGTTTTATTTTATAAATTATTAAAATAATCACTGTCAATTTATTGAAAATGTTTTAAATATTTAAAAAATAATTATCAATATGACATAGGTTCCATATCAACTTATTTAATTGCCACAACATACAAATTAGGTTTCAAATTGAGATATAAGAAAACTGTCTAAAATTTAAATAATTGAGAGACAAAAACCGCCACAAAAAAGAATAGCGTACCAAAATTACGCATTGAATAAAATAAAGATTAAAATTGTATCTAAGTTTAATTTTATTTAACATTTGATTTCTTTAAAGTGAGTAATAAACTTTATAAAAAAAATGAGTAATAACAATCATCAAATTAATGATTAATATTATATAGACATAACCAATTGTAAGTGATTATAATATATATAATCAGTTTAGTTTATAATTTGTGATCAAGTTTAGATGAGCTAAATTTTTTTATTTATGACATACATGACACATAAACCTCTTCTCCACTCGCTGATTTGTAGAATTCAGAGGAAACTATTGTAAGGTTGTTGTCTTGTTGATGCGCAACAAATTTTTATAATGAAAATTAAGAAGGTAAAATTAATCCATATATAACAGATTCAGACGAACAAAGTTGATTCATTGTTTTGTCCCCTCTCTCCCCATGTATTGATCCGTCAAATGTGAAAGTATAGTTTTGACCCTCCAATAAAATAAAGTTGAACACGTTCATGTGTTTAGTGAGTTATATATGACTCCTTTACGCTCCCACAAGATGGAGGAAGTGTCAACGGCGCGAATCTTGGAAGTAAGAATTGATGTCCAGTCGGTGAAAATGGCTTCGTAAGCAATTAATCCGCATGTTGGTAACTGGATGGGACGTGAGAGACTTGAAGTACCTTCTTGACAACAAGGTATCTGACAAAATCATAGTCAATTGCTAAATGTGAAGTTTATAAAGTGTGAAGAAATTAATTTAGAGGATTACTCATGAGAAGTAGATCATCAACATATACAACAAAGTAGGCTACAATGTTGTCTTTCTTGTAAACGAACAAGGACAAATAAATTTTTAATTCGGTCAAACCATAGTTGGGATGTGTTTATAATGAACAAGAGTGTAATGCATTGTACTATGCACGCCGCTTCAGACTGTAGAGAGACTTGCGAAGCTTGCAAACATCATTGGGATGTGTTTAATGTAAAAAAAGCTAGGTAATCGAGACATATAGACTTCTTCGTTAAGAATGCTATCCAGGAAAGCATTATTGATATCCATTTACATGAGAGAGGGTTAATAGAAAGAGAGTGAAACAAATGTAGAATAGATTTATATTTTACGTTAACGTATGCAAGATAGACATTATATAAGGAACATATAAAAAATACACTTTTGTTAACGAACGCTAAGCACAAAAGAGTTTTTGTTTTATTACTAAGTATCTAGATAGTGTCCACTTTTGTTGCAGTAATTAGCTATGAAACTGTATCTTTGTACGAAGAGTTGCAATGATTTTATCTACCATATATTTATTTAACTATACACTAAACACACTATCATGTGATGTCCAATATCCATTGACTAACTTTACTTTAAGAGTGGTGAATGCATTGGTTTGCTAAAAGAATATTGCAAAGAACATGAAATCAGTATTGAGAAGACAGTTGTCAAGACACCTTAACATAATGTAGTTGCAGAAATAATGAATCATACCATCAATGACGTAATTAGGTATATGCTATTTCATGCAAAATAATCAAAATATCTTTTGAGGTGAAGCAATGAGAAGTGCAATAGATTTGTTCAATATTTCTCCTTTTGTTCCACTATATGGTGATGTTCCAAAGAGAGTATATTGAAAAATGTCTCTTTTGATTATTAAGAGTTTGTGGTTGCATGACTCTTGTGTCACATATTCCAAAAGATGAGGTGTCCAAATTTAATAAAAAATTCAAACAATGTGTCTTCGTGAGTTATGAAATAAAGAATTTGATAATACACTTTGTGATTTGGTTGGCAAGAAAATAATCAGAAACTGATATGCAATATTCCCTAAAGATCAAACCTCCTAATATTCCCTAAAGATCAAACCTCCTTCTAAAACTTTTGTTGATGGTAGAGAATCTATAGATATATCATGGAAAAATGTGGAAAAAAAAATCAAATCTATGTGAAGATTACTTATTTAGATAAAATGAAATATTAAACAATAAAGGTTGGTGATTTGCAGTCTAAAAAATAGCTCCCAACTACAATCTCCATGAAAATAGTTTAAATCATTAAAATTTAATAATACTTTTTTTGCAACGACCAATGTTAGTAATTAATATTATTGATATTTTACTCGGGTGATGATTGAACCCTCGATCTCTTTATAACTCAACTTCCTAACTTCTCCACTATAGCCATTAAATCAACCTTATATCCCATATTTAAAATTTAATTTTATTAGTGATTACGAAAAAATATATTTGATATTAATAATATTTAGATGATAAGAACAATATTAAAGACATTTTAAGTTTAATATATTAGTTGAACACATTGATATATTAACACTGAATGAGCATTTAGGAGACATATAAAGGATGGTGATGGCTATTTTAAAATCCCCAACAATTTATTTTAATAAAATAATTTATAAAAAAAAAAACTATAAAAAAAAATCACTTTAATTAAAAAAATGAGTTATATTTTTCAATTTAAATTCTAAAATTTTTTGTTACGAGTTTCATTTAGGAGTATAAAAATTAAACCACATAATTCAACCAGTCCAAAAATTTAACTGAAACTAATTCAATAGGTTTGACTCTTTTTTAACAAATAAGTTTGACCTCTATTAATTGGAGCACATAGTACAAAATTTAAAATGAGCTATATGAGATTTGAATTAAATCATTATATTTTATTTACATTATATTAGTATTAGTATTATTATTATCTTAAAAATGTGTTATTTAAGTATTTTTTAGTAATTATAGATTATTTTTATTATTGTAGTTACATATCTATTTTAATAATATAAAAAAATCTGATGTTTGAATTTTTCTTTTAGTTTTTTAAATTAAGTGTCTTATTTTTTTAAACTATTGATAAACAATATGAACTGAACTTTCAGTCGACAAAGCCATGGAATAATCAAATCAAATCAACATATACTTCAATGACTTGGTTCACGTTACATGAAAAAATAGGCTTAAATATATGATCATCCCTATAACCATGTGTTTTATTGATTTTAGTTTTTGTAACTTCTTTTATTAGTTGTTATTCCTTGTAAATATTCTTTTGTTTATTTTTTATCTTTGTTTTTTGTTTTAGTTTCTGTAAAATTGATTTTTATTGGAATGAAACCTTAGAATATATATAATATTTAATTTTAGTTCTTCGATTATTAGCGATAAAAGAAATTAATGGAACCAATTTTAATAAAAATTATTTTCAGAATAAAACAAAAGAACAAAGACTAAAAACAAAAGAAAAATATTTACAAAAACAAAATCAAATAAAAGATTCTTCAGACACTAAAACTAGAACGCATATTTTTAAATATATATATAAGCTGAAAAAATATTATAAAAATTCAAAATGTCTAACTATGTTTTTATGTACATTCTTTTGTCTTCAAAAAAACGAATTGAAACAATTTGTTGCACCTCTAACTCTACTCTTTGATTCTTCCTCCCTCACCGTTGCATTTGTAAATTTACTATTTGAGTTTATATTACGAATTTATAACTTCAAATTTTTATATATAATATATGTTTGTTTATTGATTAAAACTTTAAAAATTAAAACACTCAAAAAATTTATTCAAACTCGGTCAATGGATTTTAGCATCCAACGGATCTAAGACTCCCATCCAGAGTTGTCACATTTATATTTTCATTTTAGTTTTTTAACGTATGCAATATATTTTTGTAACGTACGATTTTTTTAAAAGACTATTACATTTTGTTTTTTTTGTGAAAAGACTATTACGTTTTTTATTTAGAATAATTAATTGTCTACTCTTTATAATTATTCATGTTTTTATCTATTCAATACTAGATTCATATCATTGTATTCTCTCTCACTTTCTACAAAATAAAAAATGAATAACTAATTTATCCCTGTTCTAAGTACCATTTGGATTGAAATTTGTCTTTAAATAATTTATTTTTAAATTATTATGTTTATTTATTATTACTTTTTCAAATATATCCTTCTTTGGATTTTTAAATATATCCTTCACAAATATTACTAGTTTATTTTAAAAAATAAAAAATTATATTAAACACATTCATGTATAAAAGATAATTTAAAAACATCTACATATAAATTTGACACATTAATTTATTACCAAATTTATTAATATATTTGAGTAAAAAAAACTTTATTAATATATTTATAAAAAATGTAATGGAGAATTATAATTGCGTGTCCTGTCACAATATTGAACACGTAAAAAAAAAAAAAAAGAATAAAAAAACTATTATAGGGGCCTTTTTTGAGTTCTTGACTTGACTCAATTATTGAGATCGTCATAACATCCATACATGATTCCATATTTCAGTCCGTGGATGCCGAGTAGTAAATATAAGAATATAATAAATTTCTTAATATCTCGCTTCCGATTATCTACATTTTTTTATGATTTTATTATGTACGACTCTTATCAACATTCCTTTTTAGATATCAACCTAGATTGTCCGCACGTGCTTTTCTTTTATAAATTTAAATTTAAATTGTATGGACGGTTAAAAATTCTACTCATTATTTCAGCAACAAAAAATAGTATACCCATTAGTAAAAAAATATATTCTACCGTACATCAAATTACATCTTATCAAGGTCAAGCTTGGGTATGTGTTGACAAACTAATAATATAAGATTCAAATTTTCTTTTCATTTTTTAAGAGTACTGTAGTGTTCCATAATACAGATTTTTAATATTAGTGATGTTATTTATAAGTTTTTTGTGTTATTTATAATTTAAATAAAGAATAATTTTTTTGAATTTTTAATGTTTTTCTTTATTAGACATTAAATTTTTAATATTAATACAAAAATCTAAAAAATATTTGACACCACCGTGCATCTTACAATAGAAGTAAATATTTGTATTTATAAAAATAAATGTAACAGAGTGACGTTACATTATCATACTACTCTAAAAAAAATTAATAAAAATAATAATTGAAAAAGTGATATATTTCATCGTATGAAAATGTATAGAGATTACACTCATTGGTAGATATACCTACTCTAAAATTTAGACTATATAAATCATTATTTTAAATACTTTTTTTATATTTTATTCTAAAAATAACATATATAAAAGTTATTCTTAAACTAAATATTGTGTTTGTGCGTTTATAGTCTGTGGGACCGTGGCTAGAAATAATGGAGAGTGTTTATTTTTAGGTACAAAACATAATGGAGAAATTTTATTTTGGTACAGCATATTGGGGAAATTTAGTCCTATAAAATAGCAAACAATGAGTACTCCAGTTCAGCACAATAGCATTACAAAATATAGAAGTATCAATCTTCCTTGTTTCAGCACTCAAGTGTTATAACTATTAGTTTTATTTTAGATACCCTTTGTCCCAATGGAGGAAATCAACAACACTCCAATGAACACATCAGAAACTAACAAATGGTTATCTGATTTGGTAAGAAAATTAAAGACAAATTCACCTTTCCTATCTTCCAATTTCACAAACAATTGATTATAACTTCTTTAACACTTAAACTTCATCTTTAAATTTTGTAGGAAATTGATGAATACAATTTATTTCCTGAGGAAAGCCACCTGAATTTTCTTGATGCTGATGAGGATGAGTTTCTTTCACATGACATAGCTAGTGTCTTTGAGGAACAGACCAAACAACAATGTTTGACTTCAGAGTGTACTTCCACAACTCTCAGCAACTCATTTACTGATGAAACATGTTTTGAGTCTTTTGACTTTGATTTTGAGAGACAAACCAAACAGCTGAAAACAATTGATAGTGACGATAACATCATTGAAACCTTTTCAACAAAACTTTGTTCATCATCATCTAACTCATCTTTTCAATCTCAGATTCTTTGTTTTGACCCTTCCATAAACACACAACAGAACGAGGTAGTGTCAGTGCCTCAACCCCAATTGGGAACAAAAGGGTCCTCAAAAAATCAAAACTTGGAATCACAAAACAAGAGGTCTCGAGCTAACTCTCATGATCATATCATGGCCGAGAGATTGCGAAGAGAGAAACTCAGCGTCAGCTTCATTGCTCTTGGAGCTCTCATTCCTGGATTAAAGAAGGTACAAAATAACTCAATTTCAATCACCCTTTTAGCTAGTTAGTTAGTTCTCAAATAATTTGTTATAAATCACTAGATAAATGAGACACAAATGGATCAACAAAAATGATGTATCAATTTTTATTGACTTATTTGTATTAAATACAATATTAGTCACATTTGTTAATTAGATTACTTTGTTTGTTATACTAATTAATTGTTAATTAAATTAATTAGTTAGTTAGTTAAATTAATATTATATCTAATAGAAATCAAGTTGCAATTGCAAAAACATCAAATATTCTAAACATCAAAGACACTGGTGTCTGGTGATTGATCTATATCATCTTTGGTGTATGTATTTCTGTTAGTGTCTTTTTTTTAATTTAAAATCTTGTTTGCACTATTTATACTAATCAATTGTGTGTAAAAAATTGTTAGATGGACAAAGCTACTGTATTAGCAGATGCTATCAAATATGTGAAAGAGCTTAAAGAACGTTTGGAAGTTTTGGAAGAACAGAACAATAAAACAAAGGTAGATTCGGTGGAGATTGTGACGAAACCAGATCTGTGTAGCGATGATGAGAACTCATCATCTGATGAAAGCATTGAAGGTGCTGCTGAGTCACTCTTCCAAGTGGATGCAAAGGTGTCAGGGAAAGAAATACTGATTCGAATCCATTGCAAGAAGCACAAGGGACTACTTGTTAAAATCATCTCTGAGATTCAAAGATTTCAACTATTTGTTGTCAAAAACAGTCTCTTACCTTTTGGGGAATCTATCCTTGACATCACTGTCATTGCTCAGGTAAAGGACAATCTCTACCTACCTTCATAATTTACACAATATCTTTTCACTGGATCTAAAAACACAAATATATTTTTTTCATAATTTTTTTAATTTATTTTTTGGAAAAGCAAGAAAAGATACTTTTTCTTCTCACAATCAAAGTTAAAAGTTTTTTTTTTTTTATAGATATTAAGAAATATAATAGTTAAAAAAAAAATTATTTTATTAAACTATTCATTTTAATTATTGATAAATTTTTTATTATTATAATATAAAATATAATAATATTTTAGATGTTGTGTATATAATAATCATAGAAGAATAGTTTAAAAAAAAATATAAAGTTTCATTGAAAATAGTAAACAATATTTATTTTGAGATGATTTTTTTTATTAAAGTAATATTTATCATAAGACAGAGAGAGTATATATTATTCAACTAAATACTTGTGTGGTCATAATCACAAATGTTAATTATTTAAACACGCCACACACAAATAAATGAATAAATGTAGACAAAAAAAAATTATTTATTATTACTATTGAAAAAGTTAAATGATTGTGACCACACAAGTCTCGTTCAAAAGAATAATCAAAAGTATATTTAACAATGTTAACAATGACATTTTCGCTTAAAATGAAATAAAATACAAAAAATACTTACATCCAAATTGAAGACAAATATCACCTATACTTAAACAAGTTCATTAGTTATTGATATTCCACCAAATAATGAAAACAAATATGAAATCATTTGTTTATAAAAAAAAATACGAAATTAAAAATGACTAAGATAGTAATTTCATACACTCCATTATTTGAGCCGGTATACTTTCCCTTTGATTAAAAATGTGATGATTATGCTATTTTCAAATTGTACACTTGGAAGCCAACTATATAATCTGAACTTTATGTCTTACTTGAAATTAGAGAATAATCCATCAAATTATTATTAATAATGACAGATATTAGTAGTTATTTTAACTTAGGTTGTTTTTGTTGAAACTTAATGTATAAATCTAAAAATCGTTAAAGTTTTACTTTGAAAAGCTTTTTATACAATGAGTAATTTTTATCTTTATAAATATTAAATTTTCATATTTTATAGTTTTCATATGTAGGATTGCTTCTATTAGTATATAAAAAGTATCAAATTTTTGTGAAAAATATGATAAAAATACAGACAACAATTTTCTTTCTTTATTTGCATGTTCTTTCTTTATTTGCATGATCTATTCATTTTGCTTTCGTTTGTCTTTCTCCTCTACAAATTTTTTAATGGAATTTAAATATTAATATTTCTGTTATTATTTTATAGATGGGAGAAGGGTACAACCTGACCACAAAGGAACTTGTCAAGAACCTACGTGAGGCAGCATTGAAGTTTATGTAACTATCATAAAATGAATAAGGCGCGAATGTTGTTGTGTGCCATTAGACATAAGTGCTCCTATGTTTGAATTTTTTTTTTTTTTTATAAGAACTCCTATGCTTGAATTGGCTGTTAGTAGAGTAAGGTCACAATATGATTTTGATTTTGTTGAAACTTCTAAATAATCTTTTTTTAATAAAAAATTGTGGTGGTACATTGTAATGAATCTCTTATCTATATATACTTTTCTTTCTCCTTCCATTGAGTCAGTATGTGCTCTATTTGTTATGCTCGAGTATCTGTCAAGTTCCTTTCACAGATGTGCAACACATAGCAACAAAATTTTAAGAGTTTAGATTTTAAAATTGATGGACAATTTTAATTAATTAAAAAAGACGAGAAAACACATCAATTTTTATCATAAAGGTCGAATTAGTTTATGTTGTTTTTTAGTTTCAAAAGACTGTTTTAAAATAAATTTATGTCACCGAATATATTATTAGGTTCAGTTGCAAACTAATTCGTTTTGTTTAAGACGTTTTGTCGCACTGTTCAAATTGTGCAAAACAGACTATCAACCACGAAATCCACAAAATAAAACAGCTCAAACAAATTGTATGGGAGTTCTATTGCACAGTAGAAAAACCGTTCTAGAATTGCATCCTCAATATGGCAGTTAATGGCTGCCACTCGTAATATGGTACTGTGACCACTCGAAAGAAAGAAAAGAAGATGAAGCAGAAAGCAGAGAAAAGTCTCGAAATTCAGTGTACTTTTGGTGTGTTTTTTCAACTGAGCAGAATCCTCTATTTATAGAAGATTTCTGCAACTAAAGGAGAGAAATATCTGCAATCCATTAAACCGGATCCATAAAAAACCGCAATTTAAAATTTGCTAGGTTTTGACCAGGGCAAAAACTGATTCGGGAAAGAATTGATTGGATCAGATGATGAATGTTAACTCGGTGGAGAGCAGACACATGTATATCAATGAGAGAAAAATGCATGCACTTAGTTTAAAAAATAAATATTTTTTAATTTTTCGGATACTAAAAAATAATACACCACTTAGCCCAAGCCCGGCCTGGGCCGGCCGATTGGACAAATGGCGGCGGTGCGTGTGTGGTGGTCTATTTGCGTGCATTCTTACCCCTTCACAAAATTAGGTACCCCTTGGGACACACCTCGATTAGCATACATTCACCTTATAAACAATACTAGTGTGTGTGTCATCCCTCATATGTGGAACTTCCTTATTTTTTCAATTCACACCAACTAGCTCTTATTATTCTCATCATCATTTCCAACAATCCCCCACTTGAATTTAAAAATGTTTCTGAAATAGCGTCAAATGCTTCTATAAGATTGTGCATAAGTAGAAGTGTCTTCCGACTTGAACCTTTGCATAACAAGTAAGATTCAGATTCAACAAGAGTGACACGTAATCTTGAACTCTATCTCTGACATCAATCATACACACAACCTTTTCATATGGTGTATTCTCAAAAGCTCGTGCATTTATGGCCCTGCACGTATATCCCAGTATAGTGAATGCTCTAGCAATTTTGCCTCAAAATTCCATAGGAAGTGGCCCCACTTCCATATTCACAAAGTTGAGTCTATCAAGAGTACTCATGTAGCTAGGTACTCCCCTCCACATAGAGTATAAATCTCATTAACAATTTATATTCTCTCATTCTTTCTTTGTTTCAGGAATCATGCTTCTCTGAGATATAATAGCATGTTCATCTCATATCACTATGACTTATAGTTATCCATTGAACCTAATTCTTGGGATCTCTGGTCTTTTAGCTCGGGTTACCATGATGAGTGACTCATTAATCTATCACTACAAGAAAACATTCAATTTGTGGCCAACTTAAAAAAGATTTTCTGACCGAAAAAAAAAACTCTCATAAATTACTAACTAAAAAGTCCTCACAAATACTAAAAATTATGTTTTGGGGACCAAAACTGGGGACAAATAAAATCGGGGTACTATTTTCGTGATTCAACTAAAATAGGGGAACAAAAGTGCAATTAAGCCTTAAAAATATCAGCAGGATTTTGTGGCGGCATATACCCTCACAAAATCAAAACGTTGGAGCATTGTGAGGGCTTAGGCCACCACAAAGTATGATCGTGCAACATTTTTTGCCCAGGCCGCCACAAAGGTGATAGAGCTATTGGCATTTTGTGGCCGCTTTGGTCGCCACAAATACCCTCTTTTCTTCATATTTATATCACTTTTCCTCTCATTTTTCATTTCTACCTTCTCTCGAAATTTTGTCTTTACCTTCTCTCTACAAATATTTTTCCTTAACTTTTATTTTTCTCCAACTTTTCTCTTTATCTTCTCTCTTGAGTTTCGGTAAGTCTTTATTTTATGTTTGGTTTTCTAATGTTTTTTATTTAAATTTATTTATTTAATGAATATTATTTAATTTTCATTTTGAAGTTGGTGTAATTGGGTTCATTGTGAAGAGTTGTTATTTATTCGTAAACAAGTCATACACTACCCAGCATCAAGTTAGTATGAAATGCATTTTAAATATAGATTAATAATTTATATAGTTATTATTAAAAAATGTTATATGTTTAGAAATTATTTTTATAGTGTTAATTTTTTTTTTAAGAATGTAGAGTATATTATTTTTTAAATTATTTATAATATCATTTTTAATTTAATATTAGTAAGATTAGATTAAAAAAATGCTAGTAAAATATTTAAATTGTAAAATTTTTACTCAAATTAAAATCTAATTATTTTGAAATTTTTTATTTTGTTTAGTAGTAATAATTTAATTAATATTAAAATTATATTTTTGTTTTTATATATAATATTTTATTTAAATTTTTTAAATTATGTTAATTTTAATATTTTAAATATAATATATTTTTTTGATATTAATGTTGAATTTTATAAAGTTATTTTTTTTAATAAAGTTACTCGTCTGTGGTGACCTAAGCCCTCACAAATAGGACACTTTGTGGTGGTCTTAACCCTCACAAAGTGTGGTTTTTTTCATCAGTTTTATCTTCTGTTGCAGCCTAAGTCTTTACAAATTTGTGGCGGACTTTTCTGTCACAAATTTGTGACTACTTAAGTCCTCACAAATGGTAACCAAAAAACTAACTTCTATGGTCGTTTTGACCGTCACAAAATTTTCTGACTGGGTTATTCGTGGCTACCTTAGGTTGCCACAAATTTTCTTGTTGTGGATGTTTC
The DNA here is from genome assembly GCA_037974755.1 of Cicer yamashitae. Taxonomy (NCBI): domain Eukaryota; kingdom Viridiplantae; phylum Streptophyta; class Magnoliopsida; order Fabales; family Fabaceae; genus Cicer; species Cicer yamashitae. Next base: position 12,279,959 of record JBBPBQ010000002.1, read on the forward strand.
CTCCCTTTGTGGGGGCTTTTGGCCGCAACATATGAAAGGTTTTCTTATAGTGTATCGGCAATAGTCTCATCTTTTTGGATGTTTTTAGGACTTTATCTTTATGTAATTCTTTTGCAAAGGATCTGCTAAATTCTCATCAATGCGTACATGATCCACTATAACAACTCCTTTAGAAAGTAATGCTCTAACAATGTTGTACTTACAACGTATTTGTTGTCTCTTACCGTTGTAATAACGATTCTCAATCTTTGCAGTAGCTGCGGTACTATCACAGTGGATGAACACAACATGCATAGGTTTTTTTTCATAAAAGGATCTCAGCTAGCAAGCATCTCACCTAGCGTGCTTATTCACTAGCAGTAGCTAGTGCTACCATTTCAGACTCTATAGTGGACTGAGCCAGTATCGTCTATGTCGTCGATTTCAAAGATACAACACCACCAACTATACTAAAAATATAGCCACTGGTTGCTTTGGAGTCATTTGATAAAGTGTTCCAATCAGCATCACTGTATCCTTCAAGGACGGTAGAAAATCTTTGATAATGTAATCTGATACTCATGGTCCTTTTCATGTATCTCATGACTTTTTCGATAGCGTGTCAATGCTCCATAATATGTCTACGGGTAAACCTTGAAAGTGTAAACAGGAGAAGGGGGTTAAATTGTGTTTTACTAAGTTAATAACTTTTTCATTATTTGATTAAATTGGTTCAAACTTGATGATTTACTTGGAGTAGAAGCAATAAAAAAACTAAATAGTACAGAAATAAAGTGAATAAGTAATTTATCCTAGTTCACCACTAAATTGGTTATATTCAATCCCTTTACTCAGAAGGATTTAATCCATTAGTTTAATAACTTGAATTACAAAGCGCCTGACCCTCCAAGCCAGTCTTCTCAAACAATCTGACAACCCCAGACTTTTGAGGAACACACACACCTTGATTCAACCAGCCAAATCTTTTCCACACAATCTGACAACCCCAGATTGTTGAAGGCATACTAACACCACTATCGGGTTTAAACACAAAGGTTTGCAACTTGAGTAGTTGCTTCTAACAAGCTGATTATAACCATGACTATCACACTCTAAGAAAAACACTTAGAAAATATTTCTCATTCAAACAAGTTTTTCTCTCTTTGAACTCTAGCATGAATTTAGAATTTTGAGTTTGAGTTCTTCTACTCTTTTCTAATTTTTCGATGATCTTCTTCATCCTTGAGTGTCTATTTATAGATAAAATTAAGGTTTCAATTTAGTCTTTGTTTAATTCTAAAATGTATTTTCATTCATATAATCTTATTCAAAAATAATTCTGAACGGGAAATTTTTTGATGATATGTTCTTGACCCAACTCTTTATTTATGAATCCAATATGAGCAGTTCTTCTAAATTGATTTTGTTCATATTGAGTTTGTAAATTCTTTAGATTGATTCTGTTCGTATTTTGTTCAAATTGAGTTTGTAAACTTTTTAGATTGATATTGTTCATATTTTGTTATAGATAAATAATTCATATTTTCTTGTGAAAAATATTGATCAAATCTTCTTGTAAATAATTCATATCTTCTTGTGATAAACCTTGATCAAATATTGACCATATCTTCTTTTCAATTTGGTCAAATATTTTCTTCAATATAAATCAAAATCAAATCTTATTTTAGACTTTCTTCAAAAACATTTGACCATGTCTTCTTTTCAACTTGGTCAAAGATTTTCTTCAATCATAAATCTGAATCAAATCTTATTTTAGATTTTCTTCAAAAACATTTGACCATATCTTCTTTTCAACTTGGTCAAAGATTTTCTTCAATCATAAATCAAATCTTATTTTTGATTTTCTTCAAAAACATGAATCTTCTTCCATACTCTGTGAAGTCAAATATATTGTTCTCATAAAATACTTTTGTTAACATCAAAACTCTAAGTAAAAAACGAACTTGGTTCCAACAGTTTACAATATTATAAAAAATTCCTCCACAAAAAACGAGTTCAAAATTCGATTTCTAAGTCTATAATTTTGTTACTTTTATCATAAACTTTTTATACTTAAAAAAAATCTATATTTAGAAATTAATGGAGTAAAATATATTTGACATTGTTCATGCGTCTTTATGTTAGAAAAATGAATGGAGTAAATGAATTTAACATTGTTCACTTGTCATTTCGTCATAAAAAATAAAGGACTAAAATAGATCTAACACTCTTCACTTATTCTTACGTAAAAAAGAAAAAAGAAAAAAAAAGCGTAGTTACTCTTCCTTGCATCACAAAAAAGAATGAAATAAAATTAATTTGTCATTATTTATTTATTTTACGTCAGAAAAAAGAGTAGAGTAATATAGATTATACACTATATTAATAAAAAAAACATTAATGAATTTATCCTTAAGTAAAATAAAAATCAGACATTGTTCACATATTTTGTGCATCTTTATATTTTAATTAACATCGTAATTAGCACAATTGAATGCCTAGATAATTATTAAAAAAAATTAATTTTTGAAACATGAAAATAAAAATTTAAAAGAAAAATAAAGAAAGAGAGAAAGCACTGATTTTGAGGAGGAATGAGAGTTAGATAATAATGAAATTATCTTTGTCTTTTAAGTATTTTGAAGAAAAAAAGATGTACCCTTAATATAAGCACAATACATATCTACAATTTACTAGATATATTGTGTTGAATGATAAAAATGATCATTGGATGTATTTATGCACAAAGGATAATCAAATATTTGTCATATATAAAATATACATATTAGTTTTAATAACAACTTTAATATATCTATAATTGTGTTTAGGTAAAATATTTCTCTTGATATATGTTTCTTATAATTAATAAATTATTAAATGATTGGTTTTATTAATTAAAAAATTATAATAACAGTCAACTTTTTTTTAATATATATATATATATATATATATGAATTATGTCGTGATTCCTTATAAAAAATATCAAAAATAAAGATAGATAGATAGATACAAAAATTCTGATTCTAATCACGTTGAACAAGCCTGCAGGCTGCAGCTACAACGTAGATCCCCAGAATGCGAACCTTTCTAATAATAGTATGTCATGTCATGTGATATCTGCTCCAGCACACAGAAGATATGTTTATTAAAAAGGATGGATGTCGATTATGTTTTATGCATTGTCCCTCTTTTGTGGAGAGGATAAGAATATGTTCATCTGAGACGGCTTAATTAGTATGAGCTTTAACAGAGATTAATTAATATTAACATTGAAATTACAATAGTGATGAGTGACATTATAGATATTAATACGAGTATCCTACAATTAATTTTTTGATATGTATTTTTCGATTATCTTAAAATAAGTTGAACAAACATGTCTGGTCGGACACGAACATACAAATTCTCTACTAAAATATTAAAAATTTGGATTTTATACCATTTTGATATTTACTCTCACAAATTTTCAAAAATTTTAATTTTACTTCTATTATTTTTATATCTTTTCATTGAACATTTTTGAATTCATTATCTATCCGACACAACTACAAAATTTTTGATTTAAAATTTTGTTTTTCAAAAATCTAGTTTAGAAATTAACACATGAAAATTTTAAATATCCAACATCTATAAAAAAAATTAATATCAAATTTTTTATAAAATTTCGAAAATGAAATTTTTGGTATGAAAAAAAAAATTGAGTAAAAATTTTATATATTGGAAATTTCAAAACCTCAATTTTTAGTATGTATAAAAAATTGAGAAACAATTTTTATACCGAAAATTCAAAATTTTCAATATATAAAAAATATTGTGAAAAAATTTTGCATACCAAAAATTTTAAAAACTAAATTTCTAACATTTAAATAAATTGAAAAAGAAATTCTCATACCAGAAATTTCAAAACCTCAAATTTTCCAATACGTAAAAAAACAGAACAAAGAAATTTACTTTATATGAAGTTTGGAAACTCAAAATTTTCTATGTCAAAAAAAAAATTAAAAAAAATTTTGAATACAAAAATTTTAAAAACAAAATTTTTTATATATAAAAGGTTTAATTGCAGTTTTGGTCTCCCTATTTTATTTCTCTCCAGTTTTGGTCCCAAACAGAATTTTGGTCCAAAACTTGATAAAGTGACATTTTTTTGCGCTTATTTAAGTCACGTCATGCCTCAAGATCTTGTGGTACAACAATTGTACCTAAGATCTATGATCATAAATGGTGTGGTGTAGCTTAAAAAATGACACTTCATCAAATTTTGGACCAAAATTTTGGACCAAAATTCTGTTTGAGGGACCGAAACTGGGGAGAAATAAAATGGGGGATTATTTTCGTAATTCAGCTAAAATAGGAGATTAAAACTGCAATTAAGCCTATATAAAAATAACTAGATGTGAAGGAAAAAAACAGGTTGATTTTATTTATATTTTTTTTTTATTTTTTACAAAAATATTTTAAAAAGTCCATATAAAAAATAATAAAATATGAAGATAAGAGAGTTAAAATGTGGAATATTAGAATATTAAATCTAATTCTCAAGATATTATTGCTGATTATGGGCCTCCTTCATTATTATAAAAAGTGGGCCTCCCTGATTGTATAGGCCCCCAAGCAGGGGTGGATCTTCTTGGGTACATAGGGTGGCCACGGCCACCCTAAAGTTCCCAATAATTTTTTAAAAAATACTATTATTTTTATTTTTTTTGTTTGAATAATGTTATTGAAACACAATTTGACATAAAATGAGACACAGATACAATAATGTGTATTGAAATACAAATACAAAACATGATCCTCTTTATTTTACACGGTATTGTATTTGTGTCATATTTTGTGTTAAGTTTTGTGTTCCAATAACATTACTCTTTTTTTTATAAGATACATTTGACTTATAATTTGGTCAATAAAACTTGATGTATTTGATCCATAACATGGATCTAATACAACAATTTTTATTGACCAAATTATAACTCAAATATCTATTATAAAAAAAATCGGAGGAAATTGTTTATAAAAAAATTTACAAAAACAACTACTATAGTTATAAAATAAACTAAATTTTTTAACCTAAATTTCATTTCAACCTAAATTTCAACAATGTGAGTTGTGAATTTTATCTAGAGATATAATTGTGAATTTTATATAGAGATATAAAAATCAAATCAATGATCATATGATCCCAAAATATAACCAAAATTAATTAAATTAGATTCATATTTTTGTATGAGTTTGAGTCCAAGTTGAACTAAACCAATAAATTCGACCTTTATTAATTTGAGATATAATTTCACTTAATTTTAAAATAGATCGCATAATACTTAAACCAAACCCTTATTTTTTATTAACACTATGTCAATATTGATATCGTAAATAATGTGTTGTGTTTAAATGTATTTTAATAATTATATATATATATATATATATATATTGTTTTTGTCCTTGTAGTTAAGAAAATTGTATTAATAGT
>JBBPBQ010000002.1:12290710-12320144 GCA_037974755.1 Cicer yamashitae
TGTAGTTCCTTTATATTTTATGTTACCAATTATAGTGTTTTTTACAAAAGTTCATTTTGCATGTTCCAAGTAATTTTTTTTGATGACATATTGTTAATAAGATTTTAAAATATCATTAATTTAAAAATTTAACTATTTAATTTTAAATTTTTATTAATTTATCTATAATTTCAAATTAAAAGGATTAAATAATTAAATTAAGAATTAAATAATTAAGTTAACGATATTTTAAAATTTTAACAATGACATGTCATTAAAAAAAGTCAATTAGACATGCGACGTGAACTTTATAAAAAAACAGAAACCAAAATTAATAACAGAAAATTTAGAAGAACTCAAATTCAAATTTTATATTTTAAAAAAATAAAATATGAAAGTTAATATATATAAAAAAAATAACAAAAATTATTTAATCCAAATAAAATAGATATATCTATATTTATTATTTAAATATTCATATCTATTCATTTAGTTATACGTAGTATAATTTTAAAAATAGAGTTAGTATAAGTCTATATAAGTTCTAGTGATTAGATACTATCTTTATTATAATATAATAATTACAATATAATAATAATTCAAATATTAATATAAGAATCAACAAAAAAAAACAGGTACAAATTTAAAATTGAGGTACCTCACTTGAAAAATGATAGTCTATCATTTTATTTGTTTATAATTAAATACATTTTTAATTCTAATAAAATTCACAAAAATTGTAATGGGCCACAACCATGATAGAACTCAAGTCGAAAATAGTTATATGTAACCAACTCTCAAAAACCATATTAGTAACACGTGAAAGTAAGATACCACACTCATTTCCAAATCCATCCATACTCACATGAAAATAAAATAAAATCTCGAAAAATAATGCCATTAATTCCAATTTCCAAATAAGGGTTCTGTTGTATAAAGGCAAACCGACAGTAACTTGTTCTGTTCTAGACAGACTAGACTGGACTGTACGATTCAGCTAAAGCTAGGGGAGGTAATTAATTTCATTTCCAATTGAAATGTATGTATGAATGAGAATGACATTGTGTTTTCTTAATATCAAATTATTATATGACCAATTTTTCATTTCTTTCAGGATTATTGACTCTTGGTTTACTTGCAAATAACAAGAACAAAAATTACAACAACATGACTTCAATGGATGAATCGTGGACTAATTGGTTGTGTGATATGGTAACAATCACATTACACTATAAATTGGTCTTCAAATTAACATATATATTACATTCTCTTTACATGATTTTGTTCAACTTTCTCTATATTTTTTCAGGAACCAGATGATTACAGTTTAATCAACCAATTAGACACAAACACGGACAATGTTAGTAATTTAGAGAGTAGTAACTTAGAGAGACCTTCCAAGTTACTCAAGAAAGCTTCTTCTTCCACTTGCTCATACATTCTTTCATTTGAAAATGGTAATCCACAACCAATTAAAGTTGAACAAGCCTTGAATCCAAAAACCAAAGTAATGAACTCAAAGAATGAACACAAACGAGTCAATATTCAAGAGATTAACAAGAAAAACTATTCATTTACCAGATCTACAACTAATCACACACCAGATCATATAATTGCTGAGAGAATAAGGAGAGAAAAAATTAGTCAACAGTTCATAGCTCTTTCAGCCCTTATTCCAAATCTAAAAAAGGTTCATTTTTTATGATACCCTTTTCACTCAAACATTTAAATATTTACATACATGGTACTATAGTTTTTTGGGTATAGTAATTAATTTATATATTTGTAGATGGATAAGGCCTCTGTGTTAGGTGATGCTATAAAGTATGTGAAGCAGTTGAAGGATCAAGTGAAAGTGTTGGAGGAACAAAGTAAAAGGAAAAAAAGTGCGGAATCGATTGTGGTTGTGAAGAAATTGTCTCAACTTTTTGCGGATGAAGATATTTCGGACACTTCTTCAAATTGTTGTAATGGAAACTCTGATGAAACCTTAAATAGAAATATGTTGCTGCCAGAAGTTGAAGCTAGATTGTCGGGGAAGAATGTGATGATTCGAATCCTTTGTGAGAAAGATAAGGCAGTGATGGTGAATGTATATAGAGCGGTAGAGAAATTTCATCTTTCGGTAATCAATGCGAGTTCTTTTTCATTTGGTTCCTTTGTTTTGGCCATAACCATCATTGCTCAGGTACATTTTCCTTTTAATTGTTTTGTTTTTATAATAATACATAATCCTTTACTACACTTTTTTTAATCAAAAGAAGGAAGTAAAGATACATCGTTATAAGAAGTTGACAACAATATAATATAGAACATAATATATAGAGAAATAATTAAAATAAATATTAAAATTGTAATACTACAATAGAGTACAAGCCTAGAATAAATTCAATAACGACTAATAATATGAAACGTTGAACATCTTCGAATAAGTCTTCCAAAATTGTACTAATAATACCGAAAGCAAAACAACTCCAAATAATTGAACAAGATAGTAATTTTTATTATCATATCCATAAATGTTATTATCATCCATAAATGTCGATATTAAAAAAGTGTGTGAATTTAAAAATTATTAAAATTCTACATTAAAAAATTCTAATATATTGAATAGTTTTCAACGTTATAAATAATAAAATCTCACGTTGTATACTTAACATATGTGTATTTACTTTTATCATTATATAAAAGTGTTAAAGTTTTGTGATAAATACACCATTTTTCAATTTTCTCTTTTCTTTTTGATGTCCTAATATATTTTTTTTCAGAGCGGTTTGTACCATGATCATCGATTTTCTACAAATTATAGAAAAATATCTGTACTTGACTTCTTTTTTTAATTTAATGGCCGTAAAGAGAATAAAAAAAGTTCATATCCAAAAACCGCACAGTTGAAGATTTGGAGAAGAAAATCAAGATAGAAATCACCAAAAAAATATAGAGTTAAGAGTTACGTTGAAAATTATTTTTGCTTCAAACCAATTAAATTACATGTTCTTTCTTAGCAAAAACACATGAATTAAGAAACATTATTTTTGCATTAAATTTATTAATAATGTGCATTTTTTTAAAACTGTTTTTGAATTATTAAGAAGGATGAGTAATTAATTATTAATGAAAAATTAATTAATTTTATTTTGTAATTTAAAAATAATTTATATAAAGAGACAATTTTCTTTTACAAGAGAAGAGAGTTACATATTGGGACGGAGATATCAATAGAAAGATCTAAGTTGTTTTGTAAATAATATTATGAGCGTAACTAATTTTAAAAAAAGAAAGAAGACAAATTATATGTAAGTATCAAGTTCCACTAATGTAAGTGATGTATTTGGTGGCAGATGGAGGATGAGTTGAATATAAGCGTCAAGAAACTGGCAAAAAACCTGAGTATTGAACTGGAGAAATTGAAGTAGTGGTAATTTGTATTGTGCTATGCAATGCAATGAGCGGTGGTAAAAGTAAAATCATGAATTCAGTGATTGAATTTAAGAAAGTTGATAGTTGCAACGTGGGAAGTGGAAGTGATGTACACGCAGTACACTTGATGGACAGGTTGAAGGCCTTGAGAGCGATGCCATCGATATTATGCACTGAAATCCGTATTGAGATATCAGATTCTGGAGCATAAGATAAGATTATTTGTACTTACTCGCCCCAAAATTAAATATATATAAAAAAATTTAATTGCTGTTTTTGTCTATTATTTTCATCTGATTACACAATTATTTTCTTATTTTAAAATTTTTCATTTATCTATAGCTTTTGTATGAAAAATATATCATGTGACATGTTTACATTATGTGATATATATACAATTAGATCATATGAAATAACCAACACTTTAGTGTGTTTATCAAGATATTTTATAATAAAGTTCTCTCATTCAGCTATTATATCCTAAAAGCTCCAAAGTCATAACATTCATAAATTAATTTCAGAATAAGTTTTTTAACGCTACTCAACATGCCATTTAAGCTAATTTTAAGTATTATAATAAAACCCTTGATATAAATTTTTTAATAGTTGTACCTTAATTTTGATAATTTTATTAAAATAATAATTAACGACGGATTTGAGTAAACGAGCACTCTTTGAAAAACTTAAAATATCTAATTTATATTAAAATTTTGGTTATTCAAGGTAGACAATCAACCGGTAATCATTGCATCTTCCAGATTGTGTTAACCTAATGAATCACACTTTAGTAACCTTATCATCACCCCCTTATCATCATGAATCACACTTTAGTAACCTTAGACCCCTTTTTTACTTGTAGTTGCATTAATATTCACTTTGAAAACCCCAAAGCAAGAATGTGACACTTCTATAACAACAGAGCCAAACAAAGTACGAAAGGAACACATGCAGTTTTGGCTCGACATTAGCGGTTTTATTACATGTTGGAAGCATCGCAAAGATTTCAATATATCCTTCTCACCAAAGAATGCAGATGATAGAAGATATAATCTTTAGGGATTTGTTAAGAGCTTTTAACATAGCTTCTTCAAGTCAAGTCATGAACATAATCCTACTCTCTCTAGTATTAATTTTCAAAGGAGAGTAGACCCATGCTTGAGTGGCCCAAATATTGTCCTTAGACACATGGTCTACAGTTTCACAGCGAGAGTTATATTTAAGGCAAAACATAGAACATCAAACCCATTTGTTTAATAAGTTGGATTTCACATGAATAGCCTCGTTAAAGACACACCAAAGAAAATGAATTATCATCTTCAATATAATGCAAATTTCATTAAATGTATAACTTAAATATTTAAATAAATTCATATTTTTATTCTTTATTTGATGAATTTGATGTTGTTGTAGATGAAAATATGAGTTTATTTGAATATTTGAGTTATGCATTTGATGAAATTTGCATTATATTGAAGATGATAATTAATTTTATGGGTTTTGTTTGAAAATTTTGATGAATTTTTGTAAAACAAAAGATAACATTGTTGACATTTTAAAACATAAAAGATCAAATTGTCACTAAAAATTAAAATAAAGGACCAAATCGGAAGAAAAAAAAAAATAAAAGACTAAAACGTGAAATAAAGTTGAGGGACCGCATGTGCTATTTAGCTTAAAATAAAATACACATCTAATATGTTTTAATCTAGATTTTGAATTCAAGATCTTAAACACTCTACCTTTTAAAAATAAGGTAACCATTGTAATATTATTAGGATCTTACTAACAAGTATCTTTAGAATACTTGATAAAGTTAAAATAATTATTTTGTATTATATATATATATATATATATATATATATATATATATATATATATATATATAAATAATATGTTTTTCGTTTTGTGACATAATTAATGATTTTATTAATACAAAAAAAATATCAAATGGATTGGTGGTAAAATTTATCCTTCATGCCTCTAAGGTCACGGCTCTGAATTTATAAATAGAGAGTGAATATCATAAATAGGACAATATAAGAACATCAAAATTGCATTTAAAGTTAAAATTTATTTTCAATGCATGGATAATGTATAAAATCACATTATAATTATTTTAGAAATATCATAAAAGATTTCACTAAAAGATTATGCATTAGACCGTGCCACATCAAAATTAACCTAAACAATTTTTTTAATCAAATGTTTAATAAACTTCAATCAAAGATGTGATTTTAAATTTTTTTTAATTTGCGTAGAACTTTAGATTGCGTAAGATATCATCCTTTTATTAAACAGTGTATTAAAATTGAAAAGAATAAACAAGCTCAAAACAAATCAAAAAGAATAATAAAAAAATATTAAACGTATTTCTGAATACTCTACTGTCATCGAGATGAATTCTTTTTTTTAATCTGTTGACAAAATGATAAAAAAAACTTGTACAGAGTTACAAAGTTTTAGGTTTGAATAATCTAAAAAATATTATCCAACTTAACAATATTTGTCAATAAAATTATGTCTTAGTCGTCAAAGTGAATTCTAACAAGAATACTCTAAAATCTTGACACAAAGGACAGCGACCATGATGTATAATCTAACCTCGTCTTTTAATGGGTTGTAAATAGGTGGGCCGTGTTTTGGGTCCTTTCCAGCCAGCACAAAGTGGACTAGGCCTCCCACTTAGGACCAACCCCCAAAACAATTTTTTATATATAAGTTTTTGTTTTTATAAGAATTCAATATACGTAAGTTATAAGTGCTTAGTTCTCTCTTTTTTCTTTTTTTATAAAAAATATTGACTAAACGTCTATTTTGGTCTTTGAGAAATTTTGAGAAATCTAGTTTAGTCATTGAAAAAAATAAAAGTATTTTTTAGTTTTTAAGAAAAATAAACTCTACCAAATTAGTCCTTATGTGAACACATTTAAAAAATTTGATTTTTTTGCTAAGTTGTCATCAACTTAATTATCTCACATGTAATTTCTATAAAAATGAACAATTAAGCCATTGACAATAATTAAAAATAGACAACTAAGTTTCTAACAGAGACTCTAAGCTTGTTCATTTCCTCCCGAGAATTAATTGTCTATTTTTAATTATTATCAGGATCTAATTGTCTCTTTTATATAGAAATTACATGCGGGATAATCAAGTTGATGAGTCATTGAACAAGTCAAAAAAAAATAATAATAATAAAAATAAACTCAATTTTCTAACTATGGTTCAGATAAGGACTAATTTGGTATGGTATATTTTTTTAAGGACTAATCCCAAAATTTCTTAGAGACCAAAATGAGCCTTTACTCAAAAATATTTAATTCATATGCACTGTTAGTGTAAAAAAATTTAGATTGTCAATCAATCACAACTGTTAAATAATTAGAGATATCTTTAAAGTCATGTATATGAATGATTTTGATGTACTAACAATATAAATTTTTTATAGTGACAATACATAACAATTAAACTGTTATAAAAAAACATACTTTTATTTGAACGTATATTTTTAAAGGCAAAAAACTTTATATTTGTATTTGTTTTTACTAATCTTTATATTTGTATTTAGAAGTATATTTTTAGAGGGTAAAAAAATTGTGTTTGTTCTTGAAATATACTTTTGAAGTACATGAGAATGGTGAGAAAAGAAGATCCCTTCTATATAACAAATAAAGAGCTAGTGTATTTCGACTTTTTTTTATTTATTAATATCCCACTTTTTTTTTTATCAAAATGCCACGCCTCGAAAAAATAATAGAAGGTCGCATCCTGGGGATGCGACCATGTACTGATATATATATATATATATATATATATATATATATATATATATATATATATATATATATATATATAATAAAATATAAATAATTAAAAATTCAAAATACTATTAATAAAATAAATTAATAAATAATAATAATAATAATAATTTTAATAATATAAAATTTTAATAATAATAATAATAAGAAGAAAATTATATTAATAAAATAAAATAAAAATACATTAAATTAAAAGAAAAAAATACATTAATTTTGAGTAGATGTGCCAACAGCATTTGGACAATGTTTCCTAGTATGACCAGAGACCCGACATAATCCGCACTTTCTTGGAACTATTTCTGTAGTGTCCATTTCTATTCAAATGTGTTTGGTCTTTGGGCGACCTTTCTTGACTTCCCACATTAGTGGATTGTGACACACCTTAACACCTTCATATTCTGGCCAATATCCTTCGTTTGGTATAGGTTTGAACGTTTCGTTGTACACTTTTAATACCGTTTCCACTTTGTACACATCAGGTATAAGACTCCAATAATCATATTTGATGCTAGAACATGCTACTATCACATGTGAACAAGGCATATATTTAGCTTGATATTTCCCACAGTCGCACCAATTGTTAAGAAGGCTTACACTGAAATGACCAATTGGTCGCCCTTCTCTTGGATTTACTGTCTCGTGGACCATGAAAGTATGGTTGCTCCGATCAAAACTATCGACTCTATGACTATTGGATTTACGTATTTCCGATTTCATAAAATTTATGCATGTTTATGTGTATACTTGACCAGAAGTTAAAATTGATGCGTGTTGTTTTGTCATGGTTGGAAACAGTGTCCCTGTTTTATAATATGTTTATTGGACCAAAGCAGTGATGGAAAGGTTGCGTGGTCCTTTTAATACTCCGTTGATCGACTCCACAAGGTTGGTGGTCATCTGACCCCAACGGTTACCTCCATCAAATGCTTGAATTCAATTTTGTCGCGGTATGTTGTCTAACCATTTCAAAGCTTCTGGGTTTACTATGTCGATTTCTCTGCGATAGTATCAATATGTAGGTTCATTGATTGAGTAATTTGTATTGAAAATTAGACAATGCATTATTATACTAATTATAAAAATTAAGAATTAAATTATTAAAAATTACATTAATTATAATAAGTAAGAATGAAATTATTACCTTTAGAAATAAATTTTTTCTTCAAAGCATTATCCTTAAATTCCCTTGCAAAATTTTGTGAAATATGTTGGACGTAGAACACATGCTTTGACGGAGGATCTTGCCACCCATTATTCGGATTATTATAAGCACTCTTAATAGATTCGTGTCTATCTGAAATCAAACAAATGTTGGCTTGTGGAGTGATGTATTTTCTCAAATTTCTCAAAAAGAAACTTCAACCCTCTTTTGTCTCACCTTCCACATGAGCATAAGCAATAGGAATTACATTGTCGTTCCCATCCTGTGCACCTGCTACCAATAGAGTTCCCTTATACTTGCCATACAACCAAGTCCCATCAACTTTACAATTGGTTTGCATAATTTAAACGCAGATATGCACGGAATGTAAGCCCAAAATAGTCTATGAAAGATCCTCATGCCACTTATCAAACTATTCTCATGATAAGCTGGGATTGTTTCCATTTCAATTTTGGTTCCTAAAGCGAACGTTTTCATAACCAACAACCATCGTGGGAGTTGTGCAAAGCTGAATCTGAGCAATAATGACATTCACTTTGATTGAAGGGTCCACTCTCAAAACTTGCATTACGCTTGTACATATCATGTTAGAATCGAGCTTTGTATGATCTTGTGACAGTGCATAATTTGTGCATGTATGAGGCGCATTCAATTTACCAATCACCCACAATTCACTCTTTTTGCGTTTTGAAGCTCTGCCTCTAAACAAACAATTTGGATTTGAATAATTAATAACGTACCTTTCTAAATCTGATTTTTGTACCACAAAATTTAATGATTGTTTTAAATGGTAACGTTTGATTGCATGTACGTATTCATCCTTGTTCTGAAATTTCATTCCAACTGCAAGAGTTCCATCTACTGCTGGGACTTCGTCAATGAACATGTGATCAAATTCACTTGGTTGCTTTGCAGTGTCTAAATTGATGTTCTTCATGTGGAATGATGGATCGAATACAGGTAGGATAGGTTGATCTTCTACTTCCATATCTTCGTCAACATCATCGTCGTCAGAATCACCAGATGATTCATCGAAGTATGTTTCATCCCCTTCACTATAGTCGCATAATTCTTATTCGTTGATATTATACAAGCCACTAAGCGGAAGATCACATTGTGGACTTGTTGGGAGAGATTCGTGACGGAGCTGTTAGGAGACATTGTGGACTTGTTGAGTTTGTTCATTTTGGCTAGAATATGGTTCATAGTGTTGTGATGGAGCATATAAGTCGGGTTGATAAGGGGTGCTTTGATCGAAAGATGAGATGTAGTCGGGTTGATAATGATCGAACGATGGGGTGTAGTTGGGATTAGGCATGGTTTAGGAAGTAATATATCCATTCACATTTAGTTGCACATTCACATTTACTTAAGCCTACTTTTAGCCTATCAATTTCGTTGGAGACCGTATCTCAGGTTCCAACACGAGGTACCCGAACTAGAAATGAACACTTGGACTGCATGTACCTATCTGCACTGTTATCATATTGTCGAAAAACATCATGCAGATAGAGTCGCACTTCAGTTCGGCTACCATCAACAAATTCCGCAACCACCAGAGGATATGACAATCTACCATGAGGTCGACATGAGGCGTGACATTGATGATAATTGGAGTGTGGTTTGGAAAGATGAGATTCAACATTGGAATGAACATCAGAATTACGTATTGTAAGGTCAATTCGTAGAAGGTGTTTTACGCCACAGTAGAGAATATATGAATTGGTTCATACATCACACCAAATTATATATATGTATGTGGAAACATATCTGCGTGATCCAAGTTTGCAACCTTCAACGTGTTCTGATGTTCACTCAACCTCTCAATCAACCCCACAACAACATACCATGCACCAAACACTGTCTTTATCTTCACCACATCTACATGAATATGTAGATATACCGACTAAGTACTACGTTCCTTCAGTGCCAACAATACCAACTTTCATTCATCCGACAGGGAGCGGAATTTTTTATAATTTGTTTGGTACTCATTGCACAACTCCTGGGTCGGCTTATGTTGTTTTTGATTCCAGTATAACGTTGAAACTCAAAATTATACGGAAGCAGGTGGTAGTGGTTCTAATCCACATACAGATTATAACGAGGATAATGATCAAATTGAGGATCAACCACAACAACCTCAAGCCGTACAAAGGGCTAGATGAGTTCGATGACCGCGTAGATGTGGAACTGAAGGACATTTAGATGGAAATAATTAATTTAAATTTGATGTATTTTTTTTTCTATTTGTGGTATTTTTTCTTTAATTTAATGTGTTTTTTTCTTTTAATTTAATGTATTTTTATTTTATTTTATTAATATAATTTTATTTTTATTTTTATTTTTATTATTATTAAAATTAAAATTATTATTATTATTTATTTATGTATTTTATTTTATTAATAGTATTTTGAATTTTTATATATTTTAATTATTTATAATTTATTAAATAATAATTATCAATATTAATAAAATGGAATATATATATATATATATATATATATATACTAGGTCGCATCCCCAGGATGCGACCTTCTATTAGGATTGAAAAAAATTTACATCAACTCGTCGTTTCATTAGGATGCGATCATGAACTGGATTTAAACAGTAGGACATTCCTGTAATATTTTTTCGAGGCGTGGCATTTTGGTAGAAAAAAAAGTGAGATATTAATAAATAAAAAAGTCCGTTTTTTTACATGCAGTTCAGAAATATACTTCCAAACAAAATTTTTATAAATATTGAGGAGAGAAAATATCTCTTAACTAATATGTCATATACCTTAAAAAAACGTCATATTCATTAAATATATATAATTTATAATATTTAGTAATAATTTATATCATAATTGAATTTAAAATCTCTTCTAAGAAAAAAATAATAATAATTTATATCATTAAATGCTATTTACCAAATCCTATATACTCAAGAGAGAGAGTGGTGTTTTAGTAGTATAAAGTTTAATTCACACATTTGGGTTTCCAATTTCCACGAAACCTGGTGGCGTTATCTATTGCGTTGTCAAAAAACATTCACCAGACGAAAAACAAACGTACCCACAATTTGACCAAACGGTGTTAGTGAAGACAGAAGCTAGCTAGCTACTATCACATTCAACCAATATGAACGAACCCAAGAAAATGGGATAACATATATTCACACGTGCTTATAAATAAAGCGGGTACTAAGCGTGTATTGTGCTTCTTCTCTATTTAATAGCTTGCCAAATTTCTCAACCCTTGTGCACCATCTAATAATAATACACAATCCAAAAAAAATATAACAACACTCTTCATCTTAGATCTTCTCTTTGATCTACTTTTCTTCAAACAAGGTAACCCACCCTTCTCACTCTCCTTAATTTCCCTATCATCTATCATATCGAACTTTGGAATTCTTCATTAATTTTATGATTAATCTTTTTTCCAAAAGAGTTTTGGTTTGGTATTTTCTATTCTAAGTTATTGATTAATTAGCCTTGTAATTTGTTTGACTCCTTAATTTTCAGTTTGTACCATTACAAGCAATTCAAGCTCAAGATGATTCAAATTTCATCAACCAACTACCAACCTGAATTATTTGTAAGCACAAACTATACCAAACTAACTATTCCGTCTATCTGTAGAAAACAAATAGCAAAAACAAATACACTAGTTTAAATTTATACATGTATTTTTTTTTTTTGTGATAGCAGGATTGCATAACATTAGTTCTGAACTCTAAAACTTAAATTTTGTTTTTCTTTGAAAATTATTTAATATGATAGGGAATGGAGGATCCTACTTTCTTTGATGATGAAGAATACACAATGGATTCATTTGCATTTCACTTTGATGATATTGATTTCAAACCTTTCTCAGCATCTCCAGAGAGTTTTTCCTCTCATAATAACAATCACAAGCGTTTTAACTCCGAAAGTCCTAACCAATCTGTTGCATCAGTACAACCAACAAAACAACTCAAAACTACTTGGAATAATGCTTATGGAAGTGATTCCATGAATATGAATATTATTCCAAAGCCTTCTAATTCATCTCCATCTTCCAAAATCATTTCTTTTGACCACTCCAATACATCTTCAGTTAGTTCTCAACAATTCTACAATATGGTGAAGAAGCCTAAAACCGAGATTGCGTATGGCAAAAACTTGAATTTTGAGGCCGTAATTTCTCAAGGTGATTATGATAATAAACTAGAGAACAAGGTTTCCACAACAACGACGACTCAAAGAAACTCAATTCAGGCTCGAGATCACGTAATGGCCGAACGAAAACGAAGGGAGAAGCTCAGTCAGAAGTTCATTGTTCTTTCCTCCATGATTCCTGGACTCAAAAAGGTACTAAATAGTATATATTGTAATAATAAATATCATGCACATGATTCAATGGTTTTAAAATAACTGAACGCAGTTGCATTGCAATCTTTGATATTGTGAAAAATTACAAGTAAATTAGGTTGATATAGTTGCAATTAATTATCTAGATATCGCAGTCGAATTGCATACCACAATTAAAAATCATAACTTCCTCCATCATATATATGATTTATTAATTAGATATGCAAACTTAACCTGAGTTCAACTGGTTACACATTTTGTATCATGTAATTCAAATATGAAAATATTATTTTGTATCTTTATTATTATTACTATTCACAAGTGAATAATCAATATATGCTTTGCATGCATGCAGATGGACAAGGCAACTATTTTGGAAGATGCTATAAGTTATTTGAAGCAATTAAAGGAAAGAGTGAATACTTTGGAGGAACAAGCAGCCGTCGACCGAACAGTCGAATCAGCGGTTTTTGTGAAGAGATCGATTCTCTTTGCTGATGATGATCATAACTCGTCTTGCGACGAAAACAAAGACCAATCAGACCCTAAAATTGAAGCAAGAGTTTGTGGAAAAGATATGCTCTTCAGAATCTATTGTGACAAACACAATGGCAGAGCTGCAACTGCAATACTTTGTGAATTGGAAAGACATCATCTCACTATTCAGAGTAGTTGTGCTTTTCCATTTGGAAATAACTATCTTGACATAACCATTGTTGCTAAGGTAAAATTAATTAACTTCAAATTTCAAAGACATATGATTTAAATATCATAGCAGAATTAGGGTCATATTTGGTTTTTTTTTCTATTTAATTTTTTTTAGTAGTAACTATTTTCCATTTACTGATTTATTATATGGTTTGTGTCTTTAATTTCTTGTAGATGAATAAAGAATACTGCTTGACAATAAAAGATCTGATAAGAAGTATAAGTCAGGTTTTGAGGCAGCTCATTTGATCCTATACACAACAATTTCAAGGCATCTACATTTGTTGATGTGTGCATGCTCATGAGTCATGACTATAGTCAATAGTGTAGTGTCTATAATAATCATGACCTTAATTAATTTATTATGGTTTTAGTTTTAATTTTCATCCATCATTTATATTACTGTGAAGGTATTTTCTTTGGATCTGAGTTGAGTGCAATCGTTATCTTATGACTGTACGCAGTTATATGCATCTTAGTTGTCTAATCATAATTTGATGTTTCAGATTTTAAAATTAATATTTTAGATTTAAATAAAATTTTAAATCTATTTTAAAATCTGAAATGTGGTCTAGATCTTGATTAAATGATTAGAATGTGTATGGTGCAAACAATCCAATTTGATTTTCTTTCTTATGTTCATTTTTGCACAGTTGAGTGATTGGCTGTGTTAATCTACCTCACAATGTCATTGTCAAAACTCTGTACTCATTTTTTTCTTTCCACAAGAGGGATTTTTTTAGAGGATTTGACTATTCAGATAGATCTCTTTTCTCCCTCTTTCACGTTGTGAAAATTGCAAAAGACAATGTTGGGTGTATTTTATTTTTATATTGGTCCTCTTGTCGGTTTGTGATGGATTCAATTCTATATAAAATTCTTATGATTATTAATGTTGTGACTAAATGACAACTTGTTCTGTTTCAAATATAGTATTGGATACATTATAAAAAAAATATTACCAAAAAATATAGTATTGGATACTCGTGTGGGTGCATATCTTCAACTACATTTGATTCACCATTTAATTAATAAATTCACAATGAATGATATAAACTCTGTGCTTCTAATATTTTTTAAGAAAAAAAAAATATAAATGATTAATTAGCTTCCAGATAATCATGAAAACGATTCGAAATTAATGTTGTATGGTAACCATAAATCATTTTTTTATAGAAGAAGTTGACTAAATTTGGTGATTAATGCCATTGGATCATGAAATTATTATTAGTAGATGCATATTGCAATTGAATATAAGAAACCCCCTAATCCTAATCCTAACTTTGGTGATTGTCATTGGATCATGCGATTATTATTATACACATATACAGCTAATTCCATGTCGAGCAAGGTTTGTATTATACTACTTGACAAAAATTCTTAATGTCATTTTTTATATTATATCCTAAATATTTATTGCCAAAATGCACATTTTACGCCCAATTTTCATAATTCCGCTATTTAGGCGAGGTCACGGTTAATTTTGATTTGGTTAACGCCAATTTAAATTCACTTTCATAAATTTACTAATATTTTTGTAATTAATATAAACATAATAATAGTCTACATCTAACATATTAAAAGGGTTTATTATTAAAGACATTGTTTACGAAAAAAAATATATTCATTTGCAATTACTCTTATTTTAAAATGTGTCAAATTTACTCAAAACAAATATGTAACAAATAAATTTTCTATTTTTTAGTTTTAAAACATATTATGAAAACAAAAACTACCAAACAACTTTTTTCATCTAATTTTTTTTTCTAAAACAGAATTACCAAACAATTATTTTTTCCTTTTTTTTTTTCAAAAATAGTTTTTAAAAATTAATTAAGAAAATAATTTTTAAAAACTTAAAAGAAAAGCACAATTAAATAGGTCCTTATTTCCTCGATCCCCCCACGATGTTTAAGAGTTTATTTTTCTCTATAGGACAAAAAACCTTAAATTTAAGAGAGCTCAAAATAGAAATTTTAGCAATCTTTTGAGGGTAAGAGGGTTTTAAGAATTTCCCAAACAATTTCTCTTTATATTATACTAAAAAGGAAAGAAAAGTACTAGTTAAAAGTATCTATTTCCCTTTTAAAATTATCTATTATCTATTATATATATTTAAAATAGACTCCTCTGTCACCTCATACAATTTCCTCCACCTATGAAAATATTTCTCACCTCAACTAAAAAGCTGACGTGTACGTCTTCATAGGGAGTTTCCCCTCCAATACTATCTTATACTATATCTCTTATTTAAATATTATTTCATAACGTCTACTTAAAATTTTCTAAATTAATTCCACATTATTATTTCATAACGTATGCCCAACATCTTTCACATTAATTCCACATTACTACTCAATACGTTTTTTTTGTCTGCATTAATCAACTTCACACTTTTGCCTCTACTTGTCAGTCTGGATCAATCAATTTCACATTTTCGTCTCTACCTACCATCTACTTATTTGCTAGCAATTGTATACATCTTTTCATAATATATAATATTCAACTTAATAAGATGAGAAGTTTCTTCAACTTCTTCTGAATTGAGAGTACATATGTCTCTCTTGTTTACCTCTAACATATATTTCGACTATTTATATATGTCTTTTATTGTTGAGTACTTCTATAAATTACATTGATAAAATTGAATATATATTATTGATATAACTACTATATCAATAATCATTTAACAATTGAAACATGAAACTTCATATTGATTGTTTTAAAAATCCACTTAAATTAAAATAAACCCGTCTTTTATTGTTGGGTACTTCTCTTCTATAAATTACATTGATAAAAATGAATATATATCATTGATATAACTACTATATCATTGATATAACTACTATATCAATAATCATTTGACAATTGGAACATAAAATTTCATATTGATTTTTTTAAAAATCCACTTAAATTAAATAAATTAAAATATACCCGCGCAACACGCAGGTTAGCATCTAGTTATTTCTAATAAAGGGATTAGATAATCTCTCCTCTCGAGAGTGATTACTTGCAGGGACTAGCAACAACTATACCCAAAAAAAAATCATAATCCTATCGATATGTACTAATTAGTATAAGGTAAATCACATTTTTGGTATTTGATATTGTTAGGTGATGTGGCATTGATCCTTACTCATACAAAAACATATTTAAATTATCTATGTTTAAAATGTCAGTCATTGAAATGTTTTATGTTAACATGAGACGTTGACACAGTAAAAACACTAACATAGATGATGAAGCATGAAAAACATAATGTCACGTGAAAGAATAATGTGTTTAGGGACCAAAATGACAGAAAAAGTCATAATATTTTGAGTTAAAAACTCTAAATCTGAATAATTAATAATTAAAACTTGAATTTTATTTTCAAATGTTTTAGTTAGTATCTTCATCGAAGCACATGATGGTGAGAGGTGGTGCACATTCATCGTACCAAACCAATCATCATCGTCACGGATGGGACCTTCCTCCCCATTGATTCTTTACTGTGGTTGTGATAGAAGGATTGTAAGGTGTTGGATCTTTTGTTGGGGGTATGCTGCAAATCTTGAACAAGAGATTATGAAATTGATGATGATGAAGGTTGCACAAATAAATTTCAAAGCGTGTGTATCACACTAAGCTTTACGTTCGATTCGGCCCCACCAATCTATATATATTGGATGCAAACGGGTTAACCAGCGAATCCCCTTCAAGATACTTTGGAATCCTTGAAGTGAATTGCACATTCACATCAAGCCTATCGATCAATGATATTTTACAGAATAAAGTTCCTTCATTTACTCTCGTGCACTAAGGAAAAGAAGAAATGACTCACAAATATTTTTGACAGAAATTTAGTTCATGTAACATGAAAATTGTGTTCTGCTTTCTGCCTCTAAAGTATCTCTATTTATAGAGAAACTCATACCAATTAGTGAAAGAAAACAACTCTTAAACTCATACCAATTGGTGAAAGAAAACAACTCTTGAGAAAGATTGTAACCTTTGGTAACTTAACAGATGCATTGGTTTGAATTAAACCCAAACATTGCAACCACTTGATCAAGTGATACATTAAGTTATTTAATTTTACTACATTAATATAGCTATTAGAGAATTCCAAATATATTTTGGAAATTCCCCTCACATAAGGCATATTGCCCAAACCTAGATTAATACATTGATTCTATGTTTGCTCAATCAACAATGTATTGGAAAATTAGATTTTTTATAGAGGTTTGAGGGTTGTAGCGTTTTTTTACACTTTCCCAAATTAACATAGTCCCAAACCATACCATATTGCTTTTATCACTTCCTTCCACAATTTCTCTTGCATCTTTCAGTTTACCATTTCCATTACCTCCTTAACATGTATGTCAATTGGACGAGGCGGAAATGGAGAGTACTCTACCACTCTTCGTCTCTATCACTCAAAGTGTCCCTCATTCTCTGTTTCGAAGAGTTTTATTTTCCTTTGCTATTCCCACGATACTCGGGAGCACTATCATCATAAAAAATAAATATATATTTCTCTTGTTTTCGAAATTAGTGTTTTAAATTTAACCATAAAACAAACAAAAAATTATGATATTATTATGAGTATTGAAATCACATATAAAATAAATTTATACACATATTATGTGAAAAAACAAAAAAAAAACATATAAAATCCTTGAATATATATATATACAAATATTATTTTACTAAATTGTTCATAGACGATGTCTCCATAGAGTAGAGACTATAACCAAACCACTCTCGAGAAGACTTTCTCTCTATCCATGTCTCTACAAATCCCCAAATAGAATAGTTCCCAAAGGGATCCTATTTACAGGTATAACTGTCATTTCTGACCTTTGGTTCATCAATTTCATTACCAAGAAGTTCATGGTCAACATCCATACATTAGTCATCATCTTCACTTAAGTATTAAAGCCAATAGTTTAAATCTTCTTCACTGTCAGAATCTTGTGCTTCATCATTTGAAGCTTCAACTCTGACTTTTAGTTTCATTTTCAACATCATTTTCTCTTCATCTAGTACCTACATAATTTTCTTCAACATGAATGTAATTTTCAACCATAATAGGTACCTCTTCAACATCATTTTGGGCAACAAGCACATCACTTCAATACCATTTCTAGTCTCAATAGGTACCTCTTCAACTTCATGGTTGCTGTGACAGGCAGCGATACACATAAGTATGATGACAATGATCTTCGACAATTGAAATAACCCTGCCTGTTGGGAACAATCCACCATATTCTCTCAAAATTGGTATTTCTATTGCATCTCAAGAACAAATCTTCAAGTATAAATGTATTGATGTAGTTACTTTGAACATCCTCCCAAATACGAAATTCACTCTTACACACTACCTGTTACCATTATCATATATTCTAAAACGACCACCATGATCCAAAATATTAGCAGATTTCCATTCCAATCTAAAATAGTTGCGGTTGATAATGAATTAAGAGCATCTGAACTTATGGATTTATTAAATTGAATTCACTCTGCCACATAATCTTGAAGCAACTCATTCATTATGGTTCACTAAATAGAGCTACCACATCATTTTGAAGCAATTCATTCATTTTTAATTATATTTAATTTTATTACAACTTAAAATATTAATTTAAATATTTCAATTAATATTATTATACATTATTTTAATTTAAATTTAAAATAAAATTGAACTTAAATTTTTATAACAATAATAAAAATTAAATGTTAAATACATGACATAAATAATTAAAAAACTAACGGTAATAAATTAATAAAAAAATTAGCGGTCATAAATTAATAAAAAAAGATAACAGTCATAAATTTATTATTATTAATAAATTAATAAAAAAAAAATAACTGTTATAAATTTATTATTATTAAATTATGAAAGTACCGTTCCTTTCTTGAGAGAACCGACCATTTGTCACAATCCTAATAGTGAACTCCTTAAAAACTCAATTTTAGGTAATTTTAATGCAACAATAAAGAAGAAGAAGAACGAAACGAAGTGAGAGGCCGGAGGGCAGGGAAAAGAGTCGAGTCGATCAGGCTCGACGACCGGGAGAAGCAAAACGAAATTCGGATTTGGCCGAAAAAGAAGCAACGCTATGGATACCATGACCGATCACCATCGATAAAGAAGAATCTTTCTAAATCACTTCGGGTCAGCGGGGCCTTCAAGCATCCGAAATACGCCGGGGCTGTAAATGACATAGCGTTCCTTATAGAAAATTAGGACTGCTGGCGGACAAACTTATTTTGCTCCAGTTGGAGATGCTCTAAATTAAATCGGAAATAGTTCAAAACTCAATTTAATAATTAATTCGTTGAACTTATTTTGTAAATAAAATAAGTTAGTATAAACTAAAAATTAAGTTCATTAAATAAATGAGTTGAATATTAGTTATATATAATTCAACTCGTTTGATTAAGTTTTAAATATTAATTTAAAAATATTATTGTTGTTTATAAAAATAGAGTTGTCACTGTGTCTTATAATTTTTTCCCCAATTTCTCCACTTGAATATATGCTTTTATCACTCGAAATACGACTAAACTCACCATATAACTAGTATTCATATGTTCTAAATTATATATCATTTTACCAAAATAATTGTATGTCTTTACAATACCAACGAATCATTAATATATATTTTTCTATTATATAATTTACTATATTTTACTCTACTTTTTTTAATTCTTTTAATTTATGTTTCTTATACAGTTAATGGAAGTTACTTTTATAAAGTAACTTATAATTTTTCTTTTCCATATAATGTTAACTCTTGTAATTCTTAATTTGGATGACATTGACAAAGTGACTATACTTTTGGACAGATGGAGTAGTAATTAAGTACTGATACATTTATTTATAAATAAAACAAATTGAAATTACGTATGGTAACATTGTGGGTCGGAGTTAATTTTGTCTTCCATTTCAACATTCAATTAATTGGAGAAAATCTGCACTTAGCTCTATTTTTTGTTCGGTTTGAAATTTAGGTTTCTATCTCCATCCTACAAGATTCATTTTCCAATCCCATACTTGCATCTATTCTTATATATATAACAACAAATTTAAAAATTATATTTGTGATAATTAATATAATAAAAGAAATATTAAACATAACATACATATATATATATATATATATATATATATTAAATTTATAAATAGTAATAATTTTAGCGAGGGAACTGTTGCGTCAAGTGAAAATGAAGTTTCTCCGTCCAAAGCGTGAGAGAATCAAATGGGTACATACATGGGTATAAGTTGTATTGCTATCCTAATTGAAATATTACAAATAAGTGAAATAACCGACCAACACAATAACATGGACGGCATATGAATTACTATATACCGTACTAAGGAGGACACAATAATTTATTTCGATCATTTTTTGGTTCAATAGTGATCTGAAATTGAATGGCAAATAGAGTCAGAGAACAAAGCCCATTGTGGAGTTGATGATATACCCTTGACTTAACAGGGCCCATATATGGTCGGCGGTCTTATATTATTCCAGACTTCCAGGTAAAGCCAAAGCATTTCCCTTTTCCCACTAGCTACCTTTATAACAAAGACTTGCCCATCAATATTGAAACTCAAATAGAATTTCTACCACTAAATGCTCCCAAGTATTGATACAATGGAATATCTTAAACATATATTGTTTTCTCAATATCAACATGTAATTAGGGAAATGGTTTCGGACGAGGTATTTCAACATATTCTATTATACTGAATTTTAATAAATTAATTTAATTAATTAATTGACCATTTTTTTGTAAAAAAATAATAAATTAACCATTTATTTATTGCTGGATTTATTATTCGTTTAATTTTTCAAATAAACGTATAAAACGAATATTTGTTTGATTTGAATAATTAGAGAGTAAGGTTCCATTTGATAAAAGGTAGTAGTTTCTTTTACTCATAAAGGTAGTAGTTTTTGAGTCAACATATATAAAAGTAGTAGTTAATACAATTGAAAATCTTGTGTTTCAGTACAAATTTACCGTTGAATGCTTCAAGTAAAAAAAATTAGCTGTCTGAATTTGAAATGTTTGTGTTTATAAATATTAGGCACACTTGACCTATATAAGTGGATGTCAATTTACTTGTGTCTTATACATATGACCAATATTGTAATATAAAATACAATAACAGAATAATACCATTAATTTTTTTTTTCTCTTTTCTCACTTTCTCTCCTTTATTTTTATTTTCCAATATCATATTTTTTATTTGATTAGTTTCACAACACGTTATCAGCACAAAACTCTAACATAGAATATTTTAAATCAAATACTTTCAATTGAGCCTAAAATATTCTATGTAAAATTATAATTTATAGTAGTAACACTGACGTAAAATACTTTTCTATTAAAGTATTACCATTGAGGATTTATTTAATCTTAGCTTTCTTGATTCTCATGCCAAATATTATTGGATTTGGATTATCGATTTTGGTTGTTATTATAATACCTATTTGTAAAATATCATAAATTCTTTTGAGCAATTCTAAGTCAATTTAAATTGTATTATCCTTGTAGTAAATAATTGTCTCATAAATCATACATGTGAGCTATGAGCAGTAATATGTGAGTTATCATTGAAGTCTTGTTAATATTATTATTTTAAACCATCATTTTGTTTTTGTTGGATATGCGTTAGGTTCAAATTTTTATTATGAAAGTTATTTAAACAATGTTGATCTTACATATGCATTGGAGTACTATTTGATATGTGTCTAGTAATATACAAGGTAATTCATATATTTATAATATTTTTGTTATATATTTTTAGTTGGAAAGAAAAGTTTTACAAAAATGTGATTGTTTATTATTGATTCAAAATGATTAGAACAATTGAAACACGTATTCTTGAAAACCTGAATTTTACAAATTATATTAAAGTTTGTTGTTAGTAAGACTGGATAAGTCATTCTAGATTTATTACGATGCAAAAAAAAAGTTAAAAACGAGTCAAAAGTTTCTTCAATCTAATAACTCTTGTGCATTACTAGTTTCTAAAGGAAGTTGGTAATTTTTTGAAAAAGAGTATCACATTTCTAGACTATATATAAGGTGATATTTGGAGGCAAATACATTGATCATGATCATGTGAACTAGTTAGATATTTTACGACTTAAATTGATGCATAAACGAAATGGTTACAAGTATATTTATTGCAACTCACAACCAAAAGTTTGTGAGATTGTTTTCTCAACTAATTTGACAAAGAGCACATTTTCTAAATTTTAAAGAAAACATTTAATAAGTTTCGTATGTCAATTGATATTGAACATCTTTTAGCACATATTCATACAAAAAATGGACTTGAAGATCTATTATTTAGAGGTCTAAAGTTAATTGTATGACCTATACTTATGAGAATATAACTTCTAAATTCTACTTTGGGAATATGCAATCATATATATTGAGATATTGATTCTCATCAAACCAACAAGTTACTACATATAAGTCTTCCCCTTAAGTTTTAGGTTAAAATCCTAATATTTCTCATCTTAGTGAATTTTTGAATGTGTTGCGTATATTCCAATTGCTACAATATAATACACTAAGATGATTCCTAAAAGAATATTAGAAAAATGCATTTGATATGAATCTCCATCTATTATAAAGTATCGTGAGAAATAATTGGAGACTTATTTATAGCCCATTAGACTGATTATTAATTGATGAAGTAATTTTCTCAATATTAGGGGGAGAGAATAAGTATTTGAAACTGCGGGAATGAATGGATGGTGATACTTATTTTCTACGAAGAGGAAAGGAGAGCAAGAATGTCGTGATTATCAATGCCGATAACGTTAAAGGTCGGGCTATTACATGTTACAACGTATTTTTATGGCTCACTTTATAGTGATGATTATAAGAAACTTCCTAAAGGATTTAATTTTTGTGAGACATACAATTCAAACTATTAAAGAGATGACTTACTCAAAAAGATTAAGTCTTTT
This sequence comes from Cicer yamashitae, assembly GCA_037974755.1. NCBI lineage: Eukaryota > Viridiplantae > Streptophyta > Magnoliopsida > Fabales > Fabaceae > Cicer > Cicer yamashitae. The sequence goes on from JBBPBQ010000002.1 coordinate 12,314,120, forward strand.
TATGTGCTCAAACAATCTAGATAGACATTGTATAGTATTATTGTGTGAATATTTTCTAAATGAGGATATGAAAATGACAACATTTGAAATTTGGTTGTTTAAAGAAATAGTTTGAGATGAATATCAAGCAAAAAAAATATTTGTTTAAGATTACAAAATAAGTATTTGAAGAATATTTTTGATAATTATGAAGCTTATATAGCAAAGATTCTAAAATGGTTATATATGAACAAGTCAAATCAGTTGTGTACTTTGAATAATATAAGGTCACCAATTATGGACATATGTCTTTTTAGAGCTCGAGAAAATGGTGATTTCTACTTGGTCATGAAATACTATATATTAGTGCAATCAAATGATAATGTATCTTGCTAATTATTTGTTGTTAAATATTTTTTGTTATTAATCTATGAGACATGTGAACTTCATTACATATACAACATTAGAACAAGATCAAGTATATACTTTATTATCTTAGAGATACAAGTTATTTATAACAAATGAAGCTATTTGTTTATATGAGGAAGTACAATCATTTCATGAAGATATGTGAAACAAATCACAACAACTATATGGAGATATGTGATTCAATAAATACAAGAGCTCTGTGGTTTATCTTCTAGAAATTGTTATTGGAAAGTTTCTGTGGGAATAATATCACATACAATTATCTTAAAGAAAATTATAGTAAAGAAGATAGAACAAATTTTTCTAACTTTTGAGCAACAAGTTCAAATGATTACTTAGCGGTCAATTCGTTGTCTCAAAGATAATTGTCTACATGAGGGAGAAAAATAAATGTATTATGCACTTTTTAACTTTTTTCTTCATCGTGGTTTTGTCCCATAGGATTTTCCTAATAAGGATTTTTAATGAGAAAATTTATCGCACAAAGAGTATTGTACTTTTTTTCCTTCACCAAATCTTTTTCCATTAAATTTTTTCTAATAAAATTTTAATGAGACATATCATGATGAACATTCAAAGAAGAGTGTTATAAATATTAGGCTCACTAGATCCTTTACTAAATGTCTCCTTCATCTCTATGCTCCTATTTCACACTCTTAATTTGATTAGTTTCACAACAATTTGATAAATTTACTTGCTGAACTATATAAGAAAAATAAAATGACATTAATTAAGTGGTAATTGACTTTTAGTTAAACACGAATCATTGCAAAAAAAAATTAAATTTTAATTAATTCAAATTGAAATAATATCTAGTCAAGGTTTACTTTGTAGTTGAAATCAGACTTATTATAACTCATTTTCCTTGAGATACCGTAGAGTTAACACTATATAAATAATAAAATATCAAATAGTATTTATTGAAGTACAAACCTATATTATTTCTATATAAATTTATTTTCATTCTATGTACCAACCTAAATTTTCATTCTAAATGTTTATATATAACCATTAAAACAAAATATATCGTTGGCGGAAAAGTTCCGAAAAATAAAAAAAGAAATAAAATTCTATTAAATAAATTATTTTAAAATAACTCTAAAAAAAGTCAATTTATTTACACAAATATTATTTACAATAAATATATAATCTTGAATTGCATAAAAAAAAATTAAGCGAACAATTACACCAACTATCGCTAATTGACAAAAAATATCTTAGAAAATAAGATAATTGACAAAAAATATCTTAGAAAATACGATAATTGACAAAAAATCAAAATTTATTCCAAAACCATGTTAATCCTGTTTTCTCGTATAAGAACTTTCCTCAATATTTTTTTAAGGTCCTCAATATCTTTTTGAGTAATTGCGAATAGAAATATACACAATGATTGACTTTCTAGCCTATAAATTCTTAACATTTTTTAAGTGCAGTTGTATATCTTTATTTTTAGAGTTACATAAAATATGTCCCAATTAAACTCAAATTAACTACAACGTGGTTATTATAAAAGTATTAAGTATATATTAAAATAAAAGTTTTCAGGTTATTATTTAATAAAATATTATAAAAATGAATAGTAAAACTTAAAAAATATGTTTTTAAATCTTAGTTTAATTGATGTAGATTTTATTAAATTAATGTCTAAATTTAAATTTAAAATTCTATAATTTTATATAAATTTCTGATAATATATTTATTATCTCTTATACCTATAAAAAGAAAACTTAAAAATATATAAACAATACAATTTGTTTTCTATTTGTCAAAATTCTAGAATGATTCGCCCATCGATGTCAAAACCCTTTTTTGGTATTACAGACATCGATGTCTAAACCTACTTGACTATTTGACATAGAAATTAGACTTTTTACAAAAAGGCGAAACTTGTACAGTATATGAACACAAACGTCTTTCAAGCATATGGAGAAAAAAAACGTTTTTAAGCATTTGTCTTCATTTGTTTTGTTTTGTAAGAAAATCTTTATACTTCTTTTCTTTTTCTCCACAAGTATAATAATATTTGACATTTTATTAACACATGATATGATTTAGTATTTTAAATTATAAAGTTGATCACTTTAGTCAGTAACAAAAAAAAAAATTGATCAACTTAAAAAATACCAATAAATTTGCAAAATAATATCTAATTTTTTCAATTAAAAAATACCAATTAATTTAATATTTTAATTAAAATATTTTTTATCAAAAATAATAAAAGACATTTATATTGATGTAAATAGTCTTTTACTTTATCAAAACAAACATATAACTTTTAAAATAGTATATAAAATTTGAAAAATAATTAAATTTATTGATATTTTTAGTTTAAGAAATTAAATTGTTATTTTACAGATTTGCATAACTAAATTGACCTATCCAGCATTACAATTTCAATAAAATGTCTATTTATTGATGAATATATTTTGACCATTGCATGATATGATATATAGAGTTGTTAATTTCATAAGTTCACTAATTATTAGTCTCAGTCCATATGTTGAAGGGGTCAAAAAATTTCATAGTTTAATAAATTCCAAAATAAAAAAGTTTCTAAAATTTTGTGGGCTTAGTAGGCCCTATGGACCCACTTTTTCAAAAAAAAATCAATACTTTTTTGAAAAAAGTTTCAAAATTTTTCTTTTGATCTTTTTCTAAAAAATAAAATTTTTTCTCAAAATTTTCCGATAAAAAATATTTACATTTTTTTATTTTTTCTCGAAATATTATTAATTCGAGAAAAAAATCATTCAAGAAAAATAATTTTTTTATTTTGCTCACAAAACTTTTCGAGAAAAAATTATTTAAAAATTTTTTCGATAAAAAAATATTTTAGAGAAATTTTTTCGATATACTTTTGAGAAAACTAAATTTCAAAAAAAATATCTCAATTAACAAAACATTGAGCCTACAAGCCCTCTCACTTAGACCCATAAAAAATAATGAAATAATGGACCGGAGCTTTAAAAAATTTATTTCAATAGGAGTCTTAATATTAGGGACTTAGTAGGAGATTTTTGAGAGTGACCTTTGAATTTTAGGACTTTATTAACAGTTCTAATGATATATGTGTATGTATATTAGTGTTGGGTCAGACCCGATAATTGTCCCGTACAACTTGAACCATTGTACAAGGTCTCAAAATTAATTGTGATACATTGTTTAAAAAAATCTTATAGAATCAAAAAAATATATAAGTTCAATAAGATTTGATTTATTGTAAAGGATATGGTTCATTGCACCAAATTTTATTGAATTCAACAAGAGTTTTTAGTTATAAATGAGTCTACAAATAAAAAAATGTAATAGGATTAAGAAGTTTATTTTGACAAAAAAAAATGATTGAAAATGTTGTTATTTAATTTTAATTTGGATATATTATTTGATAGTATTTTTTAAAGTTGTGAAATTTGATTAAGAATGTGTAATTATTTTCTTTTGAAATGTGATTATAGTATTTTCGAATTTATTTCAAAAAGTATTAGAATTATAACTTTTTTTAAATAGCTAAAAGTTAATATTAGTTTAAAGTTGAATTTAAATATTATTTATAATTTATTTATTTTCAATGAATTTAAATAAAATATTTTAAATTTTTAGTATTTTATTCGATAAAATATAATATTTTAAAATAATTTATAATTATTAAAATCATATTTTTTTTTATTAAGACGGCTCTTGTGCGAGTTATAATGTTTTGGCAAATTGATGTACGGCAGGAATAAGAATTATCTTATATACAACATGATGTAAAAGTTGTGTAAGAAAGCATACGATGTGAAAGGTGCATTGATTCCGATTATCTGATTAAAAAATCATTTAGTAGAATGAATGCAATTAATTATTTATACAAAATTTAGTTTGTTTTCGACATTCTTTTGTTGAATGAACGCGATTATTTATACAAAATTTAGTTTGTTTTCGCCGTTCTATAATTTCTCTTTTTCCTTTGCAAAGCAGGAAACATATATGCTGCTTGATAGTTGGTAGTGCTATAATTTGAATTGAATTTCTTGCCGTTACAACATAACACTATAACGATTTTAAATTAAGGTTCGATATTATTTTAATTTAAAAAAACACAATTTTTTATCTAAATCGTCTATATAAAAAACTACGTATATTTATTAGTACTAAAGATCTTGGTCCACTTGATTGTAGGATTATGACATGTTGATTTGAGAGGTATATATTGGACAATATACAGGGGAGAAAAGTGTCATTTGATATAAAAAGACGGTATCATTTGCAATACTATTACTATGCTACTATTATTTACTATTAGGGAATAAAAAAAATGCTTATGTGCTGAATTAATTAATTTATTCACGGGAAAGCCAAACAAACTATCACACTCTACTTAGATTTCTTGTCAAAAAAGAAAAACATCTGATAAGATTTTTTGTATAAAAAGGTTTCAGCACCACAAATTTGACATGTGGGTTCATGTCTAACACATTTCAACTTTCTGTAAAGCCACATTAATTCTGAAGGTCTTTTTCAAACACGTAAATAAATAATATTGTCTCTTGCTGTGAGTCAAAAAGCAGCTTCAATCATCTGTCCAACTGTAGTTCTGTACACGAAGAAAGAAAAATTGGGGATAATTATAGCTTAGCAAAATTGACTACTAAACGACTTTTTAGATATCTATAGTTATTATTTGACATATTAAAGGACAAATTTTGAAATTTTGATAAACAACTTTTACTTGACAATACCCCTATCTTTTTTTAAAAATATTTTATTTTATATTAAATTATCTTCTTTTTTTCAAAAATATTTTATATTAAATCATCAAAAAAATAATTTTATTTTCGTAGACGAGTTGATAAATAGCATAAAAAATTCACACATAACTATGAGATCTCAGATTTAAATTCGAGACATATATTTAACTTTACAATTTTATAATTTATTAATTGAATTACGATTTAATAACTAAAAGTGATTTTATTTGCCAAGGTAAAATGATTAATTTGTCTATGAATTTTATATCCTCACCTCACAACTTGATTTTTATTCCACATTTTGCCTTTTTTGCATAACTTCCCAAAATACCCATGCAGAAAAAATATTAGTTTATTTTTATATATATTTTTTTACATACTAAAAGTTTTTCTCAAATTTTTTTGCATACTGGAAATTTCAAAAACACGAAATATTTGGTATGTAAAATAATTTTCCAATTTTTTTTTTACATATTGGATATTTCAAAAACAAAATAGTTGGTATGTAAAATTTTGGTTTAAGTCACAAATGTTAGATGTTTTGATCTATAAAGTTATTTTCGTTCTATTTTAATCTCTTAAATTATAAATATTAAACACTTTGATCTCTTAAGTTGCAAACATAATACATTTTGATCTTTTCTAATAGTGTCTAATAATGTAACTTAAGATATCAAAGTGATTAACTTTTATAACTTAAAGGACACAAATGTTTGATGTTTACAATTTAAGGGACTAAAAAAGAACGAAAATAATTTGAGAGATTAAAATGTTTAATGTTGTGATATAAGAGATCAAAATAAAATAAATAAACTTAAAAACTAAAGTGAGACCTAAAAATAACTTAAAGGACCAAAAGTATAATTTAGCCTAAAAAAATTTTT
>JBBPBQ010000002.1:12320459-12346349 GCA_037974755.1 Cicer yamashitae
AATGTTGAAAACATCAAATATTTAGTATTTAACTTTTTTTAATTTTTTTATATATCAAAAGTTTTGTTTTTAAAATTTCCAGATATATAAAAAAATTTCCTAATTTTGTACGTACTAGAATTTCAAAAACAAAATTTCCAATATGTGAATTTCTAAATCGAATTTTTAAGAAAAATATTTACATATCGAAAATTTTGTAGTTAAAGGTAAAACATGTCCCCAAAAGATTTCAACGAGAAGGTAAAAATAATAAAGATTAAATTAGGTTTATAAAGTTGTAGGGAGTGGTTAAAGTGTTGGGTATCAAAATCAATTTTCTAATTTGTCTGACCATCATTGTCATTTATACATAAGCCCAATCCCATGTTACCAAACTTATGGAGTAGGCTTGCTCATAATGTCGCGGAGCTCTCAGCCCATTAGGGGGTAAGTTTTTCTAATATAATAACTAGTAGCAATATCTGCACTTTGCACAGGTTGAGTTATTTAACAAGATAAATTTCGCTCGATAAAAAAGAGTTTAGCATGAAAAATATAAATTTATTTTTAATAATCGGCTACAGATATAACAGTTCCTGATAAGTTTTGGGTGAGAATCATGAAAGCAAAAAATGGTGGAAGCTTGGGAGGATGTTAAGGAAAATATTATTTGGGTTAAACTCGGAATGGTCAAGAATGAAGATACTAAGTTTTGGAAACATTAATCGATATCCGGTTTTGGAGTTTTAGTTGACCAATTTGAAGCTTCAATCCTCGAGGAGAGCTAGATTACCCTAATCATTATCGCATGTGGTGGATATCTCATTCAGGGGTTTTATAAGAAATTAGGGTCATGTAACTCAGTTTGGGTTGAATTGTGGGCACTCAGAATCAGTATTCAAGTTGCTAGGAATTTGAATTTAATATGGGTTCAATTTGAGACCGCCTCTAAAGTCATTGTAGACATGGTTCACTCTAAGACTTTCAAAAATCTCTTTCTTCTTTCACTTTTGCAAGAGACAATTTCTCTTTTCCAGCTTTTTGATCGGATAATTTCTATTAGTCATGTCTACCGCGAGACTAATCGGTGTGCGTTATCTCACGATATTAGAGATGTTACATTGCCTCGGTTAGTTTCGGAATTTTTCTCTGTTATTCATCAATATATATATATATACACTCTCTCCTGCCCTTTCAAGAACATGATACTATTTTATTTTATATTTATTATAATAGTAAATACATTATATTTTACAACAATGTTTAATGAAGATAATTTGTTTCGTTAATTGTGGTTTTATACGATTCGATGGATAATACTTGGTCCACAAAAAAAAAATTAAGATAATTTATTAAGAATTATATTTTCTTTATTTTATTTGTCATTTTTTTCTTTCAAATATAGTCTATTATTTAAAATTAAACACCTTAAATCTAGAAAAATGAAAATTTTCGAATAAAAATTCAAACTCTTCACACATTGAGAGCTATTAATTGTGTTGAACTTAGGGGACCATTTATCATATATTTTTATTATGCGTAAAATAAGAAAATAGGACACTGATTGTATAATTAAGAGAGTAGTAATAACCGTTTGGAATGTAAACTGATTATTTAAATAGATAAATTATTGTAATCCATTATGAGAATAAGCTCTCAAACTAATATAAATTATATAATTATAATTTTTCCTCTTAGCTCGTAAATCCATTCAATTCCATGATACTCGTTCCTGTATACAAGATTAACGGATTTCAGTTATTTGATTGTTTCATACCCCCAAGAATTTCCCTTTTTTTTTTTTTTTTTTTTAACCATACACCAATTAATTATTGAAGAATGAGAAAGGAGGTGGTGGTGGTTGTGAGCACAACTCTTGCTGTGGTAGTAGTGGGAGCACTATTGAAGAGGTGGAAACGGTGGAAAGAACAACAATTGAAACAAACAAGGAACATTATTCGAAAGTTTGCAAGGGAATGTGGCACCCCAGTAACAAAACTTTGGAATATTGCTGATGACTTGGTGTCTAGCATGGAAGCCTCTCTTGCTTCTTCTTCCACCCAAACAACTTCCACTCTCAATATGATCATTTCCAACGTTACATCCCTCCCTAATGGGTAATTCAATTGAGTTTTTCTTTTATAATAATGTAATTTGTATGTACAACAATCTAAATAAATATTACAATTTACAAGTTATAATTGTACTCATTTAATTTGTATATACATACAATCTAAAACATTTTACAAATACATCTAATTAAATTAAAATAACCAGATATTTGTAGAGATATTTTAAAAATTAATCTAAAAAAGTTACATGCTAGTGTGATGTGATATACATATACATAGAAATTAATTTCTAATTTTATTTCTTGAAATGCATACACAAATATTGACTAAACAACCAATTTATGACTTAAAATGTGAGTGTCAATCAATTTAGAATCTCAAAATTATATATTAACAAAATATTCTTTTATATTAAATAAATCATGTAAATCAATTTGTTTTTTCTCTTAAGTAGCTATGTTAAGTGCAATATCACATTAAATGACACTATATCATATCCATGTTAGAGAGAGAATCGTCCATGTCACAAAAGTCTAATCCACGTCACAAGGAACATTTTGTCTATAGACGGTAAATATCGTAGAGCATTTTACCTATCATTTGATTCACGTGAACATTTTTGTTTATAGATAATATACCCCATGAAATTTATTATCAATAGGCAAAATATTTCATGTGACATGAATAAGTCTTCGAGTAACGTGATAAGTCATTGTATCACTTAACATGACATCTCAATGCACTTAACACAATTATTTAAATAAATAGAGTAAATTGACATACATTATTCAACACGAGGGAGCAATCTGATAATACATAAATTTGAGGTTCGAAATTGTTTGACCCTTACGTTTTTGGGCTTCAAATTGTAGTTTACTCCACAAATATTTAAATGGTGAACGTGATTGAACATATGAACAAAATTATTTTACAATAAATAATGTGAGTTGGCACTTGTAGAGAAGAGGAAGGTCTATTTTATGGAGTGAATTTGCAAGGCAGAAACTTGTTAATGTTGTGCGCGCGGCTTGGTGGAAAGAACAAGCCTATCTCTTGTTTACACAGAGAAGAGATTTCTATCCCCAATGCTGTCTTGGCTGGTACTACAACTCAGGTATTTTTAGCTTCATTAAACACTTATGGTACAGTATCTAAGTTTTGGTCATTTCTAAAATAGTTATTGATATAATTAATTATAGTGCCCAAATTAAGTTCAATGGAAAATCATTTTTTGTTAGGAGGTAATTGAGTTTGTAGCTACAGAGATAGCTAAGTTCGTTTCGGGTCATCCTGAGAATGAGAAAGATGATGCAGTCGTCAAGAAGAAGAAATTGGGATTCACTTTATCATATCCAGTAGATCAAGCTATGCCTTTCAGCAGCACTTCACTTCATCAAAAAAGCGTGAACGACCCAGTTGAGTTAGTGGCTCACTCTTTTTTGTTGTTAATTTTAATATTTTTACTTATAAATGTTCACATAATATTTAATAACATATTTTTTTATTTTATTATTGAATCAGGTTCGTAAAGGATTGGTGAAAGACATGAATCGAGCATTGAAGAATCGTGGAATAAAGATCCGTGTTTATGCACTGGTTAGTGACTCTCTCGCTCGACCAATTAATTAGTTTTGTAATCTTTTCATGTCTCAAACAATATCAAATTCAAAACATTAATTAATACCTAATAGGTTGATGACACTATTGGAGGTTTGGCTGGAGGAAGATACTACAACAGGGATAGTGTAGCTGCAATTACCCTTGGCATGAGCATTAATGCAGCTTATGTAGAACCAGTACAACAAGATTATGCAAGTGTACTTGCACAATCTTCCAATTCAACTGAACAGGTAAAACACCTATGACAAATATTTTTATAGAAGTTATTAATTAAAGAAAAGTAGATAAAAATAAAATATAAATCATATTGAATTATGATAAAATGATAGAATAATTTATATCAAATGATAAGTAAAATTTATATAACTAATGAAAAACAACTAAGTAGTATAATTAATTGACTAACCAATGTGCTAAAGTTGTATAAAATTGTATATACGGACCATAAACTTAAATTTAATGATGGTAACTCTTTTGGTTTATTTTAAATACTAATGATGCAAAATGGATGAAATGTGAGTTAATAAAGCAATTTAAATGATGCTGATGTAGTGTTGCAGGTAATTAGCGTGGAGTGGGGAAACTTCAGATCCCCTCATCTTCCTCTAACGTCGTTTGACACTAGTTTAGATGCTGAAAGCTCAAATCCTGGAAGCGCGGTATAGATTCTAAAATCATAACTCAGCATTTACCTTGATGCATATAACTTATCCCTAAAACTTTTATCATTTTCCCTCAGATTTTTGAAAAGCTAATATCAGGAATGTATTTGGGAGAAATTGTGAGACGGGTCCTGTTGAAGATGGCCCAAGAAACATCCCTTTTTAGAGGGAGTGTGCCTCCAAAATTGATGACTCCATACTCACTAAGGTACATATAAAATAGTTTGTTTCCAATTTCAATATGATATAAATGATTTAAGTGTATCAAGTGTGAGAAAGAATTTCACATTAAAGGAAAATGGAATACTAGTATTAATTAGTTTCTAACCTCACATAGGAAATGTATAATTCAATTATAATCTCACAGATTTGTGACTTAACTAATTTAGGTCACCAGATATGGCTGCTATGCATCAAGATACATCAGAGGATCGTGAAGTAGTAGCTGACAAACTCAAAGAAATATTCGGGGTAAGAATATATTTTTCACATTTATATTAAGACAATAGTAACAGAGGTTTGCAGAGAAGTGTGAAATATATATTTTTCACACTTATTATGAAATTAAACAAAACCAACTCAGATAAGTAGCAGCACTCCGATGGCACGCGAAGTGGTTGCAGAGGTTTGCGACATAGTAACAGAGCGCGGTGCTCGCTTAGCCGGAGCTGGAATTGTATCCATAATTAAGAAGCTTGGAAGAATTGAAAATAGAAAAAGTGTGGTGACAGTAGAAGGTGGACTTTATGAGCATTACCGAATTTTCAGAAATTATCTTCATAGTAGTGTTTGGGAAATGCTTGGCAATGATCTTTCTGATAATGTTATCATAGAACATTCTCATGGTGGCTCTGGAACTGGAGCTCTATTTCTTGCTGCTGCTGCTGCTCATACTCACATACAACCTGCAAACTCTTGAATTCTATGTTTTAATCAAAACTTCAAAGGACTTTTTGTTTGTTTTGGTTTGTTGTTTTGAAAAGAAAAAGTACATGATGTTTCGACTTGAAACTATAATTTATTTTCACACTTCTTTCTTTAATTGTAGAGTGAAATAGTCTTTCATTCCCCAGGAAAAAAAGTGTCATCTAATTTAGCTTTTAGAGGGATAAAAAAACCCTAGAATTACAAATAAGGGAAACATTTTTCCTTAAAAAAATTTAAACACAAAAAATTGTTCCTGATTAAAGGATTATATTTATTTTGTAACTTTAATAAATAAAAAATTGGTAACTAAGCTGAATAATACATTTTTTTTGCAGACAGTAGCAGAGGTCTTTCCTCTCAATTTTAACATATTATATTTTATACAAGAGCTTTGTGTAGACAAAAACATTGAAACGCGGAAATTAAATTTTATATCTCTACGTTTCGACTTCTATTTCCATAATTAAATAATTCAATTTATCTTTATCAATTTTTTTTCATTAAAAAAATTTGGATCAATTTTCTATCCCACACAAATACAAATTTCAAATATAAAATTTTATTTTTCAAAAATTTAATTTAAAAATTAATATACCGAAAATATCAAAAAACGAAATTTCCTTTATGTTAAAGAAATTTTTGATGCCGAAAATTTTAGGAACTCAAAATTTTTTATACTAAAAATAAATGGAAAAAAAATTTTCATATTGAAAATTTCATTTGAAATTAAACGAAATTACCTATATATAAAAAAAATTGAGAAAATTTTAAAAACTCAAATTTTAAGAATATAAAAAAATTGCCAAAAATTTTACATGCCAAAAATTTCAAAAGAGTTTATACGTAAGAAAGATATTCATACCAAAATCTAAAAAACGTAATATCAAGGATGATTGGAGGGATTTTATTTGAGTGAACTCTGAGCAAAATCGGGTGCAAGCGTACGATATTATATTTTCCCCAATCTTCCTCTACACGTTTTCAGACCAACATACACTTTTCCCCCAAAACAAAGTCTCTCCTTCATCTTTGCCTGACTGAGACATACGACCGGCACTAGAGAAACCTACGGAGACGCGAACGAGAGAGAACGTTGGCGACGGAACCAACATTGTGTGGTTGGTTTAGGGTTTAGCGGTGCTTGGGTTATGTTACCAACAGATTTATTGATAGACTTATAGACTTTTAGTTTGTTTAGGATTCTATCTTTTAGTAATTTACTATTTTTGCTATGCCATTTGGTCCTCTATGTATACCATGTCTACCATTCAATATACAAATTCTTAATAATTAAGATACAATTTCTTCAAACAATATTTTCAGATTTGCTATGCCATTTGATCCTCTTCTTTTTTTATAAGATTTGTTGGTTCCTTTGGATAATATTGTTAATTTTGATTATGGTCTTAATATTGAAGATAATTGATCATCTGAAGAAGAATTTTGATGAAGTTGGAGATGGAGATGATCTTGTAGAAGGATTGAACTTTTAAAGAAAGTAGCTCTTGTTTTTTGAATTATTTTAAGTTTAAAAACCTATGTTTTTATGATTTAGTGGGATAATTTAAGTAATTTGATACAAGTTTATAAGTGTGACATTTTACTATAGTGATTTGATATTTTTTTTGCTTTATAACAGAGTTGAAATTTATGTATTTACGGTACCGCATAAGTATATATGTCATGTATAATATTATTTTTAATTATATTTTAATAAAAGGAAGTTCATATGAGTTTACATAGGCAAAATGAGTTTAGTTGCAAACTTGAGGCTGATAACTTTGGATAAAGAGGTTAGTACCTGGTGAAAGCAAACTTGAGGCTGACAACTTTGGATAAAGAGGTTAGTACCTGGTGAAAGATGAGTGATTTCCTAATTGACGTTTTGGTCGATGAAGTGCGATCATTCTATCTTTTAGTTTAGAATAATTTGATCCCACTAAAGGTGTTTGTTTTGGTATGGAGACTTGTTTACCTTTGCTTACCTAGTACTACTAAAGATAATTTAACTTTGAGAGGAATTGTGTTGTCGGAGTCTAGTTTGTTGTTGCGGGATTTAAGAATCCATTCAACATGTGTTCTTTACATGTCCAATGTTTCGGCGAGTGTGGATCTTTTGAAGAGGTTGAAGTTGTCATGTGTGTTTAATAATGAGATGGAAGATCATGTGTGTTGAGTTTTTAGCATTTGTTAGATGTGCAAAGATGTTTGATTTAAATTTGACACCATTATGACGACTTGTGTGTGGTCTATTTAAAACACTTATAATTCTATTATTTTTAAACAAATAGAGTTTAATGCAACTTTGTTATTAAAAAAGATAAAATTATTTTCGTAAAAGTCGATTAAAGCAGATGCAAGTTTTGCTTATAACTTGAATTCATGGTGTTATCATCCTTGGGAGTGCTTAGGTTTTTAGACCCATAATGCTTCTTCTTTTTGTTGAGATGGTGATGTGTGTTTGGTTCTTGTTTAGTGTGGTTGGTTCTTGTTTATCACCCTTGTCTGTTTGTTGTGGGGGCTTTTTATTGTTCTTTTATGGTTGTTTGTTGAACTTTGATAACTCATAACTCCCGTTCTTTGTACGTCTTATACTTTAAATTCGATTAATATATTTTAGCTATTTCAAAAAATATATATAATTTAATTATTATTGTGTTAATGATATTATTAGTTATTTATTGTAGATAGGTAAATAAATAAAATGAGATAATAAAAAATTGTCAAAAATAACTAAATTTATTGATTATCTTAGCATGCATAAAATACTCTAAAATGATTGTCATGTAATTATAGCTCATTTGGTAATGGTAAGGATATCGATATGTAGAAACTTGAGTTCGAATTCATGATTCTTCATTTCTCCACACTTAAGATGTGTTAGTTAAACCACTAAACTATTTGACAAAAAAAAAATACACCTTAATAAAGACTTAAGAGCATGGACGTGATCTATATTTTAATAATTTAGGATTAACTTTATTTATTTTAATTTGGTTCGTAATAATTTTTAGTTTGATTTAATTTGGAATTGTAATAGTTTTAATTTAGATTTAGTTGATGTTATGTATAAGTGAAAATACTTTTTTTCCTTACATTTAATTTTCAATATGGACCTAACTTTATAATTTTTATTGAGGGGTCATTAAAAAATATAAGATATAATCTAGCTTTTGGAAATTTTGACATAGTCTTTGTGTTAGTATAGTTGGAATTTGAACACATATTATATTATATTAATGATCCTAAGTTTGAAACCTTTCACAACTTTAGAAAATTTTGTAAAAAAAATTATTGTCACTCTCCAATTCCATACAACTTTAATTATTTTATTGAATTGTATAATTCAATTATCATGCACACTTCTTCAAAAGTAATAATTCTACTTGCATTATTGATAATGAGAAATATATCAACAATCTAGAAACATTATATTAGTAAAATGATTATTCTTTCTTTTATTTATATAATTATTTCTTAATATACATGAAATAAATAAAAGTGATATTTATTATGAGATAAAAAAGTACTCTATAACGACAATTAAAATCATTAACGTAAATAATTTATTCTGGATAAATAGATACTATCTTCAAACTAAAATATAAAAAAATAATAATAATTAAAAAACTATTTAGATCAAATAAATCAATTTTTTTTATTATATTTCATAGATGAAATATTTATAGGGCATACTAATAAGTATCCTAAAAAATTTGTTAAGAACCAAAAGAAAAAAACAAATTATGAGTACTTTTTACGATTTTAATATATAAATTACACGGCTTCCAATTTTTTTTCTTTCTCAATCCCCATTCTTAACAAGACACATTTTATCTTTTGCCATACTTATAAACCAAAAATGGGATAGAGTACGTTATGGAAAGAAAGGCAACAGGGAGAACTGAAGTTTTTTTTTCTCGAAAGAATTAGAGGGACAATTTGGGGTTCCAAGAAGTGAAAGCAGACAAAAGGAACAGCATCCGAGACATTTTAAATTTTCTATCAAATGGATAGTATGCAACGTGTTTTCGGGGATGGAAAGAGCTTTGGGCTCACAAAATTTGTTCATACTCTTTCTTGTTCTTAGTGAAATCTTATTGCAATTACAGCTAGCGAATCTTGTGTATCACACTACTCTATTTTTTTATAGGGAGTTTACTATATGGTGAAACAATACATAGTGTCTATATATTACTACTTTCGTGTTTATATATATATATAAATCTCTTTTATTAATCTACAAGAATTAAGAAAAATTGTTTTTATATTAAATATATCAATAACAATAACCTACATTTTTTTTCAAAAACTATCATTCAATTAATAAGAGAAAAAATAATTTACTTCTTTTATATTTAATTAAAAATATTTGTGTGAAAAACTAATTAATGTTTATTGTAATTTGAAAATAGTATTATAGTAATATGAAGGAACAATTTAATTGAGATATGTTAGAGCTAGATAATTAAATCTTCACTCCTTTAAATCTAAGTATGAATGTTGAATATCTCCAAACACCCTTCTCATAAGAAAAAATAAAAACTACACAGGTTTGAAAGGGTACCCAAAATTTCCTCGCTAGCTAGACTATACCCCAAATTAAAAATATTTGTTTGTTTTAACTTTTAAGTCATACGATCACGTGCAGTGTGATTAACTAGCAGATACTGACATAAACAAGATTAATACTCCGCATCATGATTAATCTGGTAAAGTATATGCTTATAAAAAAAATCTGGTAAAGTATGGCACGTAACGAGGCTTTAATGGTTAATCAAAAGGGGATTATAAGGACAAATTTGACCTCTTGCAATAAAGTAAGTAGTTAATTATTAGTAGAAACCTGAAGTGACCACCATTGATGCATATATCTTGGATTCAAGAATCAAGGCCACCACTTTTCTAAGGACAAAATCTAACTTTAGTGGCCAAAATATAAAAATCACCCCCGTGATAGAAACTAAGGACTTTGTGATTGATTAGGAGGGTTTATGCTAAATTACTGTTTCTAATCAATGTGGGGCATTAACCTACATGCCTAGGCACAGTCCTCGTCAATTAAGATCCTTGTTTGATTCTTGAGTTGGACAAGTTCATAGTGGGCACAAATTTGGTACCTACTAGTTGAAAGTGAAACCATTTAAAAGGTTATGTATATTTGCTTCCTAATTGCCGCGGATGTTCGGAGTGTTTAATGCACAACAACACGCGGTTCCTGCATTATTGGCTTTTCATCCAGGCATTAGGAATCGGAATCAAAAGGGTGCATGTGTTTTGCATCATCAATGAAGCAAATAGTGTATGAACTGTGAACATCTAATAATGTATCCAAGCAAATAGTCCTTCCCCTCTCATATATGTCACAATTCATATCTATAACATGTTTAACAAAGGTTGAGGATGGAAGGGAGACCGACATTAGTCATGGTTGCTTCAATTTTTATGGATTTTTCAAAGTTATATATAGTTAATTATTAATAGTTCAATGATGAGTAATTTTTATTTAAAAATATAATTAAGTATGTATTTTGTTAATTATTTTTGTCTTTAAATTTATCTTTTCATTAGTTAGTTTAGTTATCAAATATGCCTTTTATTAGTCAATTTAGACTATAAAATTACTAACAAAAGAAGAATTGGATGATGTATTTAATTTTATAATAACATTAATCTTACTAATATAAGAGAGGTTTGCTTAAATATTTATAAACTTAAATATTTAACTTGTTATAAAAAACTAAGGACAAATTTGTTAAAAACAAAAAAATTTAAAAGGATTAATATACACATTTAGTGTAAATTATTATGTCATGTTTTAATTCAGTATTTGTTAAGCAACTAAATATGATAACTCCATTATCTTTCGTATTATATTTTTCGCGTCTAATTAAAATTTAACATAGAAGATAATACATTATTGCATATTGCTCTGAGACACGAAACCTAGCCATTCACTACCTTTCTCCACTATCACAGAGGTGATTTAAACTTTTTTTTTTTTTTGAATTACCTATTTAAATTATTTATTTATTTATTTTATTATATAAATAGTTCTACACAAACTTAGTTTTCTTTTATGTTTTATATATGATTTTGAGAGAGCACGACGTTGGATTGTTCGTCGTCTTGGTGAGACTTGTTTATTTTTAGGTATTAGTTCAGTGTTCTCGAGTCAAAGAGAGTTTTCACCGTTATTAACATCCTTTTCATTCATCAAAAGACTACCAAATTTATGGTTAATTTAGACAAATCAAGAACCACATATTAGTTGATTTGAGTTTGAAGTTGAAAAAAATACTCTTTAAACCCCCTTTTTGGGAGTTACGAGGGGAGTAGAGAAAAAAAATAGAGAAATTGTTCACTATTTTGAAAGAGTGTTTTTATAGAGAAAGATAAATGAATGTTTATGATTAATATTAAGAGTATTATAAAAAATATAAATTTAATTTGAAAAATTTATCAAAACTCTCTAAAATCTTCCAAGATACTCCTCCAATTTAATTTTTTACCCCGAATTAAAAAAAAAATTGTATTATGAAATAAAATAAACTCAACAAATCCCTTCTTCTTCTTCCAAAGCCTTCTATTCTTTCCACTCTATCCTGTTTTTCATAGTCTCAGCTCATCTCTCATCCTCTCTTAAACTCCCGAGCACATATGAGATTTAAAAACTAGAGAGTGTGAGATCTCAATATAAAGTTAGTGACTTATTTGTCTTTTATCATATGTCAATTTTTTTATATGGATGATTATAAAATATATTTTCTCAAATTTAAAATATAAAAGAAAGTAAGATTAACAAAAATTAATATATTTAATCTAAAATTTAGGCTGAATATATTTATTTTTGTTGACTTACTTTTTTTTATATTTGAAATCGAAGTAAATAGTTCTTAAGTAGATTTAAGCTGAATAAGATTAAAATAGAAGTAAATAGTTCTTAAATGAATTTAACCTCTTTATTTTTTTATCTTTGTAACAATCTCTTATTTTATTAGGAATGAAAAATTACTTTTCTGAACAAAAAATAAGACATCAATGTTTTTTTTTTACCAGATTCTAAAACTAATGTTAAAAATTAATTATAAAAAAAAAAAAAAAACTCAATGGATAATGAAGCATGAAATATACATTGGTATAGTGCAGAGGGTATACAAATTGTTGATCATGTTGTCTGTATGCGGTTTCTATTATAGATGAGAGTTGAAAAGGGGCAGCGTTAAGCTTCTTCTTCACTCATCACTGACTCACTCACTCACTCATTCAGTTCCCATTACCAATTATCTCACAAAATGCACCTCCTTCAATCTTTCCTCATCCTCTTCCTCTTCCTCTCACTCCACTTAGTTTCAACTACCTACATCTCAGAACACAAAACTTTACTCTCATTCAAATCATCCTCCATCACCGACGACCCAACCCACTCCCTCATCTCATGGAACTCATCCACAACCCACTGTTCCTGGCACGGCATCACTTGTACTGGTCCCCACCGCCACGTCACCTCTATCGACCTCTCTTCACTCACCCTCACCGCCACTCTTTCCGACCACCTCTCCAACCTCCCTTTTCTCTCCAATCTCTCCCTCGCTGATAACAAATTCTCCGGCCCCATTCCTCCTTCTTTTTCATCTCTTTCTTCGCTCCGTTTTCTTAACCTTTCCAACAATGTCTTCAATGGTACTTTCCCTTCTCAGCTCTCGCGTCTCTTCAATCTTCGTGTTCTTGATCTTTACAATAATAACATGACCGGTACTCTTCCTCTTTCTGTTACTCGCATGCAAAATCTCCGGCATTTGCATCTCGGTGGAAATTTTTTCACCGGAAAAATCCCGCCAGAGTATGGAACTTGGCCTCATCTTGAGTATCTTGCTGTCTCCGGTAATGAGCTTTCTGGACCCATTCCGCCGGAGATCGGTAACCTCACTTCCCTCCGTGAGCTTTACATTGGTTACTATAATACCTACGACGGTGGTATTCCGCCGGAGATTGGTAACCTATCGGCGATGGTGAGGTTCGACGCTGCTTACTGTGGATTAACCGGCGAGATTCCGCCGGAGCTTGGAAAGCTTCAGAACTTGGATACACTGTTTCTTCAAGTGAATGCGCTTTCTGGGTCTCTTACGCCGGAGCTCGGAAACCTAAAGAGCTTGAAATCAATGGATTTGTCTAACAACGCGTTCTCCGGTGAGGTTCCGGCGCGTTTTGCAGAGCTGAAGAATCTTACTCTTTTGAATCTTTTCAGAAACAAGCTTCACGGAGCTATACCTGAGTTTATCGGAGAGATGCCGGCGCTTGAAGTGTTGCAGATTTGGGAAAACAACTTCACCGGAAGCATTCCTCAGAGTTTAGGGAAAAATGGAAAGCTTACACTTGTTGATGTTTCTTCAAACAAATTAACCGGTTCGCTACCACCTTATATGTGTTTCGGAAACAAACTTCAAACTTTGATAACTTTAGGGAATTTCCTTTTTGGTCCCATTCCAGATTCACTTGGAAAGTGTGAGTCTTTGAGTAGGATTCGTATGGGTGAAAATTTTCTTAATGGGTCAATTCCAAAAGGGCTTTTTGGTCTTCCACAACTCACACAAGTTGAACTTCAAGATAATCTTCTATCTGGTGAGTTTCCTCAACCTGTTTCAATGTCACCAAATCTTGGTCAAGTTACTCTTTCCAACAACAAGCTTTCTGGGCCTTTACCACCTTCCATTGGAAACTTCACCAGTGTGCAAAAGCTTCTCCTTGATGGAAACCAGTTCACAGGTAAAATCCCTTCTCAGATTGGAAAGTTGCAACAGCTTTCGAAGATTGATTTTAGTCATAACAAGTTTTCGGGTCCTATTGCACCTGAGATTAGTCATTGCAAGCTTCTAACTTTCGTTGATCTTAGCCGTAATGAACTTTCTGGTGAGATTCCAAATGAAATCACTGGTATGAGGATATTGAATTACCTTAACCTTTCAAGGAACCATCTTGTTGGTACTATTCCAGGTTCTATTGCTTCAATGCAAAGTTTAACTTCTGTTGATTTTTCATACAACAATCTCACTGGTTTGGTTCCTGGTAGTGGTCAATTTAGTTACTTTAACTACACTTCCTTCCTTGGCAACCCTGAACTTTGTGGTCCTTATTTGGGTCGTTGCAAAGATGGGATTGTTAATGGCCCTCATCAACCTCATGTTAAAGGTCCACTCTCTTCAACTGTGAAGCTTTTGCTTGTAATTGGTTTGCTTGCTTGCTCCACTGTATTTGCTGTTGCTACAATATTCAAAGCTAGGTCTTTGAAAAAGGCTAGTGAAGCTCGTGCATGGAAATTAACTGCGTTTCAACGGTTGGATTTCACCGTTGATGATGTTCTTGATTGTTTGAAAGAGGATAACATTATAGGAAAAGGTGGCGCTGGCATTGTTTACAAAGGTGATATGCCTAATGGAGATCTTGTTGCTGTGAAAAGGTTACCAGCAATGAGTAGAGGCTCTTCTCATGATCATGGTTTTAATGCTGAAATTCAAACTTTAGGGAGAATTAGACACAGACACATTGTTAGATTACTGGGTTTCTGTTCAAACCATGAGACAAATCTATTGGTTTATGAGTACATGCCTAATGGAAGTTTAGGTGAAGTTCTTCATGGTAAGAAAGGGGGTCATTTGCATTGGGATACAAGGTATAAAATTGCTGTGGAAGCTGCAAAGGGTCTTTGCTATTTACACCATGATTGTTCACCACTTATTGTTCATCGCGATGTGAAATCGAACAATATCTTACTTGATTCAAGTTTTGAAGCACATGTTGCTGATTTTGGACTTGCTAAGTTCTTGCAAGATTCTGGAACGTCTGAGTGCATGTCTGCTATTGCTGGTTCTTATGGATACATAGCTCCAGGTAACGTATTCAAAATTCAATATAATTGATGATTTTTTTGTTGAACTTGTGCAGTTAATTGTCTTTTCCTAAGCAAAATTTCAATCTATAATTCTTTAGTTGGTCTCTTTTGACTCAACAACACTGATTTAGGTGTAGAAGGAAACTGTAGATATTGTTCTGAAATGATGCCCTTAATTAATTAACTAATTTAATAATCCTAACATTCTATTTTGTCTACCTTGTTTTGTTGTTTCCTATCAAGTACTAATGATCTCTTGAGTTGTCCACTAAATTAGTATGCTTCCAATTATTATTACTAC
Organism: Cicer yamashitae; assembly: GCA_037974755.1. NCBI lineage: Eukaryota > Viridiplantae > Streptophyta > Magnoliopsida > Fabales > Fabaceae > Cicer > Cicer yamashitae. The sequence goes on from JBBPBQ010000002.1 coordinate 12,335,910, forward strand.
TTAAAGCAAATAGTAGATAATTCTGCTGTAGATGCCTTGTTTTTTGGTGTAAATTGGGTATATCCGCACGCAAAGTGTTGAGACTAATCTTTCGAGTTGGGTAGGACCATTATGTGCAGTAAAGCTCTCCCTCAAGAGTTTTAACGCTGTTGCATTTGCAGTGCTTGATTCGAACCCAAGATCTCTGATTAAGCTAGAAGAGACCCAAGTCCTCTCATCCAAGTTCGCTTGGATTCTAGATGCCTTGTTTGATACTTGATAATAGGCCCCCCGATATACAATTGGATTAATAATCCTGTAGTTATGGTTATACAAGTTCAATAGTTTGGAAATTGGAAAATGATGTTGATTTCCTTTGATTTTCTCACTTTGTTTCACTTAATAATTTCCACTTATTGTAGCTGTTTATATTTTTTTTTTGTCTATGATCATTGATTGAAGTTGAGATTTTGATTTCAGAATATGCCTACACATTGAAAGTCGATGAGAAAAGTGATGTGTATAGCTTCGGCGTGGTACTATTAGAGCTCGTAGCAGGGAGAAAACCAGTTGGAGAATTTGGCGATGGTGTGGACATAGTGCAATGGGTGAGAAAAATGACTGATTCAAACAAAGAAGGTGTTCTAAAAGTTCTTGATCCAAGACTTCCCTCAGTTCCACTTCATGAGGTGATGCATGTGTTCTATGTAGCAATGTTATGTGTTGAAGAACAAGCTGTTGAGAGACCAACTATGCGTGAAGTTGTTCAAATGCTCACTGAGCTTCCTAAACCACCTACCTCAAAACATGTTGAAGATTTAACATTAACTATCACTGAATCATCCTCTTTGGCATCATCAAACAGTTTAGAGTCTCCATCTAAAGAACCTAAAGATCTTCTTAGCATATGAAGTGGGCTTTGTTTTGTTTATTTATTTAATTCCTTTCGGTTATGTAGCTTGTGCCATTGTTTTGTTTTTATTTTATTATGGGGTGGGGTTTTAAGTATTAAGTAGTATTAATGTTTGGATATTTATTTTCTTAATGGGTTTGTAATTTGTACAGTTGGATTATTGGTGGGAGTATTTGGCTATATTTGTCTTTGCCTTCTCGCGAATCACTTGTTTATGGCACCCGGACGGCCACTGTCAGTGCATTTGAACTTGTTCGATTAATACCAGTTAATCTTGATTTCAAACTTGTAGATTTAGATTTAATAATAATAATAATAATAATAATAATAATAATAATAATAATAATAATAATAATAATAATAATAATAATAATAATAAAAATCTATTTACAATTTGGATCGTCTAATTTTAATCGAACTAACACGGAAGACCTGACCCTAAAACTGTATGCCATAGCTTTGACGACAAACCATTGGGATTAGATTGTTGAGGGTCTCATACTGTGCCAAGGAGTACTGAGAAGTTTTGTTTCTTTTTGTGGGTACCATTGACAGGGAGAGTGAAAAGGACACGCAATATCACAAACGTGTTAGGGCGTTAGGTATTAATGCAAGGTGATATGGTTTGTAATACTATTTATTTATGAAGTCTCAGTGCCACTGGCGGCCATAGGCTCAGAATAAGCAAAATCTATTTTTGGGGTTTATACAAACAATAAAGCTTAGATGTAGGGTATATATATAATTAAAACTATTGAGGGAACCTTTATCCTCAATTTTAGATATATATACAAACAAAACATTAATTAGATGTAGGGTACTGTACTACTTAAAATTAAAGTGTGATTTTTGTCTCTTTTAGGCTGATTAAAATGTTCTATTTTTCTTATAGCATATTATTCAGTTTATATGCGAAGGAAAAGGAAATACAAGTGAGGATATTAAAATTAACCGTGAGTGATCTATTACATTAACAATAGTAGCTAGACTTGTAGATGTATTTTGACCATACATGATTGACTTGTAGATGAATTCTATGTGAGTATACATTAAGATTTTTTTGTTTAGTTGTTTTTAAGAGAGTTTACTTCTTTAAACAATTTAACGACAGAAGTTTGGACAATTCTCTTTGGTGTTAAAATTGTTATTCAACTGAAGTTATATCTATTATGTAGATTTTGACTCTAAAGAGGTTGTTATTATTGAATTTGACTCTAAAGAGGTTGTTGACATAATTCATCGTAGTTATATCTCCATTTAATATTATGTAGATTTTGACCTCATTGTACATAAGGTTAATTACGTAAATTTTGATATAGTTATATAAAATTCGTCTTTTTAACTGTTAAATAATATTATTTCTATGGATATTGAGAGAGTCAATTTCTCTAGTTTAAATTCTTAATATAATTCCTTATTCAACAAATAAAAAAAGATAATTAACAAGAAAAAGAAATAAAATAAAAAATAAAGCTCACGTAGTTTGGAGGAGAGGGTTTTAGAAACAGAAATAAAATTTTCACCTTATTTAAAAAATGGATAAAAGAATGTTGTTTATGATTATTTTTATTTTATTTTTATAGTAGTATAACACTATAAAAAGAAATCGAAAAAATTTATCTAAACTCTTTAAAATTCTTCTCTAATTTACATTTTTAGTTCTTTAAAATTAGAGGAATTTTATATTACGAAGAAAAATAAATTTTCTAAAATCCTATAGTCTTGTAGTCCACCCTTCCTTCCATTTTCAACCTTCCTTTTTCTAAAAATCCTTGGAATGTATCCAAACTCTATGGTAGGTTGTCTATGAAACAAGTTAATGTAATGGTTCATTATTTGATTAGGGTGTCTACATATACAATTAATCTTCAAGTTTATGATTTTATTCCAACCTGTATTTTTTTATGGAAAAATAATAAAAATAAAACACCAATAAAAAGCGGGCTACAATCAACCGAGATCTAACTCCTATAATACAACCATAAAATTCCTTTTATATAGATTTAAAAACAAACAAACTAATAATTTTAGATTGAGAAATAAATAATATTTGAAATGTTCAAATTAACCATAAATCTAAAACCTTTTTATTTGTAAAGATGATCTAATAATGATAACATCTACTTTTACATCTAAAAACACCATACAAAAAAAAAAAAAAACGTCATACTAAGACAACAAAAAAAATAACGTCATTTTTTGTACTAAAAATAATAATAGAAAAACCACTAAAGAAACCTACACATGACTCAGCTTCAGGACATTTCGATCATTCTTTTAATATCAATGAATTCCTTAATCAATATCTTTAGAGTAGATAATACTTTAAGAAGTTTTGTCTTTCAAAAAAGAAACCTCGAGATGGATTTTCAATTTGAACCCGCGCCATGACTCTACTTATGGTTGGATGTGGATCATGCTCTACATAGATATTCAGAGTTACGGATTGATAATCCTAAACATGAATTATTGGTACATATTTTGTACTACTGTAATTTTAGAAAACAACGGAAGTTATACACACTACAAACGTTACATAAGTGTTGTAAAAGATTCATCTTCATCTTAGGTAAGTGTCCAAACCTATTTCCCTAAAATGGTCTAGCTATCTAGCTACCAAACAATAAGGAAAGGCCCGATATGGTTAAAACTTAAAACTAAGAGGTAAAGTATGGTGCCATTTTGATCTATGGTTGGTGTGTGTCATTAACTAAGAATAAAAATACGCATGTGAAATTCAAAAAATTGGGGCCAGGTTGCCCCCTGCCATTTCCTAAAGGGAAAACCATGACAACATTGCACTGCTTGAATGGTTGGGTTGATTCTAGAATATGAGGGTCAATTTCAGAATTTACTAAAGAAAATGTGACAAGGGTACTCGCTTTTAATTTGCTGGAACCAAAACGACATTGCATGGAGACATATTGATTATGCTTGCTATGACTATTGTGATGGGATGTGATGGTATTCAATACTAGTGGAAAAATTGGGCCACTAGTGAGCAATGATTTCTTTAACTATGGTTAGTTTTCAAGATTAATGGACTCTAGAGAAATTGATCACCTTATGTAAAAAATGCTACTAGAGTAGTGTTTTTGCTAAATCAGATCAAACCACTTTAAAAAAAATTAGAAATATAGATATGGGTTGCCTTTTTATGGGACCATACCTGGTACTATAAAATTAGTGCAAGCATGGAGAGAAAGTTACCTTTTTTTTTGACAAATGGAGAGAAAGTTACCTTTAAATTTAAAGAGATTACAAAATATTTAAATTAATGTACTAGTCATTATAAAAAGAATCTTTGTCGTTTTAGATATTATAATTTTTGTAATGAAAAGGATAAAAAGTAGCTAAAAGAGATATTAATTTTTGGAAATATGATTCATATTACGTTTAACTTGTATTATCAAAAAAGATTTTTTTTAATGAATTTACTAACCAACGTCTTTAGGATAACATTTAATAAGATCCTTTAATTTTAAATTTTACATAATTTAAATTGTTAATCTAGAAGAGTTAACAATTGAGTTAAGGGTGAGTTGAGGTCTAACTAACTAAGTATGATATTAGTTGAATTAGAAACATTTAAACAAGTTATTTCTATTCGTATTTTGTTTTTATCATTCAATTATTTGTTACATATATTTTTAGTCTAGTAGTTCTCAAAAAACCACAAACCATACACACACATTTTGACCGAGTTAAGGAACACACAAACGAAGCCTAAAATTTCTTATTGGGTATAGTCGCTCGAAGAAAAAATGAAATCACTACTAAGAGACAATAATTGATTGATCGGTTAGCTCTTGAGCATGGATGAATCCATTATTTTGGTAGTGGGCGTTCTTGCCCCTACAAGAAAATAATTTTTTTTTAATAATTATTGTTGTTTTAAAAGCATCATAAAATTTTATAGTTCTAAGTCCACTCACTATTTATCCATTAAGACGTTTTCTATGTACTGAATACATTCACACAAGTTAAAATTACACTTTATATTTGTTCACATTTCTACCATTTTCTCTTTGATAGTATTGACAATAAAAAATTATTAAATATTTTAAAAATATAAACTTTCGTAGAAAACAATTGTAATTTGTAGAAGCTCTTATGTATTTTGTAAAAATTAATAACATTTTTCTTTAGATATATATATATATATATATATATATATATACTATTTTAATGCCTCCAACAAAAGAAATTTCTGGATCCGCCGGTGCTCTTGGGTTCAACAACAAATAAAAAATATATTTGGATTCAATTTTTTAAGAGAGAAATTAATTCTAAAAGTATGTAATTAATTATGTTTGTATAATCTAATTTAAAATTGAAATTTGAAGCTTTTGTCTTCAAGTTTAATTCTTAATTTCAAAACTACTGTCTAAAATGTATTATTTTATGTTCAATTATTTTTTAACTTATATCAATTTTATAAAATTAATTCAATTTATTTAAAATTAATTTTTACCACAGCTGACTCTAGTTGCTTTGAATTTTGAACCATAATCAAATTCAATTTAGTATAGAACATTTAAATCAGCTGGACATTTAAATCAAACTGATAAAGACTTTTAATGGATTTCAAAGAATCCTAAGTGGAAAAACACTCAAATGCATTATTACTCTATGATTTACAAAAATTTGGAAGAACTTCTTGACACTGAACACACCAAATACATATGACAAAATCTTTTGTACCAATTTTTTTTTAATATTAGATAATTCTCCTAGGTATGACTTCAAAGTTCAATTTGTGTGGTTTGAAAAACAAAACTGGGGGCGTAAATAAAGGTAAGAATAGAGATGAAAGACATAAAGATGATTTGATACCAAGCTGACAAACAACTTTGTCCGAAAATTTGTCAAAAGAAAGTTTCTCCTCCAAATTAAGTTTTCTGTTTGCTTGGACCTATTAGGTTGTCCATACATACAATATCAAATTACCAAAACTATTCTCTCCTATTTTAATATTGGCACTTTTACTGTCTTCTTTTGTCGACGTTGCTGTTGTGATTTAATTGATTGAGAGAAATGCACTATATGTGTGTACAGTGAATTGGCATTTCGTGTCTTCTATGTTTTCTATGATTTTCGGCCCCTTGTATTTTTACACGGCATTATAATTACAAGCATAATTTTTTTTTTTCAGAAGACAACATAAAAAGTCTTGATTATTCAATGTGATCAGGTTTCTCCCTTTAAAACTTTTATTTATATATATTACTTTAACCGATAATTATATGGGTTAAACGTGTTTTTAATTTCAACAATAAATCAAGATTTTATCATAATGCTATCAAATTTCACATATACACTCTACGTTATATATTTTAAAAAATGACTAAAAATTCAATTTTAACTTCAGATTGTCATTAGTTTATTGAGTTTTTACCACTTAAAAAGTCATATTTATTTTATCTTTATTTTAAAAAAAATAAAAAATTGTGGGGTAGATGTTTATAAAATTTTAATTTCTAAACATATTTATAGAAAAATTATTCAAAAATCCAAAGAGCATACGTGAATTGACTTAACAGTAGAGACTAAAATTATTGATGAAAAATTTGTGTGAATTAAAAATTGAATAGAAATTTTATTTTATATGGACTAATAACAAAAATATTATATTTTATTGAGATTAAAATATATTTAATCATAATTATGTATAGTATGTTTGGAATTGATAGGCATGTTTTTTTAACACTCCAAATAATCAATTGATAGTAAAGTTTTTTGAACACTCGGATTTTGAAGGGAATAGACCTGTAGTAATTTCGAATTCTTTTAAACTATGTCTTTAATAAAAGCTGGTTAACCACTTAAATAGAAATTGATAGCAATAATAAGGTTCCTATTTATGTCGTCAAGAAGAGTTGAGGACTTTAGCCATATGCAATAAAAGTTGAACACTTGAAAATAAAAGGTACAAATCCCACAATAACCCACTTTGTAGTTGCAGTTGAGCTGATTGATTGTCCGTGTGGTAGCCCACACGATTGGCATTATCATCATTCATTGCTCCATCCCATTACTCTCCTTTGACTTCATTTATTATTGCAGATAACTTCCAGTAATAATTGCAATAATAATACATGTTGTCCATTTCCTGCTCAAAATGTAGACCATTGGATAAGGGATTTTACGACAACCATGTAGTCAACATGCTTGGAAATTTTCTAAGTCGAACATTTTCAACGCAAAACTTTTAATTGAGTTCTTTTTCTCTACTTTGATTAATTGTATTTAAAAGGTGAGAAAAAGGCAATTAAAGGAGGGATAAAGAAAGTGGTAAAGGCTAGGTGTAACTTGATTGGTGCACATGGGATCCAACAAAATAACACCCCCTTCACATTTTTAAATATAAATGAACATTTGATGAATAAACATTGATGTATTTCATTCGAACAATTTATAGTAGTTAACCTTAATTTAATGTAAGTTCAGTTTCAATCTCACAATTTACTATCTTCTAGACGTAAAAAAACATGTTTTAAACAATTGGAGATATCATATGCAACTTGGTGAGATACCTCTTCTCTGACAAAATATAAATATAAGTAAAATTAATCAATTATAAACACATTAAATTAATTAGTTATTAGCAATTACTTACGTTAATCTCAGTTAAAGTTTAACTTTATTATTTAAATGACCCCTTATCTAATTTAATTACAGTAGTACAAGATTAGTGACTCAATTTATTTTCCTTCATCAATTCGTTGATGACACTATTATGGTGTGTGAAGAAAGCTGGAGTAATCTATGAGTTATAGAAGCTATTTTGAATGGTTTTGAGCTTGTGTTTGGTCTGGAAGTGAATTTTGCGAAAAACAGCATTATTTGTGTTAATATTCAAGACAATTTTGAGAGGACAACATAAACTTTTCTATCTAGTTCTATTGGTCCAATCCCTTTTAAGTTTTTGGAAATTTCAGTTGGTGCAAATCCGAGATTTTTTTCTTTAATATTCCTTTTGAAAATAAAAAAAATTCCAAAATAATCCTACTTTAAAAAAAATATAATTGCCATACCTTTTTGGGCTTTTACTATGCGCTTGTATGAAACAAACAAAATTTGAGTCATGTAGTTGATTGTATCCTGAGGATATTTTAATTTTTTGGATCGCAAGTATTTAATGTTTTGGATGAATGGGTGATGTGGAAATTTTAAAGATTGAATTGTTATCATTAAAATCAAAATTGTAGTAATGTGTAGATCTCCAACGACTTGTTTTTTGGTGAACAACTATATTCTACCATGTGTGCCTCAAGTTTATGAAAGTATAGAAGTTATAAGTATGGAATTTGGATTCGGTTTGGTTTAGATGACAACTTAAAAATAACTACTCCGATTCAATTCAATATTATTTAAATTGAATCATTTACCCGATCATAATTCATAATATTACCTGAATGTTACTAACAACTCTACTTAGTCTCTATTTTATTTTTTTTGTATTTTCTACTAATTTTAATTAATTTTATATTATTATTAGTTATTTTTTAATGATTTATTTATCATTTTAGCTTTTATATTATTTAATATAAAAGAAAAAACTATATAAGCAGAAGATGTCCTCATGATGCGATCAACTACATGACTCAATTTTTTATTTGTTTCATATGGTCGCATCTTGGAGATGCAGCTTAGTGAAAATAAAAAATGCATGGCATTTTGATTTTTTATTTTTAAAATAAGGTATTTTGGACTTTTAAAAAAAAATATTAAAGAGAAAAAATTCACAAATTCGAAGAAGTCAAGTCGATTCTAGAAAATATGAGGAATAAGTTATCAATATGAAAAGAAAAACATAGTTTGATTAATTCGGTTATCTTTAGTCTACCTTTATATTTTCCATCGTTTTTTTAATTAAGATGCAAAAAATGATTGTGAATAAAATAATCACAATTGAGAGAAATTTTATTTGGGGTGATGCTAAAGATAGAAAGAAATTTTGTTGAATTAGTTGGAGTATAATTTGTGAACCAAAAGAGGGTGGAGGGTTGGTCATAGAGAACATTGAATTGTTTAACAATGTTGTAATTTTGAAATGGCAATGGTGTTACTAGACTGACACGGACATAGTGTGGCATGAATTGTTGATGCATCAATATAGTAGTATTGTTTTCTCTTAGTGCAGGTTTTGACGGTAATTACTATCATTCTTTGTCATCTCTCAGTTCTGGATTGACTAGATGATAAGACACATTCCATTTCCCATGTCTATTTAGCATGTCAACAAATAAGGAAGATTTAATCTCTTATAATGTATGTGAGTTTGTTGGAGAATTCTTTATCGATGGGAAATTAATCAATTACAAGAAATTAAAAGATTGGTCAATAATGTGTGATACTGTTATTGGATAAACAAGATCCATGCGAATGGTTAGTAGAACGGATAGGAGGCTGTTCAATTATAAAATGTTATCTTTGGCTCGTAAAGTCAGTCTCATATATGTTTTCCAAACAATAATGACTTGCAGAAAGTTTTCAAATAATTATGTCAAAGGTTGCAGCTTGTGTTTGACGATTAATACGTGGTAGTTTACCAACATCATAACTCCTTGCGGTTTATGGAATTATCCATTCCTCTCTCTCATGAGTACTGCTTTTTTTTTTTGTTTCACAGTTTCTGAAAATTAGACACACTTTCTTGTCTCGCTCTTTTTTTTTAGAGAATGAGCTACAATATATGAGAGGTTAGGTCTTAATATGGTATTACATAAGGAAACGATAGCTAATTTTTTACAATACGAGTATCTCTTTCAAGGTAAAATGTTGAAAAACTTCTGGCATATACTATTTGGAGTGCGTCATTTGATGTTTAGGATTGAGTTTAAAGGTCATGCGGCATATTGCCACGAAGTCATCGCTCAAATAAAATTAATTTTTTCTAGTTTGGTTGTTGTTAAGAACTAATATAGTAATCAAAATCTCAAATTTTTAGATTGGTTTGTGAATCATTTAAAGTGTTTAGCATTGTTCACTATTGTAATATTTACGTTTGTATTGGGTGTGGAGTACCTTTGTGATCCCTTTAATATATTTTGTTTATAAAATATTGCATTAATAAGTTGACATTTATTATGAAAAAGTTTACATTATGCAAATGACTTTTCAGTACACTATTATTAAATAGATGAAAATAGTCAATTTTCATTTAATATATTTTGTTACGCATAGTATATTTCTACTAAATAAGAATTAGTTAATATATTTTGAAGGCGATATTAAATAACTGTTTTATTTAGATTGAACAAAATTCTAAAAAAAAATTAGTTTTATTTACTGAAATATCTTTATTAATTGTAATTCAGTGGAGTACTTATATGAATTGACATTAACATACAATAAATAAATTGAGTATACTAATAATGTTTAATTGATAATATAAAAATAATAATAATATGAAATAATATAAATGACACATTTAATATGAAAGATAGTGATAATATAGAGTTATTATCATATTGTAGTAAATAAGAATATATATATATATGCTAAATAGCATTCGTGGCCTTTTAACTTAATTTCAATCAACG
>JBBPBQ010000002.1:12346709-12381978 GCA_037974755.1 Cicer yamashitae
ATTTTTTTTTTCAATTTGATCCTTGATTTTAATTTTAAGTGATAATTTAATCTTTTATGTTTTAAAATGTCAAAATGTTATCCTTTTTCTTTTTTTGCAAAAATTCAAAAAAGTCATAAAAAATTTCAAACAAAACCCATAAAATTAATTATCATCCTCAATAACTTAATCAAATTCATAACTTAAATCTTTAAATAAACTCATATTTTCATCTTTAACAACATCAAATAAAGAATGAAAATATGAGTTTATTTGAATATTTGAGTTACGAATTTGATGAAATTTGTATTATATTGAAGAATATAATTTTATGGGTTTTGTTTGAAAATTTTTATGAATTTTTTGAATTTTTGTAAAAAAAGGATAACATTGTTGACATTTTAAAATATAAAATATCAAATTGTTACTTAAAATTAAAATAATGAACCAAATCGAGAAAAAAAAAGATAAAGGATTAAAACGTTAACTGAAATTAAGTTAAGGGACCACGAGTGCTATTTAGTGTGTATATATACATATATTTAAATATATTTGTGGTTCCTCTATTTTGTTCAAATTTAACTTTTAGTCAATCTATTTCAAAATCAAGGTCTTTGATCTCTCTATTGTGTTTTATGGAGTTTTTTTTAGTGCCCTTCAAATTCTGATGATTTCGTTATCTCATTTATGATGTGGCGCTGACATGTCAATAATTTTATGGAAAAAAAGTTACATTAATATATTTCATTATTAATAATTTTTTAATTAAATGATATTATTTATTATATTAAAAATATCCAAATCTTTAATAGTGTTTATAAAATTAAAAAACCCTAAACCTCCAAATTTTACTTTAAATCTTGAAATTTCATAAAAAATTGTCTTGTTTTTTTATCACCAAAAACCCAACAACAACAAAGTGCGTAATGGTTGCAATGCCCACAAACAAAAGCCCCACCATCTTTTCTAGCATGCATCCTGTGTGGCAGTAAATCAAGACGTTGTCATAAATGACTAAATTCAAATGCACACCGCCTCAACCATTTTCATTTACACACACAAGTTGTTGTTGCTACAACTTTGTCTTCAACCTCACTTACTAGTCCCTTGCATTTCTTCCTTCTTATTTTATTTCTTCATCTCCTCTTGCTTCTTTGTTATGTGATTCTGCCTTTTTTCTCTTCTGTTTATTCTTCCTGTAATTCACCATAGATACGACAAGATGACTCTTATTGTAACCGCGATATATAAAAGATAAATTAAAATAGATAGATTAAAATTACATTTAAACCTTTTATATATATATTGGACATATATAAAAGGCACATGGATGTGTTATGGAAGGACAATGGCAGGCATACCATGCAATGTGGGGACAGAGATTAATAAGAATCCCAGGATTTCGAGGAGATATATTTTAAAAAAATGATAAATGAATTTTCTTAAATAGAAAGAGAAAAGAAATTCATTAATAATCATGCACATGATCCACGAGTGTTTGTGTATTCACTATTTGTGGCAATCATTTGCGTTGCACGTATCATTCTCATGAACACTGTTATTTTTTTCTTATATTAAATGTTACATTTTTTTTTATTCATATTATTTTCTTAATTTAGAATACAAATAAAATATTAATTTTCTTTTCATCGTTAATTCCTCCAAACAAACACTAATCTCCCCAATTGATGGTTTTCCATTAATGATAAAAAATTACTTCAATGAATTTAATTTCACTTTCGTTTTTTGAATAAGAGGAGTCAAACCCCATAAAAACAAAACTAAACAAAGTTAAATGCTTCTAAGAAAGATAATCAAAGTCTTACTTGCCAACACAGAATTATATCAAAAATACGATCATTAATTTGAGAAGAAAAAATACCGAATCTAGCAAAAATATCTACTACTTGATTGACTTCACAATAGACATGTGATAGTTTAAAGTGATCCAACTGTGCAAACATCTCTTTTATACAAGTGACAAACCATAGTATAAATGTCTATGAGAGCAATTAATCAAAATTAAGGACTTAAAAATTTGATATCAAAGTTTTGAAACCTCTGGAAAAGGTAACCTTCAAACCATTATATATCGCCCAAAGTTCTGCCATTGATATAGTGTACACCACTAAAACATAAGAGTAGCTAAAGATGAAAGCACCAGTGTGATCCAGAACCATGCCTCCACAAGTTGTCATTCCATTCGAGTTTTGGATTGCACCATCTCCGTTGAGAGCCACCCAACCATCCTCTAGATAATGCAACACAAACCAATGTCGAGGAGGAGATGATACACCTGCAAGACGAGCATAAATTAGTTGAGTATTTGATATAGCTTTCGTTTGATACCTAACTTTGGTGGCGATGCTACTAATTGGGGGAGGAATAATTATTGGAAAATATCAAATCATTCTGAGTCTTCCACACATTATCTAACATCGCAACATAAAAGATACTTCAATCTACTCTATTGTATATCTACATAAACACTCTTCAAATTATCCAAGAATCATCAATCAGATCTGCAGTAAAAAAAAAAAAAAAAGCATGTGCATTGCCTCATTAACCAATTAAATAGCCAAATGAATGTGAGCCCCTAATGGTCAAGATGAATGAATGTGAGCCCCTCATGCTCAAGATGATAGGTATTTTAGATATTTTTCCATGAGATTATGGATTTGTTTTGATCAACTGAGATTGTGTATTTTGTATAAATTTGTATTATTTTTTCTCTACAAAAATATCATAAAACATTTTAGCGTCTCCACTAAAAATAATTAGATATGTATTTGTATCTATCCAATGTCCTTTTTTATTTTTGGATAAAGATCTATCCAATATCCATTCTCATTGTCTTCGTTTTGCAAAGAAATTAACATGAATAGACTAATTAATAACATGGACCACCGGCTTTTCGAAACATTGCAAATCCATCAAAGAAATTGGGGAGATAAGCACTTTGTTTTGTCTCGTTCTGTCTATACCCTTCAGGTATCTGAAGTTTGTTGGAAATTTTAACATATTATCCAAATATAAATTATATAGAGAGTTGAATCATAGTTGTTTGTTATAGTGTTGTGATCAATTGCTAAGGTTGTGAATGAAGGTTGTGAGAATTGTACTAGTCTCTTTTCTATGACCCTGGTTTTTAGGTTAAATTAATTTAATAAAATAGTTAAAATATATATTCATCGGATAAGAATATAGACCTCTTAATAGACTCACTAAAAAATCTTTCAATTCATCAGAGTGATTCGTAATTATATCCGATATCAAATTTCATTTATTTTATAATTAATTAATGCATTATTATTAACTAAAATGTAATAGTTGATTTCATAATTTATTTTTAATATTAATTTAATCTACAAATAAAATCCAACAAAGTTACCTAAAATGAAACAAATTTATTGGGAAAGATAAGACACGACATAAATATCACTAAACAAGTATTTCAAATCTAGGGTTGTTGCTTTTCTTCATTGTTTCCTTTTGTTCTATTTCTCTCTTTTTGGCTAAATAGTGTGGTTTAAGACTTTTTTTTTTTAGTCGAGAATCAACCCTATAAATCTTCTTTTCTTTTCTTGAATTTAAATAAATGATTTTTACTTGTTTTTCGTTTGTGTTTTTCGTGATTTCGTCGTCTTAGTGTGATATATTTGTTCGTCATCTTGATGCGACATTTTGATTTCCCATCTTGTTGTAGTTTTCATTTAGTTTAAATTGACAGTTAATCTTTGATCTAGTGTAAATTCAAACAATAACTTTGGTGTTTTCATATTACAACTTTGAAGACATAGACCTTCTGGACACTTCAATGTTATCATATTTGTAAATTTTATCAGATTTATAGGTATTTTTTCGTTTTATAATATTAACACGAGTATTGTCAATTTGTTCACAAATTTAATATTTTTTCGTTTTTTGTGACTTTAAACTATATCGTTCTCGATATAATATTTATCAATTTGAAAGACACAATAGAAATACAAGTGTTATTTCTATTTTTTTTGTGAAATAGGTTGTTACTAATGATATCTATATAATAAATCAAATAATTAATTTAATTAAATAATGAAAGGAGAATTTGTAGTTGGCTAATTAGTAATGCTATTACATATTTAATATAATTAATTAATTAGTTTTAAACAAATTAATTTTCATAGAAAATTCAAATTAAAGAACTTTGTTAATTTGTTTTAAAATTTTAGTAGTATTTGTGTATTTTAAAAAATAATAACATTTATATCTTGTTACGTTCTATTCAAACAAATAAAGAGAAAAATAATTATCTCTTCTATTTCTTTTACCAAATAATAAATTAAATCTACTATATCTAATCTTCTCTTCCTCTTTTTTCATAGTTTTTTCAATTCGTTTTTTTTTTTCTAGTATTTTTCTTCACAATCAATCCAACCCTTAAAGTCCAATTTGGGATCAGTATGGCCATAATTATGGAAGCCCATAGAATATTGATATTTGAAGGCCCGTGAAACAAAAATTAGAGAAATACATTAGGCAGCCCAACACCTGGTCTTTTTATCCGTACAAATCTATTGAAATTTCAAAATTATTCTTCTACTAATTTATAAAAATTATTTTCAATATAAGTGAATGGGTTTAAAAAATTAATCTACATTTAAAAAAAAAAATTCTTAAACATACTTGTGTTTCGAATAGTTTATTTTTTGAATTATTCGGAATTTGAATTTTTATAAAACTAAAATATTTGAATCAAAATAAATACTTTCTCTCCTCCATAATAATGTCACATTTCCCAAAAAAATAAATCAAAAAATTGTGTTATTTTCAATTTTTAACTTAACTTTCTAATTATATGTTTTAGTAAATATAGTTTGAGTCTTCACTCACTTTATATATATGATAATGAAAATAATTACTCATCAAAATTATCATTCTTTTTTATTTTTTATTTTTTTAATATTGATTTAGTAGTCAAATTCGACGGCTAATATTATTTGGAGAGAGGAAGTGCGGGTTTTGCTCGCCTAAAAATTCCATCTGCATTAGTAATGGAGGTGGGACATTTTATGATGAATGAAATTAGTATGGAATTCATGCAACCAACTTATTTGATTTAAATATACTCTATTTAGAATGAAATATAATTAAATAGATAATTGAAAATTAATGTATGTTGTATAAATTTTAGACTAAATACATCAATAATTTTAAATGTTTATTTTTTTATATTTCATTGCGAAAGAAGAATAATGCATTTTTATTTGTATTATATATGTATATATATATATATATTAAGAAAAAGAATATTAATATTTCATTGACATTGTAATCCGTACAATATATAAAATGAGACAAAAAAATTTATGCACAATAATTTATATAGTGGGACGAAATAAGCAAACAATATAGGTATTGCTCATCAATATTAAAGGGGGAGTGCTTTGTGGTAATATATATAGGCCACATGAAAAGTGCATACATGAGGTTCAAATATGAATAATAATTAAATATTCTCTTTGTGCCATAAAACAAAAAAGCAACAACAATGAAGTTGTTTTCTGTTTCCTCCGCTAGTTACGTTACAAATATATAACCAATTGGTGAACACAAACACACTATCATCAATCGTAACAACGAATCAATAACAAGGGTGTCATCTTAATAAACGTTCATATCTGATTCACTTTGTTTCTTTCTTCCTCTTATTTTTCTTCTACCTTTCCATAATTTCAATTTTAATTTTTCTTTCTCATCTACAAAAATGAGAGAGTGTATTTCGATCCATATTGGTCAAGCTGGCATTCAGGTTGGAAATGCTTGTTGGGAGCTTTATTGCCTCGAGCATGGCATTCAGGTAACTGATCATTCCCCTAATTAATATCAACACAATTGTTACTTTTGTTTCCCTTTTCATCTAATTATAGCCTAATTTTTTTGGATCCCATCTTCTTTCTTTGTTTGCATGGTTTGATGATATATATGCTTTTAATAGTGACAGATCCACAATGTGGGTTCTCTCTAGCATTCAAGCCACGAGATTTGCATTTGCATTGCTTGAAATGATTTATAGTTCTACATGTATAGATACCTCTTATATATATACTCTATCAAAAAAATGAAGGAGATCTCAAATATATGTAAAAAATATATGTCTAGTTGTTTATCTAAGTGGTTATATATATATTTTTTTTATTATTATTATTAATATGATTTAATTAACGTTTTTTTTTTCTAAGTTTAAATTATGAACCGTAAGATGGTATCAGAATAATAATTATTCTGCAATATTATTTTTTTAATTTTGAGAAAAATTTTCATGAAAATTGTTTTGTTCAATGCTCTTTGTTCACTCCACCTGCATTGGTTTGTGTAGTCTTCATTCAAACCTATACATTTTTTTTCATTAATCGTGTAGAAGACTTGTTGTGTTTATGATTACATGTATCATAGACTAAAACTTTGTCCAATATGGATAATAAGAAGATCAAGAACATTAATAAAAAAACATTAGCGATCAAGGATAACAACAATTAAAAGAAGACATGGTGCTAAAATTCAATATTCCTAAAAATAGGAAGATCTTGCAAACACATAAGATTGCAACCAACTCTTGGAATATTGAAGAAGAGAAACCAACGTGGCTCTTGCAATATTGAAGAGGAGAATAAGAAAGATGCAACTGATAGAGAATCAAATTATCAATTGGATTTGGGGTCAAAAGTTGGTGAAAAAAATGGTAAACAAGCCATAAATATTTATGGCAGTTCAAACAAAAAAAATTCAACTAAAGTTACCGATACGAAATATAGTCTTTCGGCTCAAAAATAATTATTCTGGATGAAGAATTCAGGAGATCAAGGACAGAGATCCTAAAGAAAAATCAAAGCAAAAAAAAGACTGCATTACAATCTTTCTTGTCACAAACAAAGAAGAATTCCTTAAAAAAAAATTCTTGATATTCTTCTTCAAAAACAAAAAGCCTTAATTGGCATTTTATATTATATACATATTAGCTTCTATTCATATAATGGTTAGTCAAATACAAAATTCATATTCTTTTGCGGATGACTTTTCAACATTTCAAGTTCTTTTAGCTGATGAGTCTTTGGTATTAAAAATTCATTTTAGTCTATGTGTTTTTCGGTATTTCTTTCTTGACATTTTCCAAGTTTGAAGTGTACTAAACACGTTATAGCTTGAGGAGATATTAGATATCTTAGTGATTAATTAGTTAAATTAGTTAGTTTATTAGCTTCTATTTCTCTGTTATCAATTGTTTAAATCAAAAATCGTAATAATGTATGTGTTAAATTACATATACGACGATAATTGACAAATTAATCTGATTTTAACTTTACTAGTACTTTAATTACATAATAATATAGTTCCATCATTCAATATTTCTATTATTGAATATAAGGAAGTAGTTTACATTTTTTTTTTATGTTAAAGCTCAAATATGAATGTATTTATATAATTTGTGAGAATTGGTAAAACATGTATAACTAATTTTTTCTTTGTAACCCATTTGAATTCCTAATTTGTTATTATTAAGTAGCATCCTATAATGGTGTTGGGTTCCTAGAAAAATTGTTGTTGGTAATATTTGTACTAGTTATATTTTGATCCCACATTTGGATTTAAGATTGATTTTGATTAATATGGTGGGTTTTAGGCTGATGGGCAAATGGGAAGTGATAGCACAGTAGGTGGAGGCAACGATGCTTTCAACACGTTTTTTAGTGAAACAGGAGCTGGAAAGCATGTACCTCGAGCAATATTTGTAGATCTCGAGCCTACTGTCATTGATGAAGTTAGGACAGGCTCATACCGTCGACTTTTTCATCCTGAGCAACTCATTAGTGGAAAGGAGGATGCAGCTAACAACTTTGCTCGCGGCCACTACACTAGTATATATATATATATGATCATTTCTTTCATTCTTTATTTATTGAAAATCAATTTATAATAACGTTGTTTTGTTTTTCAGTTGGAAAAGAAATTTTGGATTTATGCTTGGACCGCATCAGAAAGCTTGCAGACAATTGCACTGGTCTCCAAGGCTTTCTGGTTTTCAGTGCTGTGGGTGGGGGAACTGGTTCAGGTCTTGGTTCCCTTCTACTTGAACGTCTTTCAGTTGACTATGGCAAGAAGTCCAAGCTTGGTTTTACTGTTTATCCTTCCCCTCAAGTTTCAACCTCTGTCGTTGAGCCTTATAATAGTGTTCTCTCAACTCATTCCCTTCTCGAACATACTGATGTTGCTGTCTTGCTTGATAATGAAGCCATTTATGATATTTGCAGACGCTCCCTTGACATTGAGCGTCCCACTTACACCAACCTCAATCGTTTAGTTTCTCAGGTCATATCTTCACTAACTGCTTCCTTGAGATTTGATGGTGCCTTGAATGTTGATGTTACTGAATTCCAAACAAATCTAGTGCCATATCCAAGAATTCATTTCATGCTTTCATCTTATGCTCCTGTGATTTCAGCAGAGAAGGCATATCATGAGCAACTATCAGTTGCTGAAATCACAAACACTGCATTTGAGCCTTCATCTATGATGGCCAAGTGTGATCCACGACATGGAAAATACATGGCTTGTTGTCTTATGTACAGAGGTGATGTGGTGCCTAAAGATGTTAATGCAGCTGTTGCAATAATCAAGACAAAGCGCACTATTCAATTTGTTGATTGGTGCCCCACTGGATTCAAGTGTGGAATCAATTATCAAGCTCCAACAGTTGTTCCAGGGGGTGATCTTGCCAAGGTGCAAAGGGCTGTGTGCATGATTTCTAACTCAACAAGTGTTGGTGAGGTTTTCTCACGCATTGATCACAAATTTGATCTCATGTATGCCAAAAGGGCATTTGTACACTGGTATGTTGGTGAAGGGATGGAAGAAGGTGAATTCTCAGAGGCTCGTGAAGACCTTGCTGCCCTTGAGAAGGATTATGAGGAAGTAGGAGCAGATGCTACTGAAGGTGAAGATGCTGATGATGGAGATCAATATTGATTTTACACTCCACTTTTTATATTTGTCCTTTATGTGGACCTTGCCTTCGTTCCTATATTAAATACCTTCAATAATAATTTCATAAGGATTTTCTTATTTTTAACTGAGATGCCATCCATTTACTCTAGATATTCTTGAATGAAAAAATATATATATATGGTCAATTATCAATTTTTGTCATTAATTTTATATTTTTAAATTGACAAGTTCTACGGTACAATAAAAAATAGAGTGTATAACTGTACAATGAATTTTTTAACCAATAATTTTCTGTAATTTATCCATATATTTATTACTATAATATCTATTAAAATTAATTAAATTAAAAATTTTGATATATAAATAAAATATTATTCAACTATTGATGATTTAATTTTGATAGTACCAACAAATATTAATTTTTCAATGTACTATAAAAATCTCTTAAAAATTACATCAGAAAATAACATAAATAAAATGATAAAATACATCAATTTTAGATATTGTTTGGGTCAACATGAAATAGAGGAAAAATGATATTTTTTTAATCTTTTATTTTATTTTAAAAATAGAAGAAGAAAAATGAGGCAATCATAATTTTTTATTTGCTTTTGCCAGCAATGTATTTTTGTTTGGAAAAAATGTTTTTATTTTTTATTTTGACTATTTTAGATCGTGTAATCAAATGCAGCTAAATTATTCTTATCAGTAATTTTTTCACTTCCGTTGTTTTGTTTTGTTTCAGACAAAAATAACTTTTTTAAAGTAAAAAAATATATTTATAAGAATTCTTTTTCTGTATAATTTTTTTATGAGTTATTGGGTTCAAACATCGAAAGTCTGTTTTACAAATTGGTTTCAATAACTAGTAAAAACCACCAATTGGCTTAAAAAGTTTAGGTTCCAACATTATTCCTCTTACTCCATCTTTATAATTTGAATACATATATTTTTCCTCAAAACTTATATGGTAAATATACAAAATAAAAATAAAAAAATACACCACAACTGTAAAGAAATGTGGGGTGTCTGCTAAGTATTGAGGTATATTAAAAAAAATCTGTTGGGCCGTATAAAAGTCCTTGGCCCAGTTCTAGCGTGAGATATATCCGATTTATTAAAAAAACCAATATCTAAATTTATTGACACGTGCGCCTAGTATAAAATGTTTTCATGTCGTCATAGCTCGTATCATTTCTAGCTTCTGTTAAAACGCAAAAGGCAGAGAGGAGGGTAAATGGCGACGACACTTGTGCGATCTGGTTTTCTTCGAAATGTTCTACGACGAGGCGGCGCTCCCGCTCGTAGCTCTCCCACTCCTAAGCGAAACTTTTCTTCCTCTGGTCATCACGATGATGCATGTTAGTACCCTAATTCTCTCTCTCTTTCTCTCTCTGACCTCTCTAATCAATTAACCCTTTTTGATTATTTTAGGGTTTCAACGAATAGCTTTTCTTCATTATTAAATTGAATTCGCATATCCGTATGGTTTTCTCGGACCGTGTCTTATTTTTTTAGGTTAATTTTGGTTTCGTTTATTTATGTTTTGATGAAATGTGGGAAATAATCTGTGGATTTTTTAGATTGATCCGGTTCCCGATGATTTAAGATTAAAACTTTTTTTATTTGTTGTTTTTTTAATTAATTGAACTATTTGCGTTTGTAATTTTTGTCTGTTTAAATGGATTTGCGTATGGATTAGGTTTTCTATGCCTTCTTTGTGTGTTTGAATGTTTATGCACGATATTTATTATTCGGAATTCAGAAATGATAAATTATATTTCAAATCTTGTTGTTGAATTCATTAAGTTTGCATTAGAATTGATGAATTTTATCTCAATGGATTTGTATTTGCATTGCTATGTATCGTAACAAGTTATTTTGGGGTACATATATGATATATCAAATTATCAATACTTTGTTCAGATTAAGTGAAACTGTCAAAGTAATATCTTTTTATGTTTCACTTCATCATCTTATAAATGAAGACTTTAATTTTGATCCATTATTTCAAATAGTGAATTTTCTGTTTAAAATATCATGACGATTTTGTCTTGCTTACTTCCTTATATTGTTCTTTGCGTGCTTTTTATTTGAATATTCTGTTTTTGTATTGAATTTTTGTCTTCTCCTTTGTATCAGATGAAACGGCCAAATGGGAGAAGATCACATATCTGGGCATTGCTTCATGCACTTTATTAGCCTTTTATAATCTATCAAAGGGCCACCCACACTTTGATGAACCTCCTGTAAGCTTTCCTTTATATGGAGTTTGATCTTTTAATTTCATCATGTTAAAATTTCACTGAAAACGTTCTGTGTTTCTCTTTTATCACAGACATTCTTTTATTTTGAAGAACATCTGAGATGAGAGAGAGACCCAATTTTCTACTAGCTTGCTGTTATTTATGATTTTTATTTCGATATGTATTTGTTTTTTCTTTGCCCCATTTCAAATGCATGTTTGAGCTACTCAGTTTGTTTGACTTATTCTTTTCTGATATGTTAAAAAATGTTAGAACTATGGGTAATGGAAATTTATAAGTAAAAGAGGATGAGATACCATCCTTTAATTGAACAAAAGATCTGTTGAAATATTTATCCCTCTGCTCATAATGCCAAAACCAACCACCATTAGAGACAATAAAAATATTTTGATCCCTGGCCTCCTTGACTTCTAAAATGTAAGAGATTTCCACAGAAGTAATGGCGTTCAGTGCTCCAGCCTATCAAAGTCAGACAACTTTTTATTCCTTTTCATTTCCAGGACTTTTAATCATAATCAAGAAATACTATTGTGGGTACACTGGAGAATCACAACCATGTCAAAAAGCTCCTCCAAATGTGAGGTTGGCATTGAAGTTGAAAAGCTCATAACACACCTATCAAGAATCAAAGCTTTGCTGGCTATATAGAACTGTAACAAATCTTTAATATTAATCTCAATGAGTACTCCTGTCCAATTGAGTCACCTGACTTTATGGGAAGTTTTGGACCTCTATAAAAAGTACTGAAGAAATTAACATCCATCTATTTGGAGAACGAGTAATAAAACAAAGGGCTTAAATGAGGCACTTCATGTATCCCAAAGCTCATATTTTTCTATGTAAGAAGGAAAATATAATTGAGAGACGCAGAGAGAAGCAAGAGCAATTGTATGCTCACAAAAAATAGATTCTAGCTCAGAAGTTTTTCTATTATTGGATTTCTTGATTTAGTCTTCTTTTCCCTATCATACACCCTTCAGGCCAAAGTTTGTGTGACATATCATGATAAGTGCAATTTTGAAGCAAACTTTGAATTACATTGCTGGTTACTCTTCCTTTATGTTCGTATGATTCATCTTTGAGGATATCTATTTTCTTTGATACTTCTAAGTTGAAAAAAATTCTAACTCTTTTATTTCTCTTGTAGGCATATCCATATTTGCATATCCGCAATAAGGAATTCCCATGGGGTATGTGTCTTTCATCTTTTGTCTTGTGATATAATATTTGCCTTCACCTGCAGAAAGTTCCCCAAAAACCACTACTAAATTAATTGGATTAGTTTTTTTCAGTTCCTTCATTTCATTTGTGAATAGTCTCTTCATTCTAGTATTTTGGTCCATTTATAGAGCTACAGCATTCTTACACATTTGTTAAGCAAATAACAGCCTCATCAAGTTGATTAGTATGATGGAGTTGTCATGCACTGCATAGTATTTATTTCTAATAGTCTGGTCAAACAAGGCTCTGCTTACAGTTACTTATTCACATGTTATTATGTAATTGTGATAAGCTTTATATTATGGTATGTATTGCAATGTTGCAAGCTCCACTTTTCAGAGTTTAAAGGTGGATCTTGTATTTGTTTTTGTTCCATTTCCTTAGCCACAAATTGTTGTTGCATTGAGTTTACCCTCTTTTTGTTCACAAGACACATGCCAAGGCCTTCCTGTTTAATTCAAGGATTAATGAGAACTAGGCGTTCATTGTTTGAGAAATAAGCATGTGGTGGTCGTTTACCGTGTATGTATTATTTACCATTCTATGAGCATAATTGCCATGTGGTGGTTGTTTATGCTAAATGTACATGCTATTGTTAGCTTGTGACTCGTGCAATATCTTTTGTTGATTTTGCATTGCCAGGACTGCTGCTAGTAACCCAATTCCAATGATACTGTTTATGTTTTCAAATTATCTTGTTGGCTTGAAATTCCAGATTGTATGACATTGCTCTTTAATGACAAACAGGTCCTGATGGGCTATTTGAAACAAAGAACGAGCACCACTAGGAGTATTAGTGGTTTCATGAGGGTGGTTTGCGGGCACTGATGTCTTCCTTTTGCTGTAGCCTCTGAAAATGTGATTATTGCAGTTTCGTATTGTTTATTGAATTGTGATCCACAACTTGCACTTGGCATGTTATTTTTCATGCTGTCTTCTTTCTCATGGTTGAAGCAAAATAAAATTGCCAAACGATATTATGATGTGTTTTATTTCAAGCCTTGTTTAGTTGTTTCAATTTTTAAAGAAAACGATCCAATATGACAAGAAAAACTTTTTCTCGTGGTTTCTCATTGCTCATGTTTTTGGTATGTTAGCAAAAAAATATAACTAGGTTTGATTCATCAAGGCTTTGTGGATAAAGTGGGCTAATTCAGTCTGACTCGTTTTTTTTAAAAGAAAAATGAGTTAGTGAGCTAACCTGACAGTCTATTTTGGCTCTCAAGTAATTCTTTTCAATCCAATTCACAGGTGAGCTGAGTTGAATTTAATTGGCTCGTTTTTGTTTTCCTTTCAAATAAGCAAAGTTTTAGGAAATTTGTGGTTATACTAGTTCTTAAAATTTGAACTTTTGATTGTGATTAGAATTCTTTCGGGGTTTCTCGGCTCAGCATGCTTGAGATAGGTTAAAGAAACTGCATTTAAAGATGAAATCACAAATTAAACTTCGTAAGTGTGACGATGTAACATTCTTAGTGGAAACGTAAGTAACAAGACTACCACTAAGGTATACCACCTAAAACTTCTTTGTTATAGAAAAATAAACACCAAGTAAATCCTTTCCAATAAAATAGGGATGCAGGCATGCAGCCCAATGGAGACTGTACTGAAGCAAGTGGACCACCATATGGTGAACAACCAATAACGTAATGCATCATTTTCATATATTTTCGAACAGAGACTAAATAAAATGAATTTGGATACTTTCAAATGAGAAAATTAAGCGTTATTGTTTTAACGGATTCATTTTTTGCTAAGATGTATTCATAATATTTACCTTTGGCTTATTAATTATTAGTTAACATTTGTTGACTCTGTTTACTTGAGAGGAGTTAGATTCAAATAAGATGATATATAGTACCGAGCAATAACAGCATCATTCACTAATTAATTAGCAAGTCAATACAATTGTTAGCTCAATTTCAATACTAAACTAGATGTAAGTTTTCTTTTATCTTTGTTTCGCAATGACAATTAATAAGAGTCAAGGTCAATCACTCCTAAACTAGTTTTCACACATAGACAATTATATACGACTATATCTAGAGTCACATCCAGAAAAGGTCTGAAGTTGCTTATTCTAAATAAACATGATCAAATATATGACAAGACTCTTAACGTAGTTTATCGTGAAGTTTTTCGTAATGTGTAATCAATTTTACCAAACAACATAACTTTATTTATGACATCCATTTTAAATTATAATTTAAACACAATTTTTATTTTTATTATACATGATATTGTATGATTGTATGTTTTGTTTATATTGTAATATACAATTATTTATTTATGATTTATCATTTTAATTAATCGAATAATTTATCCTGTGCGTGCATGCGCGGGTACACTAGTAAGATGATATATAGCACCGAGCAATAACAGCATCATTCACTAATTAGCAAGTCAATACAATTGTTAGCTCAATTTCAAAATTAAAACGACATCTAGATGTAAATTTTCTTTTACCTTTCGATTGTTCGGCTGCTTTCAGCTTTCAAAGAGTTAGTGACTTTTTGTCGTGCAGCAGTTATAAAGGCTCTATTATTTTACAATTCTGTTAGCTGCAGAGGCACTATCTCTTACTGAAAGAAAAACTACTTTGCTTGTCCTGTTGTCCAATGTTCTTTTCAATTGAAGTCTTCCTCATTTTTGACTCAAAATACCATATCATTACTATCCCATCAAATACTCAAATATCTAATGGGTTCAGCTTAACCATGCTATGGATGGAGTCAAGAAAAAACAACTCTAAAATTTAAAAATAAATCAGAAATGAAAACATGTTGAAATCTCAGAACTGGTGTTTAGTTAATATAAATTTTTCATCAAACCCGTGTATACAATAAAATAAAATAAATTACGTTGAAGTTTATGGTTATGAATATTTTTTTTAGAATGAAAAACTTAATCTTATGAAAGCAAATCAGATGAAAAGATGGACCTGACTTCTGAGTGAGCTCATGCACAGCAACAATACAAACTCTACTAAAGAGAACTTTGCTTTAATGAACAATTTAAAGTGATAATTATTCCTCCAGGAAAGGGTACGGGACGGGTTACATATGAAACATACAATGATTTTATACTAATACAACTCTAGATATTTCTAAATTGTTCTTAGGGAACCTGTGAAAACAAAAACTTTATAGCATATTTGCCAAGTAAATAACAATGCATGGCTCAATAAAAAATAAGTAAATAAAGAAAAAGAAAAAAAAAGTAGGATCAGAAGCAACAACAGTATACAATTGACTCATTTCAATTATCATTCTGCAGAAGAAACATCATTGTGATTGCTTTCTCCATTGCTTTCGGGCAAAGTGCCCAAATCCACGCGAGATTCTTTGTCGTCCTGAGTAACTGAAGAATCAGAACTTCCTTGTTCATTCGAGTTAGAATTGCTATCTCCGTTACTGTTAGCTGATTCCTCATTCTCCTTTTTTGAGTCCCCTGATTCATTTTGAGCATCACTTTCATTTTCACTAGTATTGCTTTGAACAGTGTTCTCATTCTGATTTTCACTCTCATTTTGAGCAGCATTTCCATTTCCATTGTCATTGGTATTTTCATTGTGGTTTGAGACATTCTGGTTACCATCACTGCTGTTTTCTGAGTTTGGGTTTCCCTCTCCACTTTTTTCAGATGAATTTACCTGGCTAGCATCTTTGCTGTCATTAGCACTTTCATCACTGTTTGTGTTGCTTTGAACTGAGTTCGCATCGTTATTCTGTGAAGATTCGGTGTTACTTTCTGCACTCGACGACTCATCTTTCTTTTGTTCTGATGAAATATCAGAAGTAGTGAGTTGATCCTCATTGCTAGTAGAACCTTTGCTGTCAAACGTATTGGACGATGAACCACTTTCTTGTGTTTGTTCTTGGCCAGAATTCTTGTCCGAGTTTTCATTAGTGGTGTCCTTGTATTCACCTTTATTTGGATTGCTTTCTTGGGTTTCTGAGGAAGATTTGGAAGTGGAATCGGTCTGATCGCCAGCAGTATCTGATTTAGAATCTTCGGTTTTTTGCATTGTATTTTGCACACTAGAGTCCTCTTCCTTGGAGTTTGCATCTTCTGATGTTTGATTCTGTTTTTCAGTTGCATCATTCCCATTCTGCGACGATGAATCCGAAGTTTGTACATCATCCTTGGTGGTGTTATTCTGCTCTTGCTCTTGCCGCTGTCCATCTGATTCCGATGCAGAACTCTTTTGAGAATCATTTTCTGTTTGTACCTGATTTTCACTCTCATTTCCTTGGCTGTTTTCTGTAGCAGTAGAATCATTGGCTTCAGTAGTTTCACCACTGTTTTTCTGAGACTCCGACTCAAACTCATTCTTTTCCTTTTTGTCAGATTGTTCTTCTGGCTTGTTATCAGTTTCTTGCGAGATGTCTTGCGATTTATTATCTACTACAGCACTGGAGGCATTATCTCCGGCATAATTTTCCTCCCGAGCTTCGTTGTTTCTTTCCCCATCCTGAACCTGATTTTCAGATGAAGTCTCTTCCTGAATCTTATCATGCTCTTCTTTCTCCCCTTCCGTTCCATTTTTCTCATCCGTCCCTTCTTTACTATCTTGCCCATGATTTTCCTCCACTTGATCCTTCGCTTTGGTTCGGCTGTTTTCTTCATTCTCCTTATCTTTAGTGTCTGTTTCACTACTCTCTTCATTCTCGTGCTGACTCTTTTCCTCTTTAATTTCTCCAGTTTCTTTGTCCTCCCCTTCATTTTTGTTCTCTTTATTCTCTTGCTGACTCTTCTCCACTTTAATTTCTCCAGTTTCTTTGTCCTCCCCTTCATTTTTGTTCTCTTCCTGACTCTTTTCTTCATCTTTGTTCTCTTCATTATCTAGCTGACTCTTTTCTTCCTCTTTGTTCTCTTCATTCTCTACCTGACTCTTTTCTTCCTCTTTGTTCTCTTCATTCTCTACCTGACTCTTTTCTTCATCTTTGTTCTCTTCATTATCTAGCTGACTCTTTTCTTCCTCTTTGTTCTCTTCATTCTCTACCTGACTCTTTTCTTCCTCTTTGTTCTCTTCATTCTCTACCTGACTCTTTTCTTCCTCTTTGTTCTTTTCATTCTCTACCTGACTCTTTTCTTCCTCTTTGTTCTCTTCATTCTCTACCTGACTCTTTTCTTCCTCTTTGTTCTTTTCATTCTCTACCTGACTCTTTTCTTCCTCTTTGTTCTCTTCATTCTCTACCTGACTCTTTTCTTCCTCTTTGTTCTCTTCATTCTCTACCTGACTCTCTTTGTTCTCTTCATTCTCTACCTGACTCTTTTCTTCCTCTTTGTTCTCTTCATTCTCTACCTGACTCTTTTCTTCCTCTTTGTTCTCTTCATTCTCTACCTGACTCTTTTCTTCCTCTTTGTTCTCTTCATTCTCTACCTGACTCTTTTCCTCACTAGTTTCTACAATTTCTTTATCCT
This sequence comes from Cicer yamashitae, assembly GCA_037974755.1. NCBI lineage: Eukaryota > Viridiplantae > Streptophyta > Magnoliopsida > Fabales > Fabaceae > Cicer > Cicer yamashitae. Next base: position 12,364,586 of record JBBPBQ010000002.1, read on the forward strand.
CCTCATTTTTGTTTTCCTCATTATCTTGCATTCCACCTTCACTCTCCTTGTCTATATTATCATTCTCTTCGTCAACTTTCTCCACATGCTGTTCACCTTCCAAGTCAGTCTTTACATTTTGAGAACTCTCATCACTCTCTTGGTCTATTGAATCCTGTCTTTGCTCAGAATTCTCATCCACGCCATTAACATCGTCCAGTTTAGTTTGCTCTTCATTCTTGCTATCTTGTTCATCTTCCTCCTCATCCTCCTTGTGTCTTGCATCGATAACAGCAGTTTCCTGCGTTTGAGTATTGAGATCCTTCCTCCCTAACTTAAGAACCTCATTGCCAGTTTTGGTGGTTTCTGCATAGGATGCTTTCTTTTGCCGAGAGTGTCCGATTTGATAAACCAACCAAATACAAACACCAACAAGAACAGTTATTTGTAGAGCATGCTTCACCTTGAAGCCTTTGGATCTCTGATTCCTCCTTGGAGATAACCTAAACATACCTAATATTCCTCACCCTCAAACTTTGCTTTATTGCTTCTTTTCCAAATACCTGTACATAAGATGATTTTTATTCACCTCTACCAGAAACTCGCAAAATCGCAAATAGATAATCGACATAAACGATAGAAAAGGAAAACACTACAAATTCAAGATTCACATATGAATATACTAGTATGATACTAAGATTGATCTACATAATGCTTGTGTGATGTAAAATGAATAAACTAATATCTTTATCAGTGGACTATAGATATTATACTATGAAACATAGATAGAGACGCAGACACCGGATACAACACTGAATGCAATCAAGGTGTAGGTGTTGTGTCGGACATCAGGACACCCTTCAATTAGAAGTGTCGATGCTACATAGATATATATAGTGCAAGGTTTACAATTAAACAAGGCCATTCCATAAACACTAAAACACCTTCATTTATCATAAATGTTATAAGATTATGCATTCATATATCCTAAATTCCTAATTTCTTATGAATATCAGATCACATGAGAAGAAGGCAACCAAATTCAAATCAAGAAAAGAACATTAAAAGTGTTGTGAACAGAAAAAACAAACCAAAATAAATGGTGAAACATGGCATGTTCAAAGGCATTGACATATGTACACAGATCTAGACTAGTTTGTATAAACAACATAACTGACTCAGCAAAATTGAATAAAATTGCAATAAAAAATACAAAAAATGATTAAAACATACAAAAATAACATTACATACGTGGCAAATTGGGTTTGTAATCAACAAAAAGCGTATCTTAATCTTCTTCTGGGGTGGAAACAACGGTTACAAGAAGCAACAAGTGCATAAGAAAAAGCGTGTTTTTCCTCTGAAGTGAGAATTAGAAGAATGAATGAGAAAGATCAGAGTCGCAGAAAGTGAGTTTTCGATTTTTTCTAAATGGAATTTTTCTGGATCTGATCCCTTCGCTGGAACAGAAATGTAATGATTTTAAAAGTAAAAATTATAACTTTTCACTGGAAATCGCAAATGCGAATGGCAAGTAATATGTCTAGTTTATTTATAGCAAGTGAAGTTAACAACAGATCTGAAAAACAGACTTCGCAATTATATATTATTGTTATTAACATTATTATTATAATTGTTAATGTTAATTAATTTAATTTAATTAACTGTTTTCTTACTCAAAGTTAAAATCGAAGTGCAAAACAACGCTGTCTTGTGGGGGAAAATAAGAGAGCACCGTCAAACCCAAGGCAAGGATTCAAACTCGACACGTGGCGCCCTACAAATCTCGACCCTTACAGTGTCGGTTGCACTGTACAACCGTCCGATATGATCCAAATTACTCCAATAGGTCCAATATACAAAAAACAGAAAACAAACATCTTCTTTTGGTACAATGGAAAAAAAACCATTTGAGTGGCTTTGTTTCAAATAATCTTATGTTTTTACTCGATTCAAGTTATCTTATCTTTATAAAATAAAAAAAATTAGCTTAGGGAATAAATAGATAAAGAATATGTAATTTAAGGTTTTTTTTACTAAATATGTATTTTAAGGTTATTAAATTTTATTTTTGTACATAAAAGACCAGGACATCAGTTATGGATATAAATTTGTTTTACATTAATGTGATATCTAATTATAGTCTATTATTTTGCTATCTCATTCCACTTTTCACTACAACATTTTTATTCTACTACAATGCATAAAAAACGTTGTTTAACGTTAAAAACCGTTGCCATAATTTACGAGAACAGTTTTCTGTTCGTGAGAAACTAAGGCGCTGCATTTGCCTTACGCAACAGTTTTCTTTTGAAACAACAACGCTTTGTGAAAATCGTACTCGTAGCTACATCTTACAGAACGGTTTTTCAAGTTTACAACGACAACGATGTTACACTGTTGTCAAGTTAAAACCGTTCAGGTAGGCATTTTTTTTAACTAAGGTACTGCAACGCTTTATAACTGTTGCAAAAAGTAAAATATTTAAAAAAAAATAGTATTGTAAATTGTTGTATCTTAGAAAAGTAATTTTAGTAAAACATTATTATTATAATGCTATAATAAATTTAAAAATATAACAGTTGCGGTAAGACAGAATTGTTGTAATATACTATAATTTAAAAATATAATAATTGCGATAGTACAAAATTATTGTAATACTATATATATATATATATATATATATATATATTTAAAGTTCATTGTCATGTAATGGTCAATGAACTGTCATTTAAATTTCCTAGCAATGTGTCGAGCAAACAAATAAAATAAGTGAGACATTGTAATTCTTGATCATTCATACGACGTATATAGTAATTCAATTTCTCTAATTTATATTCTAGAGAAAATGAGACAATCAAAATAACAAAAATAAAAGTTCTTATCTATAAAAAAACAAAAAACAAAAAAAATTAAATATCGACATCTATCTCTACATCTTGTGCTAAAAGACGAGTCTAAAGAATATTTGTTATAGATATAAATTTGTTTTAGATTAATTTGATATCTAATTATAGTCTATTACTTTGCTATCTCATTCCACTTTTTCAAGTACATTATGAAGGTGGATGTTACCGTGGATTCTTCTTAAACTCATAAAAGATTTCTTAGAGAGAAATAACTTTCACATTTCAATTGTTTTATGTCTAATGGATGTTTGTTTCAATTTTATTTTTATTGACGGGAATGTTTGTTTCAACTTTAAGAATCCGAAAATGAGTATATCCAAATAAGGTATATTGTTAAGTAAAAATTATTCACTTCACTTTACTTTCAATATTCTCATAAATTTATTCTTAAATGATAGAGTAGGAAAGTGGATTCTCATGAATAAATGGTTGTATTTTTAAACTTTAGAAATCGTAGTTATGATGTTTTTTTAATTCTCATGAATAAATGGTTGTATTTTTAAACTTTAGAAACTGTAGTTGTGGTGGCTTTTTTTTATTCTTTACCAAATTATCTTTGGTAAATATTGTATATTATCAATATTGTAAACGGAAAGTAAAAAATATTATATTAGAAAGTAATATAATTGGTATTAATTAAAGAATACAATTAAAAAAATAGTTTTTAGTAAAAGAAGGTAGAAACTAGAAACAAAAGTCCAATATCTTATGATCTATTGAGGATGATTGTGAGTTTTTAGTTTTTGATTTAAAAAATCAATTTCAAAACTAAAACTTGTTCAGATAAAATAGAGTTAAATTGATTTTTTTACTTAATTTCAAAACAGTATTCCCTAAAACTCAAAACAAACAAAAAATAGATTTTTTTTCTAATAAAAAAGTAGATTTTATAAATCATATTTTTATTTTAAAATTAACATGTGATTAATCGGTGGACGTTAACAACACACCAACAACCACCGATCACAACAATCGACTACCATCTCTAATCATTTCTGCCACCACCGACCACCATCTCTGACGATCATCGCCACCACTACCATCACTGCCAACCACCTACTTTTGACAACCGTTGGCCACCACCTCTGGCTACCAACGACCACCCACCATATACCATCACCCCATAATTCCAACAACTGTCGAGCACCACCACTATTTACCACTCCGACAACTGTCAATCACTCGCACCGTTGATCACATTCCCACTGGCACCTCTGATTGTCAACCACCTCTTTCAACTACTTCAGTCACTTTCAACAACTTATCACTGTTACGGGAGCCACCTTTGACAACTTCTATTTTCGACCACTATTATTAAAATTATAAATAAAATATAATTTTATAATAATAAAATTATTTCTAAAATAATTATAATGAGACGAGGTAAAAAGAGTTATTTAATTAAAAAAATTGAAAATCAATTTAGAATTGAAAACTGAAAATCGAAAAATTGAAAATGAAAACTCCAAACTGAAACTGATTTTAGTTTTTGAAAAATTCATAACAAAAAACCACTCCGAATGAAGCCTTAGTATTTTTTTTTAGTTTCGATTGAGTTTTTCGACAAGGCAATTTTAGTGTCTAGTTTAGTTGGGTTAATAAAAAAAAAAAAAACCAAAAAATAATAAGCAGACCAGCTGGTTAAATAGGCAATCACAAACTAAACTTGCCTAAAATAACAAACTAAATGAATTGGTTTAGCGAATTCGAGGCAATATTCAAAGTAACGGCGTTAAATAGGTGGATTGGAAAATAGTTTAAGTATAGATTATTAATTTTCTATAGCTTAAAGTTGGAGTATTCATGGTGCGGTTTGATGTGATTTTGAGGTAAAAATTATTTGATCTAAACATAAAATTACATGCGTTTGATTTGGTTTTGACGATACATTTAATAAAATTTCGATCTGATTCAATTACAAAGAGTTTAATTTGAATCAATTTTTGAATATCCAAATTACAATTGAAAAATATTATCATATTAATATTATAAAAAATGAAATAAAAATATATAGCAAGTTTGATGAAGAATATAACATATAATATATGAAATTTAACATTACAAAATAACAATGATCGATTATGTTTGACATATATAAAATAGCAAAAAATAGATACAATTAAACTAATATGTATTATTATGAAAAAAAATTAAAACCAACAAATAATATATATAAATACAATATATCATGCTTATAAGAAAATAAATAAGTATTAAAATTTATTGTGCAACTTGATTCAGTTTTGAAAAATAATTCAAAATCCGATCAATTATGTTCATTTTTTACAAAATTATATAAAAATATATTCAATAGAATTCCATTTTGTGTGATTTTCAATTTTTTTAAGTCCATTTGCAGTTTTATTTTAAATCAATATAAATATGACCACCTCAAAGACAATGTAGAGAGAAAGTGATATTCTAAAGATCCAATTAAAGGTTTATTTAAAATAAAATCTCCATAACCAAGTTCAATTGCCCTTCAAATTAAAGAGAATAATTTAAATGGAGAAAAAATTTATAAAATTAATTTTAATATAGAGGAGAAAACATTTATTAAATATTTAAACTTAAATATCAATTTATTTAATATGACATTAAATATTATAAAAATGAAAAATGTAAATATACACTTTTCTTCGATAAAAATCTCTGTTGTCCATTTGCGAAACCAAATACGACACACATATTCTAAAGTTTATCTATTTTGCTTCCTTTTCCTCTTTGATGAACTAAACAAACACTATATATATAAAATAAAATTATACTTGCTTTGTGTCACTTTGCCAAACAATTAGATAAGGGTTGAAGTCAACGCATTGACATCGAAGCTGCTGGTGCATCCATTTGATTTGTTATTTTAAGATATATAGGATTGGGGATTTTTTTTTTCTTCTTCTTTTGTTTATGGTAGATGTAGTACAATATTATGATCAACAATAATAATTAAAAGTATAAATTAACGACCTTATTTGTCTTAATGAATGAGACAATAATTTTATAAATATTAATTTAATAAGTTGAAGTTTAAAGATTTATTTTTATCAAACTGATATTGATTGAGTCATTATCTCAATCATAAAGACAAGGAGAATCTTATCATTAATCGTCGTTAAAATATTAAATAATTCTTATATTAGTATTTGGTTGCATTAATTCTTCAAAGAAAGGTTGAAGGTGGAAAGAAAGCACATATTCCAACATTTTTCCACCGTTTGAAACAACAATAGGATGGTAAAAAGAAAGTTTTGGTGGGACCCACGAAAACTATGTTTCCTCTTAGAATTGGATGGAAAGTGTGCTTATAATAAAAAGATTAAAAAAGCCTTAAATCAATTTTTACTACCTTTTTTATTTTATAATTGTCGTGGCCTAAAATTTCGAGTGTTTCTTAAATTCAATGGAGTCGCCACCAAAATTTATTTTAAAATAAAAAAAATATTGGAAAACCCTTAAAAATAAAAAAAAAATAAAAATAATGGTCTTTGAAACCAAATTTTGAGTTCGGGAGTCGATTATGTATAAGGAAGATATTAGCACCCTAAGACATTCGTTAAAAAAACAGTTACCTATAATTAATTGTGCAAAATTAATATTAATTTAAATATATTTATTTTTCCTTATTATTAAATATTATCAATTGTTTTTTTGAAATAAATATGTACTTAAAAAGATAAAAGAGAAAAAAAGATTTTTTTATTAATGTGCTTGACAAGAGTGTGATCTTGCTCCTACGTATCTCCCGGTGCGATGGAGAAATCAAAGCTACGTAGTTCTTTGGTAGAAAATGCGGATGTGTTGAATGCTGTTAAAGAAATTGTGTTTTGTTGTTGATAAAAAAAAAAAGTTTTGAAAAAAAAGAATTGGTTTGATTTGAATAATGTTTTAAATGCAAGTTTTAAGACTATCTAGTCGTACAACTCGTGTCTCGAAAAAATTTAAGGAGTAAAAAGATGTCACATCTAATTTAATCCTTTTAAGAATATTTTATCATTTTTTTATTTATTAAGTTTTAAAATTGTCAAGTAGTATAACTGGTATCTCGAAAGATTTAAGGAGTAAAAAGATGTCACATCTAATTTAATTCTTTTAAAAATAATTTATCATTTTTTTGGTTTTAAATATTAAGCTTTAAAAAAGTCAAGTAGTATAACTGGTATCTCAAAAAATTTAAGGAGTAAAAAAATGTCACATCTAATTTAATCTTTTTAAGAATATTTTATTATTTTAGGTTTTAAATATTAAGCTTTAAAAAAGTCAAGTAGTATAACTGGTATCTCAAAAAATTTAAGGAGTAAAAAGATGTCACATCTAATTTAATCCTTTTAAGAATATTTTATTATTTTTGGTTTATATATGAATTTAAAAAAAAAACACCAAATTGTACAATATGTGTTTTAACAACTCAAAGATAAAAAATAATACACATCTAATTGCACAAATTTATAAGCCGATTTTAGATTAATTCATTAAAAAAATAAAAAAATAAAAAAAAAATAAATAAAGAGAGTTTTAGAACTATCAAGTTGTACCACTTGTGTCTTAACAACTCAAAGATTAAAAAGATGTCGCATCTAATTAATCTTTAATGAAATATTTATTTGTATTTTTTATGAAATTTGATTTTTATTTATGAAATAAATTAATTTTTAAAATCATATAAAAGAAGCCAAATGGGCTGAAATCTCAAACAAATAGGTTGGTTTTTGTTTTGTTTTTTGTTTAGGGCCCAAATCATTCTAAGTTAACAAAAAAAGGGTTAAAAAAAAGGTGTGACTTTAGAAACCTTAGATCAGACTTAAGGAAAAGAAGTGGGCGGCCGAGGGAGAAAGGACTTTAGAAACCCTAGATCAAACTTAAAGAAAAAACAAAGAGAGAAGGAACAAGGAGAAAGAAGGAGGAAAAGACTGAAAGGTAGAAAGAGGAGGCCGAGAGAAAGGGAAGAGACCGAGGAGGAGGGTGCAACCGCTTCAAAAGGGCACGGTTGCCGTTCCAACGTTGGCGATGGTTTGGAGAGAGGAAGTGCCGTTGAGACATAGAGGAGAAAAAAAAAAGAGAGGCTTCGGATTCGGCGAGTGGTGAGGTGAGTTCCTGCGTGTTTTCGACGTGGACTTCACTGTTGAGACGGTGAACAAGAAGCTGAAGACCATAACAAATGCCGAGAATAGGAACGACATTAGACTGAGCCTACTGAATGAAGTCGTCAGGAAGGAAGGGGAGTCAGGAGTGTGAACGAAGTAACCAAAAAGCATGGTCGGCGTTCTGGCGACGACGACGACATCCAAGGTTGGAGTTCTTAATTTTATCTTTTCTATTCTTTTCTACATAACCTATCTTTGTTTATACTCTCACAGATCTGAACATTTCAATTGCATAACAATAGATTTTTTACTTTTTTTCATTCATAACTCACCTTATATTAAAACATTACCTTTATAACAATAGAGCATTTATATAACAATAGAACGATTATAATGTAAAGGAAAAAAATATACCTCTTCTTCTGTCTGTTTGTTTGGTTTTGCTACTACTCTGCCTGTTTCTTTCTTGTTGTTTCTTTTTAGGTGTTTTTGTTAGTATCCCAATCTCCCTTTTCTGATTTTCGAACTCAAAATTTATAGGCTAAAGTGGTAAATCTTTTTGTTCATTAGATAAAATTTAGTTCTTGACTTTTTAGGGTTTTGTTGCAAATTTTACACAAAATCAGACTTTGAGTGCACAATTGGCACAAGTAATAGCCTTATTAGTCTTAAATTTTATGTAAAATGAAGCAACTCATTGTTTTGTGTTTTGTAACAAGTCTGTAATAGGATGTTTAACAAGACAAACCAAATAAAAGAAGGTCTATAATAGGATGCTTAACAAGACAAACCAAATAAGAGAATGTTGGTAGCAGTAAGGCACTAAATAAAGGAATGTTTGTAGCAGTAAGGCAAACCAGATAAAAGATATACAAAGGAAACAATGGATATACACAATGACAACATCAAATACAATGGAAACAGTAGCCCATCCATACACAATGGACAGATCCATACCCAATGGAAATATAAGCAACACAAGCAACGCAATGGAAAACTAAGCAGCAGCTTCACAACTTTTCCTCTTTTGTTTTATTTTTTATTTTTGGCATTATTTAGGAACATTGTAAATTATGTACTCAAAATAGTCAATTTTTCTTCAGATTTTAGTAATTGTAAAATATTTAGTAAACATTCTTTATATGCCGAGACAATACTCAGAATATTTAAAATTCAACGGAAAAATGGTTTTAATTTTAATTGGTCTGACAAAATTGAGGTACTACAATAATAATTAAAGTCTTACATTTATAATTTAAGAAAACTTTAAATAAATTAAAATACAAAAAGGATTATTAATGTATTACCATTACTTTTTATTGATAAATTTTACTACAAAAATTTAAGTAAAAATTAAATAATGTTTGATAATTTAGTTATGTTTTCAAATAATCTATTTATAATTTATATATATTAACATTTGTATTTATCTTTGAGAGATAAATCGACATTTTACATTTCTTTTAATATTCTTAAATTATTTTCTATTATGATTGAGTATTTATTTTTTTATTAGGAGTTTTTATTTTATTTATTCTCTTTATTATATTTCATATTTTTCGGAGGATATTTATGTCATTTTATTATTATACTTCTTTTTTTCTCTTATTTTCTATTTATTTTCACTTCTTCCAAACAACTAAAAAATCATCTCACTTTCTACACACTTTCCTTCCTTCAACATTATTTTCTCTTATTTTCTTTCCTTCAACTTTCTCTTATTATCCGAACAAAGCAAACCACCTTCGTAGCATCCACCTTGTTATTTTATGAGTTAATACTTAATAGTACTTTTGGTCATTCTAATATAGAGTACATATGGTTTTAGTCCATATGATTTTATATTAGAAGATCTCAATTTTATAGAGATCAAAAACATATTTAAGAATGTATCACCTTTTATCACATATATCATATAATATCAACAACTGGCACATAATCAATCAAACAACAATTTCAACATATACCACATATGGGACAACAACATCATTAATAATCAATACATAGGTTAAATATATATAGCCTAATGACCCAATTAATACAATTAAGACACATGCAATGCAGCCTAATTATCAACTAACTTTGACACATGGATGTAAAAAACTCTGAATTGATATAAGTAGAGAAGTTATCTTCTGTCTCACGAATAAGAGATGTATAGTAAATATAACTCAATTTCTACAATAATGGTCCCAACAGTGTATATCCAACTTTTATGTAAGATTTTCAACCGATTATACCCCCAAGATCTTTTTGACTACCAAACTTCGATTCTATCATGGTTCAACTCCTCTCATATGTCCTACTACTATATGAATGTAACACATAACATACACAAGACATATATATTCATCAGAAATCATTGTTAGACATCATTTCATATATTAACTTATCAACAAAACGATATTTAGCTCGTATATGTGACCAATATGTCATAATAGATTAACTTTATCATCAATATAAAATCATCAACAAACATATCATACATCATCTTAATCAACATACATTTGACATTTATTTTTTATCGTATTATTATCAATCATTATCCTTATACTTTAAATTTTTAACTAAATGATATTATTATTAACCTCTAATAATAATCCTTATCATCTTATCACTTTACTAGTTCTGTTAATTATTAAATAATTAATTAACTAATATTTACTACTAATAACTAATTTTTATTAATTATCTAACCTTACCACTTTTAATCTAAGTAATTATTAAACTAATATTACTTAAAAAGTCATCTAATAATTAATTAACTATAACTATAATCTAATTATCTATCTTATTAATTTATCATCCACTATTAATTATTTTCTTATTATCACTAACTACACTCAACTATCACCTATTTACCTTCAAAAAAATGTTTTATTTTATTTTTTTACAAAACAAAAATGATATTCATTCATTCTAATCAGTATACTACATCAAATACAAACATAAATTCAACATCGCTAGAAATAAAATGGATGAATATGTGAATATACTCACAACACACAATGCCTACAAATAATGTGGCAGAATCAAAGTGACTGAAATATTCATGTTTCCAGATCTGTAACGTTGACGACCTAGTTATAAATAGAATCAGTAATTAATCGACGTTGATCTGTCAATCTAAATCAAACGAACGTCGCAACCTAGATAGTCAATCGCGACGGTTCACAACGAGATTGCCCCGGATCGGTGCGACACAAGGCCTGACCGTGCCGAAGTGGTGCGGTGTGAATCAAGGTTACGGTCGTTCTGGGCGCATTCATGGGTTTCGGGTCGCATTCTCCCAAATCCACAAAAACGTGAAATGTTTTTGTGTAGGAAAAACCAAGATTGTCCTTCAATTTTAAAACGTTATGGGGGTATTGTCTTCTTTTATTCGCTGACTTTGAGAGCAGCTTGAACACCACCCAATGCAACCATCAAGTTTCAAACACCACCCATCTATGTCGCTGTCCAACTAAGATAACCACTCAGGTTCTCTTCCTTCCTCATGCCTTTGTTTTTTTTTCTACTTTCTTACCTTATTTATTTCTCTATTTTTTTTATAATTTTCTTATTTCCTTCTTTGTCTGTTCTTTTCTACTTCCTTTCTTTGCAAATAGCCATGGCAACACCATTTGCAAATAGTATTGTTGCTTGTGAAATGTTTAAACCAATTGGTGATAATGTTGACCTAGCATGACAGTTTAACAATGTAAAGGATAAGAATAATAGGAAGAGTGTGACATGTGATTTTTGTAAACTTAAAACTACTAGATGAATTACTAGAGCAAGACAACATCGGCTAGGAATAAAGGCAAAAAGCTGCTGAAAAATACCATCAGATTGTAAGCTATTGTCGGATGCAAATTATGAAGAGAAATAAGCGCTAAAATATGGAATCTTAAATGAGGTGGAAGTGCAAATTGATGATGATGTTAATGACGATGTAGCTGAAATAAAGAGATTTCGAAGTGGAAAAAGGGCAGTTGTGGCCCCTTTACCGGCTGCCAAGAAGACAAAAGGTCCCTTGGATTTAATGTTCATGAAAAAATGAAGACAAAATTGGGGAAAGACAAGAGGCACACAAGCAGAAATAATGCTTGTGACAAAGAAGCAAGAGCAAGAACAGTATATTACGTTGCTCGTTTTTTTATACAAATGGAATTGCTTTTAATGTTGCAAGATTATGAGTTGGTGGACATAGCTTGAAGTTGATGTTGGAATTCGTTGGAAACTATGGTCTTAATTTGAAAACTCCAAGCTATCATGAGTTAAGGGATCCACTCCTTGAAAAAGAGTTGGAATATACAAAGGGTTTGTTGAATGGTCATCAAGAGCAATGCACAAAATTCAAATGCTCAATTATGTCAGATGGTTGGAGAGACAGAAAGAATAAGACTTTGATAAATTTTATGGTGAAATATCCAGCAGAAACCATATTTGTTAAGAGTATTGATGCTTTTGTCTACGTAAAGACTGAGATTAAGATATTTGAGCTATTGGACAGTTATGTTGAGGCGATTGGTGAGAAAAATATTGTGTAGGTGGTTACTAACAATGGACATAGTTATGTCTTGGCTGGTAAACTACTAACTGCCAAGAGGTCACACATGTATTGGATTCCATGTGTTGCACATTGTCTAGACCTTATGTTAGAAGATATTGGAAAAATGGCTAAGGTTTACAAATAGGGATTAGTCTTGTAGGCTTCATTTATAACCATACAATGGCATTGAACACAATGACGAAGAACACTGACAATGTTGAGTTGGTTAGATATGGAGTCACAAGGTTTGCTACCACATTTCTTACTTTGCAAAGATTGCATAAACAAAAAGCCAACCTTAGAATGATATTCACTTCAGAAGAATGGTTGAAGCCCAAGGCAGCTAATGATCCTAAGACTTGTTGATAATGGGGAAAAAAAAACCTATAATGGGATACATATATGCAGCAATGGTCAACGCCAATGAGGATATTCGAAAAACTTTCAACGAACAAGCAAGCAATTATATAGATGTATTTGAAATCATTGATGAAAGCTAGAAATGTCAACTTCATCATCCATTGCATGATGCAAGCTACTACCTAAATCTAAAGTATGTTTACAGCAAACCAGAAATTAAGAATGATCCCATATTAAAGGGATGTCTTCACTTATGTATCGAAACACTTAGTGAAAGTCGCCTAATCAATGACATGACTACAACACCGTTGGCAGAATATAAGATTGCTAATGGCCTCTTTGGATTGGGTGGAGAAATAAGACAAATGGCAATATTAACTCCAGGTAATTAGAAGTTCATTTCTTCTTAAAACTTTTAGCACACAACAACTTGTGTGTAAAAATAATGAAAAATGATTGTTTAATTGCAACAGAGTGGTGGAAGACTTATGGAGCACACACTCCACTTTTACAAGTATTGCCCATTAAAGTGTTGAGTTTGACATGCAATTCTTCAGGTTGTGAGACAATTAGAGTACTTTTGAGCATGTAAGTTAATACTTGTTATTAAATTATAGAGTATTCTACAATGTAAGTTCATATTAATTTAGTAAAATAACCGTTTAAGTTAATACTTGAGCATAATAGGTTGGAAAACTAAGTATAGCCAGGCTTTGAAAGAGCGTTATGATTTTTGTGAAGTGATTGATGCAATTGTCTTAATGATGATTATATCAATGAATATGAAGTGGGAGACTTGGGGGGAGATGTGAACCTGTTAAAGAATTAGTTTATGCTGGTGATAATCTAACTCCGACTAATGTTGCCAATGCAAATGGAGCTAATGAGCCGCCGGTCTACATTAGGTGGGTAGCACACAAAAGAAATGCAGCTGCAAGCGCATCTAGGACAATAGTATAAGAAATGGTGCTAGAAGAAGATGATGAAGAAATTGAACCTATTTGTGTTGAAGATGATGGGGAGGAGGAGGAGGAGGAAAACGAAGAATATATTGAAGTTGATAGAGAAGAGGAGAAGGAATAAAAGGAAGAAGACTATATTGAAGGAAATGATGATCTTTGATTACTATAACATGTATTTTAGTTTTAATATTTTATTACTCTATGTTGAAGAAGATGATGATATTTGATATTTAAATGTATGTTTTGATAAGACTTGAGGTTTTTTTTTATTACTATTTATGAATGTTTATGAGTTTGAGACATTGTTTAATTCTGCATGTTTATATAGTATTCTCCATGTAATTGTTCAAAAAATAGAGGTAATCCCGGTATTCCACAACCTCCTATCCAATTTTTAAGGTTGACCGCGATGCACCGTTATCTGAAATTAACTACCTAGATCGCAACAAGACGGGAAATCAAACAATACTGATCTAAGACGACGAAATCACGAGAGAAAAATACAAGAAAAATCTACTATATGTGGTAACTCGGGGTGCTCTTATCCAAATCAATAAAAAAAAAAACCGCAAACGGATCTAAAATATAAAAAATTGCACAAAAATTGAATAGTATTGGATGAGTTTTGATTTTCTTTTGCGAAAACATCTAGATCGGATTTCAGTTTCATTTATAAAAATCGAATCAAACCGCATTTATAAATTTTAATACTTATTTTTTTATTAGTATGAGATATTGCATTAAACTATTATTTGTTGATTTCAATTAATACTTATTTGTTTAAATTGATATAATTTTATTACTATTTATATAATTCAAACATAATTGATCTATGATATTCCATAATATTAATTTTTAGTATATTATATATAATATTTTGCTTCAAACTTGTTACATTAATGTAATTTTATAATATTATTATTAAAATAATATATTATAAATTGTAATTTGAATCAATCGAAAATCGATCAAATTTAAATTTTAAACCGCATTAATTTAGATCGGATTGAATTTTTTTGAGGATCCAAACTAAACCGAACCACAAATATTTTAATCTTTTTAATCAAATAAATTTTTCTCTCAAAACCAATCCAAACCGGACCGCAAGTACCTCTAGTGGTAACCACTTATTTAGATTAGAACATGAAAAAAGAAGCACATAGGTGATTTTGAGTAAAAAATTATTTCTAAACGAAGAAGAAAAAACTTCGAAAAAATGTGGAGTTTATCTCTCTTAACACTAGGGCGGGCTCACTATTTATAGTTACTCTATAGTTAAGGCATATGAAAAAATAGCAGTAGTTCAAAAGTTAAAATTAAATATGCTTTTGATCTTGATAAATTTGAGATTTTCTAAACTCTGTCCTTTTTAAAATTTCAATGGTTTTGTTTTGGTCTATAGATGAAATAACGTTAATATCACCAGAAATTTACATATATTTAAAAAGTTATAAGTTCAAATCCGAAACATGATATTTAACTAAACAATATCGATATTTTATAAATTGATTTAAAATTTAAAAACAATTTTATTGATTTTTTACTCTCGCATTTCCACCATTTAGAATATTGGTCCTTACCATAATATTTTGTTGAATAATAAAATGAAATGATGACGTGGCTGAAAATACTAATGAATATTGGGCAATATTGGTCTATATTAAATTTTGCTGAATATAAATTAATGTAGTTGAATAAACACAAAACGAAACAAAAGAAAAATAATGTGACAACTTACTCGAAATTATTTTATCTCATATACTATATTTTATATTCCTATTTAATGAAAACTCCATTTTTTTCTCTACATTTTTCAGAAAATAAATACAAAAGTTACCTTTTTAAAAAAAATAAAAAACTTGATCATCGACAAATTTCCTTAAAGTTTGTCTATTCATTAAAACTAAATTTTAAAACTACACATTCTTAATTTTTCGAAACAAAACTTGTATTCTATGAATTTTAAATAAGTTTTTTGAAAAAAAAATTGTAAAACATTCAAATTTTAAATTTTTTGGTATACATTAACTACTTTCTTTACAAAAAAAAATCAAAACAATAAAATTTGGAGAAAGAACTTTCGCACATAGCATTAGCAGAAAACTTAATTTAAGTTAGTTAATTAGAATATAGTTGTATTTTGAAAAGTTTAAATTTTAAGTTTTATGATATATATATGTGTTTTAAAAAATTTAAAAGTTTGAGTTTTTTAAAATATATTTGTATTCAAAAAATCTTAACTTTTTAAGATATATATGTGTTTGAAAATTTTAAATTTTAATTTTCCATACAAATTTGAGTAGGATTTTTTTTTTAAATAAAAAAAATGAATAGTTTAAATAAAATGTAGGATAAAAGTGTAATTGAATAGTTGTGAGATAAAAATTTCCTAAATCTGAGATGTATAGTGAAACCCACTTCCATAAAAAAGTAAAGCCCACTTAATATTGAGCACAACCACGTTCACAAGGAGGAATCTATTAGTCACCCCTATAACTATTCTTTACACTCCTACAACTTTTTTAAATTCTACTTTTGTCCACTTTAATTTCACAAAATAATTTAAAAATTCAATTTTTTTTTTCCTTTTTGTATTGTAAAATAATCGGAACTGAAATTGAGTACCTTTGTATGGAGATGTTCGAAACACACATAATTAATATTTCGGACATTTAATTTTTTAATTTTTAATTTTTTTTGCTGATTTTTTGAACTTTCAAAACTTTTGGAACGTAAAATATGTGGCAAATAAAATAGAGACAAATCATGTACAGAGTCTTTGACATATCTTATCTATAACCTATTATCTATATCCAAATCTAAAATCTAAAATATAATATAAGAAAGTTATATTTTGTATGAATTACGAAGCTATCCACGCCTTATTTTGCTGACACGTGTCTTCAATTGTAGTAATTTGTTTCTTATAACAAGTCATTTTCTCTTGAACTATTAATAAATTTTTTGTATTTTTCCCCCAAAACAACTTTAACTAATTTTGACAAGACATGAGGTGACAAAAATTCTTCAAAAATTTGTTTTTATTTTTCTTTCATTAGATTTTAAATTTTCACTTCCATTTTCTTTATTTTTTTTCTTCCATCAATTCATCTTTTCCCCCTTTTTCCTTCTTATTTGTTGCTTCAAATACCTTTGTTCTTAACTACCCAAATCAATTTTTTGCATGACTTCTTTTTACTTTTTCATATTTTTTTCTAATGGGAAAAGATGCATATTTCATTGTGAATACATATGTTTGTTACAAAAATTTCATATTTCTTTATTTTTCAGATCAAAATGTTGAATTAGAAAAGAGTTAAGCCTATATTTTTTGCTTTTTGAGTCTTCAGTTTTTATATCTGAACATGTTTAAAGTTTGGATATTTTTGTATATGAACTTTTTTTGTCTTGTGAGGAAAATGACATTTTTGGATTTGAACATTTAAATTTTGCTGTTTCTAATAAGATCAAACGATTCTTATTAATCAAATACAATTTATTAACTGCTTCGATTTTTTTTTTTATATAAATATATAATCTTCCTCACAATAGGGCAAATACTTTTTTT